>CM038216.1:83233324-83464845 GCA_021442155.1 Cymbidium sinense | reverse complement strand
GGCCCCAGGGCCCAGGATCTAGGGTCTCCCGTGCCCAGGGTCAGGCCTAGGCTCAGTGGCCTGGCCCCGGGGTCTACTCATGGCCTGTGCACCTAGGCCCAGGCAGCCCAGTGCCCAGCTCATGGCTCAGTCCAGCCTGGCCTGGGTCAGAGGCCCAGGGCTCAGGCAGTCTTAGAGCCCATGGCCCAGTGGCTCCCAGGCCTGGACTGCTCCAGAGCCTAGCTCTCAGGCTCGTGGCCTGATCTGGGGTTTAGTGCATGTGGGTCATGTTTGGCTGCATTTTAAAATCAAGCAAACCAAGATGCCTAGGGTTTCTATTTATTCAGATATATTCTTTGTTATCTTTATCTTATCTTAATCTAGCTTTATTTTATTTTATTTAGTTTTATTTTATCTTAGATTATTTATCTTAGCTTTAGCATCTTTATCTTAATTTCATTTGTGCTAGTTTATTCTTACTAGTTTTATTTTATCTTTTAGCCTAGTTTTTTTTTAATTTTAGGCTCTTGTAGGTTTTAATTATTCTTTTAAGTTTAGGTTTTGTTTCTTATCTTTTATTTAGATTATTTTATTTTAGCTAGTTTATTTTATTATCTTATCTTTTATTTAGTTTGTGGTTTGTAGGTTTTATTTATTTTATTTTAGGTTTAGTTTTTTTAAGATATGGTTTAGTTTTATTTTATTTTATTTTAGTGTTTGTTTTCATTTTTAAGGTTTGGTTTTATTTAATTTTATTTTATTTTATTTAGGTTTTTATTTTAACGCTTAGTTTTTTATCTTTTATTTTAGGTCTCTTTATTTTAGGTTTATTTTATTATTTAGGTCTTTATCTATTTATTTTATTAGCTATATTTATCTTTATCCATCTTAAAGCCTAGCTCAGCCTAGCTCAGTCATCTTTAAGCTTATCACACTTTACCCATCTAATCAGGTCTTTTATTTTACATCTTTATCGCCTAGGCTCTTTACTTTTAGCCTCAGGATCTAAGGCCAGTGGCCCAGGGTCAGTCAGGTGCCTTGAGCCCAGTGGCTCAGGCCCATTTCAGTGGTCTGTACAGGCCCAGGGCCCAGGGCCTTGTGGGCAGTGCCCAGCGCTCAGGGTCTGGCTCTAGTGGTCCGCTTTAGGATCAGATCTTTAGCCTTCAGGATCTTTATTTATCCCTTTATCTTTATTATTTTAAATTAAGCAAACCAGCAGGTGTTATTTAGTTTTATTTTATTTTATGCATTTATTTAGTTTATTTTATTTATTTATTAGTTTATTTTATTTTTAGTTATTTTATCTTTAGTTTAGGTTTTATCTTAATCTATTTTAGTAGGATCAGTAGTTTATTCTTTTAGTTTTATTTTATCTTATATAGGTTTTATTTTCATTTGGGCCTTGGCTAGGATATTTTATTTTGCCTAAGTTTTAGTTTATCTTAAGCCTATTTTAGATTTTATTTTAGATTAGGTAAGTTTATTTTTAGATTTTATACATTTTGATCAGTTTAGTTTAGACAAGTATTTTTAAGCATATAGTTTATTTATCTTAGCTTTAGTTTATTATTTTATTTTACAGTTTAGGTTTTTAGTTTAGGGTAGGTTTTATTTATTTATTTTTAGGTTTTATCTTTTATTCATTTTGGTTTAAGTCTATTTTGTTTTATTTTATTTTTATTTTGGTTTATTTTGTTTTATTTTGTTTTATTTTAGTTTAGTTTTATTTTATTTAGGTTTTTTTATATTTTATTTTAGTTTAGGTTTTATTTATTTTTAGTTTAGTTTTTATTTTTATTTTATTTTCTTTCATCTTAGTTTAGATTTATGTTTATGTTTTATTTTATTTTGGTTTAGTTTTTATTTATTTATTTTTTATTTTATATAGTTTAGGTTTAGATTTTAGCTTTTTTGTGGTTTAGGTTTAGGTTTAAGGTTTATTATTAGTTTAGAGTTTAGAGTTTAGGATTTAAAATTTATGGTTTGTACTTTTTAGTCTGTGGTTTTGTGGTTTAGGTTTACCCAAGTTTATGCTTGTATGTTGATCAAATGTCACAAATATGTGCAGGTGTTCTCAAATCCACGCACATATTGGTCTATTTGTTGACCTCATTTTTGGAAGAGGTCATTTTAGCGATGAGAAGAGCTCAAGTTCAAATAGGGATTTCCTAATTCAATATTCAAGTCACTATGCTTAGTAATTTAGGAAATGCATTTTGAGCTAAATCCAATCTACTTAGTTTGATACAAAATTATGTCAAATATCCAACATAAATTAAATCAAGTAAATCAATGAAAATAAAATGGAAGTTCAAAGTCAAACCTAAAGTCAACTCTAGTCAACCTAGAATTGACTTAAGTGGGCCCACTTGGTCAAAATGTCAACCCACTAAAATTTGACCAAATAAAATTGTCAAAAATATTTCAAATGATCAAATAAACATGTTTGATCATAATGACAAAGAAAATTGAGTCCATTGAGGCCTAGATTAGGTAAGTTAAATTCCTTAAATCAAAATAACCTAAATAGGCTAAATTGAACTCAAACCCTAGAAAATCAAAATAAATCTAAATTGATTTTCCTAAATCATATGGGGATGGCATGGGACATAATGTAATTTCTTATTGGGTGTAATTGGGTCAAATGGGTCATTTGACCCATAAGAAATTAGGTTTTAATTCACTTAACCCAATTTGGGTTAAGTGAGTTAAACAAGATAAAATTAGTAGGAAAATTCAAATCACTTCCAACCAAATCACATGGGATGGGGATGAGACTTCTTTAAACCTTTCTAATGAAAGATACATCCCTAATTAGGCCATTTAAACTTTTCTTGCATTATTACATAAAATCCAAATGGAGAGAGGCCAATGCAAGCAAAGGAAACAAAGAGGCCAAATTCCTACTTCCTTCTTCCCACCTCTTCACCTTGGACAGGTGTAGGATAGAAGAGGAGGGCATTAGCTAACTTCCAAGACCCTCCATCATCAAAAGGAATAAAGGAAAAAGAGCTTTAAAGATCTTGGCCATATAGCAAACCACACACACACACTTCCCTAAGGAGAATTGAACTTTCCTTCACCTTCATACATCCAAATGGAAGCCAAATGAAAGTTCTTCCCTCTCCCAAGTGTCCTTGACCATTGCAAACCACCAAAGCCAAAAATTTTAAGCCAAGGGTTGGTCTAGGGAATAATCCATAAGGAATTAACCCAATTCCTATGGCAAGTGAGTTCGAGTCAAGGTTCTGAAGCTCTAGGATCAATTTCAAGGCTAATCATCCAACAAATTGAGGCATGCCATTAACGACCTTGAGCTTTTAATTTGAAGTTTTGGTTGTGGTCATTTTCATAGGAAACGTGATCTTCAATAAGATCAAACCATATATAATCATAAGATATCCTTCAACAATCATGTAGCAATTGAAATCACTTGATTTCATGCTCTAGATCATTCACAATTAGCAAAACACTATGGACGACCCTCAACTCCTGCAAGAAATGAAGGAGACTTGCTCTCCATAATCCAATCCATGTATTTGGATCAGACGGCCCAGATCTAGGCAAATCGGATCGATTTTCACCCTTTAAGAATCAGATGATCCGATCATCCACCGCAATTGCGGTGGATCATCTCGATAACCGACAGTTGATGCCACGTGGCTCCTACCAACCCATGCATGCCACTTGGTAGAACATGCCCCGCAAGCACATGCCATGCGACACGCGGATCTCGCGCAGGCCCATCACTTAAATTCTGTTAAAATTAGTTAAATAATGGTTTTAAAATTATTTAAAAATCACAAAAAGTTCAAAAAATCATAAATAAATAAATATAAAAAAAATACAAATGAGGGCTCTATTGATTCATCTTGATGAGAGGAATCCATAGAAATTAAAACCCAACATCTACTGAATATTTTTCCTTTAATTTGGGTTTAATTGAAACATATTAACCCTAATTACTCTCAAATTAATAATCTAATTAATTTGAAACTTTGAGGAAATAAAATTAAGCATGAAACACACCTCAGGTGAATTTTTGGAGATTTAATTCACTGAATTCAAAGAAAATTAAAATTTCATATGCTTGACCCTTAAATTAATTAAATTAATTAATCCTTATTGAAATAATTAGGGAATTTTAATCTAACAACTTTAAATAACCATAATGAACTTCAGTGAACATTAAAACATTACTTAAACTTAATTAAACCTAAAAATCCTTAAATTGACCTAATTAAGCAACTAAATGAATTAAATAATTCAATTAAATAACATGAATTTAATTAAATCATAATAAATCAACTAGTTAGCCAAAAAGTATGAATAAATCCTCATTGGAAAGGTATTTCATTGAGAAATTTATGAAAAATAAAACCCTTAATTGAATCTCAATAAATTAGGCTTAATTTAGGTTTTAATGAAATAATTAAAACCCTAATTACTCCCTAATTACAAATCTAGTCAAGATGAAACTATGAACATTTGAAATTAGCATAAAACCCCACTTACTAGAAAATTTTCAATCCCAATTGATCTGTAGATTAGGAGTTGTTAAATTTCTAAATCCTTAGATCAATGTTAAGAAAATATTAGGTTAAGGAAATTAATTAATCTGTTAAATTAAATGGTAATTCAAATCAATCAAATACATCAAAAAATATTAAGGAACTTCTAAATATCCTAAGTCAATTAAAGTGATCAAATTCAATTTTAAGTTAATGAAATAAAACCTAGGTTAACAAAATTATTAATTAACTTAAACCTTAAATTTTGAATCAATAAAATTTAATGAAATCACTCATTTCTAATGAATCTAAGAATGAATCTAAATGTTAGGTCAATTAAATCGATCAAATAATTAACCTAAGTACTTTAGTTGCTTAATCCATGAACAAACCTAAGCATTAATTCATATTAATAAACCTAAACCTTAAGCTTACAAATCCATGAATTAAACAATTTAAGTTAAATTGAATGAAATAAAAATTAAATCTAAACTCTTTAAATTAACATGAGCCAAATCAAATGAAACCCATATAACTTAATTCAAAATGAAACAAATCAAATAAATTAAATTGAACAAAGAAATTCAAATAAGTGAAATAACATAAATCAAATCCAAACATAAATAACATTAAAAGGATTAATTAAGATACTTAAGGATCTTAGTTAGACTTTTTGAAACTTCATTACGATTTAGGATGTGGAATAAAGTGAGTTTCACCTAAAAATAAATTTCATTCTATTTCTCATTCTTAAAAACTTAAATATTAGTTTAACCCAATAAAATGAATATAAAAATGGGAATTAAACCACTAAACCATTTGAATTTAAACCAACCAATGGTAAAATTTATGAAAATTCAAACTTCAAACTTAAACTTTAACTTAAAAGAGCCTAGCAAAGCCTTACCACACAAACCCCTCTTCTACACACACTAGTTTATTTAGGTCACAGACTCTAGATCTAGGTGAGATCATTCTATGATTTTCTTTAACCTTTTGTGCTATGTTTCACATGTCTGTGTGGTGTATTGTTTTAGATTGGATGCCTAGGCTTGTTTGTTCATTAGACTAGATGGTAGAGCATTCTTTTTTAATTAATACTATTTTATGTAGGGGATTGTGTTAAAGGGATCGTTGTAAAAAATAAATCATAAAAATGTTATTTGTTTGGAGGTGCTGAAAATCCCTTAACATAGTCCACAAGATAGGTGGGATTAGCAAGCAACTAATGCTAAGACCATATTTTTGTGAAATATAACTACTTTGTGTGTGTATTTCCTAACATCTGTTTTATAGTGCTTAGGATTTATTATGAATTTTAAATGTAAAATTGAGCTTAGAATTAGGTTAGGATTTATGGGGTCTAGGATTAGCAAGAGTAGACCCAACCAAGAGATGGTGCGGTGGTCCCCTGTGGAGCTCGATGGATGTCCCTAAAGAAGGACACTTTTTTGGAAAGAAGACCCATAGATCTAAACTTGTAGTTCTAGGCTGGGTTGTATAAGGGCAAAACTCAGCTGCCCATTTTTCTTTCTTCTGGGTGTACAGGTACCAATCGCATTATTTTATTAATTTAATTTAGCTTGATTTATTTTGGGTGTGCAATAGAAATAACATGTTTTTTCTAGGTTTTTTGTGCTATGTTTATGTGATGAATGCTGGACATAGGCTCATAGGATAAACTAAATTTTCTATCCAACTAAATCAATTGAAACATAAAAATAAATACAACTCATAATCCTTGAATAAAATCCTAGGCATTAAAGAAAGATAAAATATGTAGCAACCCCTTAGCTAGATGTTTTAACATCATCCATAAATTATATTGTTTCACTCTTGATAATGAAGGACTTCCATCCTTGCTAGAGAACCTGGCCTTAACCTATGAGAGCCTATGATGGAAGTACACCTTCTTCTATTTTGATTTGGCCCATAATCTTTTTCAAGTTGTATTCATTAGACATAAATTGTATTCATATGACCTAAAATGAATCTAGAGTCAAAAACTCCTAAAATTTGAAAAATATGCATTAGGTAGGTGCATCATCATGCCCTCCATAATTTTAGAGATTAGGGAGTGAATCTAGGTTCATAGATTTCTTTCCAAAGAATACACAAAACCATCTTGCATTCAAGTGACTTGACTTCATGAATTTAAAAGGTGGTGTTAGATTGAAGCCTTCTCTAAGTAGGTTGTATGTCTAGAAGAGTCAAGGATAGGTTAGTTCCCTCAAGTGAGGAGAATGGCTAATGATTCCCAAGGATAGAATTAGGTATCCCATGTGTCAAGCACCAGACTAGGTTAAGCATCCTTTAGAATAAGTCTTCAACCCTAGCATTCTGCCTTGTTGCTAGAATCTAAGCCCTAGATTTCTATAAAAATGACAACTTGAACACTAAAATTAAAATCCCAAATTTGAAGCCCAATCATAGGATAGTTGAAATGTCTACTAGTTATCCCAGTATTAATAGACATTTCCTACTTTTTTCCATTTGACTCTTGAAAATAACTCTCTTCAATTTAGACCTCTCCCAATTAAATTTCCAAAAATCAATCCTTTGAAAGCTACCTTAGTAGTCTTTAGAATAACCACTTATTTTTTTTTAATCGAGTATTCTTAAGACCTTCCTAAGATGTAATTAACTATAGGCTTGCCTTTATAGGGAACCATGATCCCGGATAAAATAAACCTTGTCTACTTTTCCATGTAATTGGGAAAATACTCGGTACATGAAAGACCCATTAGCCTTAGAGTCTTTATTAAAATGATCAAATCCATTACAAAAGAGCATGTTTATCTTTCGAGATAATATGTTTATTCATTAATGTCGTATTTGGTCATCTAAATAAAATATTCCTAAACTCTATGTGATGTCATTTCTTTTCCCTATTCCAGAGAAAACATCAATAGACACAACACAAACACAAACTACACATAAAAATATAAAACCAACACATATCTTTTATCTTGGGCTACTCTAAGTTGAGATAATGCCCCAATGGCTCATTATTACTCTAAGATGGACCCACATGCTAATGTACTAGTGTGTCACCCCATTCCTTTCTTTGGAAGATGTAAGTCTATTATGCTTTCCTTCTTTACTTTGCCACTACACACTAATGAGTGTTTTGTTAGTTTAGTAGGCTTATGTGGCTGTACCCCTCATGTTGGATTCATTTAAGAGGATGTGAGTCTAGTATGCTTTCTTCTTGGATTAGCCTTAGTGAATCAATGAGGTCAAGTATATTTGAGGTTTAAGATAAGTCCCCTAGCGATTCCTTCCCTCACCGCTTCAAGTGGGGTCCTCCATCCTAAGGGTCCCCGCTAGTAGTCTAGGTCCGATAGCATCTATCCCCCGATGAAAGACTATCCTGATGATCAATTCAGCTTGGAAAGTTGTAAGCCTACATGCTTTCTTTCCATATTGATCATTGCAGACTGATAAGCACCTTAGGTTGGCTTGTTCTAACTATCCTGACAGATACACCACTCATGCTAACTAATACACCTTAGGTTGTTTGGTTCTTACATCTTAGGATACACCACACATGGTAGATATAAGTCTGCTACACTTTTTCCTTGAGTTGGCCACCATACACCTATAGGCTTTCTTTTCCATAGTTTAGGATAAAGCCCCTAACAGCACCTCCCCTATGGGCACTATATTTGGATCACTTTACAACCCCATTTAGATACTACCCGTTACTATAAGATTGACGCTTCCCTTTCCTAATAATCACTCCTAGATGAAGAATTCATCTTGTGGATTTGTAGATTCTCCCTTGGTCCAGTACATCTAAGATAGCTCAAGGCCACACCTTCAGGTGGTCCCTTGCACATCAATAGGTGCATGCAAAACATATAAATAAAAAATGTATTCACTTGTGGTTTAGGGGACACATAGCAATACCTTTTCCCAATGATCCTATCTTAGTGTCAAGAAACTCCCATAGGAATCACCTCACTCTTTAGTTGATATAAGTCCCCAGTGATATTCACTCAGTAGTCACCCCTAAGTCTAGTTTGACTTGTTGTGCTACCAATAGGTCTCCCTAGCTATTGTTCCATGCATTATAAGATGTAAGTCTGTTATGCCTTTTTTCTAGCACAGCTATTGCACACCAAAGGCAACCCCTTAAGTTGGCTATCTCTACCCCATGACCGTTAGACTATCCCTTCAGATTTGTAAATCTGAGATAGGACAAGTCCGATATAGTCCCTTCTTAGTGGGTCCATCACACACCGACATGGTTCATAAATTAAATCTATAAAATTTGACCAAGCTCACATCCCCAGCTAATATGTCCTCAATTCAAAATCAAAGTAAACCAAACAAACCATATCAAATCACATGAAATTAAGATAAAATTAATCATTTTCAGTTGACATAAGTCCCCAACATTCACTCGAATCTCCCTAGTCCGGTTCAATGTTGTGCATCCAACTGTCAAGATTGTTCCTCACTTTGGAAGATGTAATTATGCTATTCTTAGATATTGCACACTAAAGGCAACCCCTTAGTTGCTCTTTCCCCGATAGACTATCCCTTGGATTTCTAAACTGAGGTAGGCTAATAGCCCTTCTTAGTGGGTCCACTGCACATCAACAGGGTCCATACATTAACTCGGATTAAATTAAACCCAATCTAATTTTCCCCAGTGGAATTAAATCACACCCTTCTATCTAGTGGATCCCCAAATCATATATAAACAAGTCAAGCAAACAAATCAAATTCATAACCAACCTATCCAGCGGAGGAAAATTAAACCAATTCTCCCAGTAGAGTCTAAATCAAAGAAATCAAACCAAACTCTTATCTCGAGTGGATACATCCCCAAACAAATCTATGAAATCAAACTCAAATCCTAATCACCAATGAATAATTTGAACTTGCTTCCCTAGTGGAAGGTTCATATACCCGATCCCTAGTAGACTCGAGCCCATATCTATAGTATATGCCTATTAATTAAAATAAAAAAATTAAATTTGATGAAATCTTTGTTGATTATAGATTCTTATTCCCAGTGGATCTTCTTTTCACAAATCATATAATTAAATCAAATTCAAACCTTATCCTTAGAATATTTTCTTCTTCTATTCCCTCGATATAGACCCCTAACATGTCATGCCCAATGCATGTGTGATCCACTAGTGGATCTCCCTCCATGTTCTTGACATAGAATTATCATCAAATCGTATGTCTTCTCTTATGCACACCTTTAATACTTCAACCAAAAGCCTTATAATGTATTCATTCAAATTTTATAATCTTAACATTGTAATCAACATTTTATGATTTGTGATGGTGCAAGCTCAAACTAACTATACAATCTCGCTAAACATATTATAGTGTGAATTAACACACTATATTATATTATAATATAAGAAGTTATAATTTGTTATAATATAATATATTGCCTAACATTACACCTCATTAGAATCACTTTAAAAGAACAAATAGCAAAATTTTCTCAAAATATGAATAATGTTTATTTTGGATGTAAAATTATTATTTTTCTATTAGAAATGGTACAAAATAGCATAATTTTGATGTTCTTGGTGTGTGCCATGAATTTTGCCAAATTCTTCCATCTCAACCTTCAAATTAATATTTTTATGGGTTTTACCCTATGATTTATAACAAAGTAAAACATACTAAAATGTACAATAACATTTAGTAACACACCACCACATTCATATATATGTGAAGTTATATTTTATGTACACTAAAATTTATGCTTTCATATAATATATTATTTACATTATACCTTAAAATGAATCACCTTAAACAAAAATTATAAAATTTGGTTGAAAAATGAACATTTATTTTGGATGCAAAATTCCATTCTTTTGATTAAATGACACACCATAGCACACCCCCAATGATGTTCCCTAAAGCTTACTTTAAATTTGGTGAAATCCCATCATCTCAACTTATAAATCAATATTTTTAAGAATTGTACCAGTACAAACTCTGCTGCATCATCCTATGACAAACTAAAATATGCTAAACAATAAGTAGTAGTACACAATAGTATAATGCATGATGCTACACTATGTTATGTCATCCTATATTATATACACTATAACATATGATATTATACTATATTGCATATCACATGACAAGGGATTGAAGATAAAAATCATAAAATTAGACTAAACAATAAAAAAAACTATATATTTTCATTGTATCACTTACATATTTTAAATTGAAATAATATATTATGATGCCATGCTCTACCTATTATGAATTTGGCCAAATTACACCATTTTATAGTCTAAATCAACTTTTTTATAAATAATGCTAGTGTAGCCTCGACTGCATGATTGTAAAATATTAAAAGAATTTAAAATGTGCAGAATAATATATTATGATATATGATGCAATCCTATGCTACAACATATAACATTTATTTTAACATAAAATCTTACTTTTAGATGCATGTGATAGCACCTTTGGTACTACAACCTAATTCCCACTTCAAATTTAACAAATTTCATCATCGATTTATTATATAAATATTTTATAATTTATATTAATATAGATTATGCACAATACCATAATATACTAAAACATTTCAAAGCATCTTATAACATCCAAAACACATCACTACATGCTCAAATATATGATTCTACATTATACCATAATATATGGTATTATAATATGATTTAGATTCAAATATCTAATAGTCAAGGGAAAGAATCACATTTTTTCTTTAGCTACCATAACTATAGATTATTCTTTTTCATCCTAATGACATCATTATTCATGGTTTATTATTTTATTTGGGGTTTAGGGTTATTTTGGTTTATGGTTTAGGGTTTATTTTTTAGGGTTTAGTTAGGTTTTTAGTTTAGGGTTTTATTTTTGGTTATATTTTTGTTTATATTATTTTAGAGTTTGGTTTATTTAGGGTTTAGGGTTTTTGGTTTTGGTTTAAGTTTTAGTTTGGGTTTAGGTTTAGAGTTTTTTTTAAACAAAACAAATTTAGATTCAACATTTGTACCTTTTATTTTATCAACCAAGTAGCACCCCAAGTTTCTAATGATGACATAGATATAAAATGAGCACCTTAGAGCAAATCAAAAACTTAAATTAGAGAACTGCTCTACTATAAAGACATAGTTCCATAAGGATATGGGTTTCTTCAATTTTTCTAAATCCCATCAACCATTCTCAAGTAGTGTGATCATCATCATATCCCCATCTCCTCTGCCACTACCATGGTTGTAACCTCTCACTCCTCCTCCTACCTCCATAACCACTATTTACCACCACCTCCATATGCACCAACACCTCTAGCCACCACAATGTGGATAATATTTTCTACCTCCACCACTATATCTAGTAAGTATGAATGTTCCTTCCATTTAAATTTAATAAGGGTTTAGGTTTAGGTTAGTAGGGTTTATGGTTTACTAGTTTAATTAGCAATTTGTGGTTAGGGTTGTGGTATGTTTTGTGGCTAGGGTTTAGGGTTTAGGTTTTAGATTTAGTGTTGGGAGGGTGGGTAATTTTTTTAGGGTTTTATATTTTAGGGTATGATTTATGATAGGGTAGATTAAAGTTTTTTTAAATTACAGTAGGTTTAGGTTTATTTAGTTTATTTTTTTTATTTGTTTGAGATTATTTAATTTTTTTTACTAAGTTTATTTCATTTTTTAGTTTAGTTTATTTATTTTAAGTTTATTATTTATGTTTATGTTTTTTTATTTTAGTTTATCAGGTTTAGGTTTATTTTTTAGTTGAATATTTTATTTTTTTATTTTATTTTAGGTTTTAGGTTTTATTTTATTTTATTTTTTTAGGTTTAGGTTTTAGGTTTTTAGGTTTATTTTTAGGTTTTATTTTTTAGTTTAGGTTTAAGTTTATTTTTAGTTTAATTTATTTTATTCAGCTTAGGTTTACATTTAGATTTAGTTTATTTTAGGTTTAGGTTTATGTTTTATTTATTTTAGTTTAAGTTTAGGCTTATCTTATTTATTTATTTATTTTATTTTAGGTTTAGTTTGTTTTTAGTTTATTTTAGGTTTTATTTTATTCATTTAGGTTTATTTTTTAGTTTAGGTTTTTTTAGTTTTATTTTATTTTATTTATTTTATTTTATGTTTAGTTTTATTTTATTTAGGTTTTTATTCTTAGGTTTATTTTATTTTTTTAGTTTAGTTTAGGTTTTATTTTATTTTATCCCATTTATTTATGTTTAGGTTCTATTATTTTATTTTAAGGTGATTATTTAGTGCAGGTCCCATTTTAGGGCCCAGGGTCAATTTCAGGATTTTAGGGTTTAGAAGTAAGTGGTTTGGTGGGGTTTAGTGGTTTAGGTCAGTTAGGTCAAGATTAGAGTGAGGATTTGTGGTTTGGGAGGTTTAGGAGGGCTTTGGGGTAGCTTAAAGTTTATGGTCAGTTAGGGTTGTGGGTCAGTGGAAGATTTAGGGTGATTAGGTTAGGGTGGAGTGTCAAGTTTGTTGGGGGAGTATAGGTTATTTAATTTATTATTTATTTTGTATGTTATTTATTTATTTTAATTTTATTTAGGTATTTTTTTTTTACTTGCTTACTTAATTATTTAGGATTATTTATTTTAGTTTAGGTTTTATCCTAGTTTATTTTATTTAGGTTTATGCTTATTTTTAGTTTAGTTTATTGATTTATATTTTAGGTTAAGGTATTATTTTATTTTAGGTTTAGGTTTTATTTTATTTTTTAGGTTTAGATTTAGGTTTATTTTAGGTTTTATTTCTTAATTTAAGTATATGTTTATTTTAGTATATTTTATTTTATTTAGTTTAGGGTTTAGGTATAATTTGTTTTAGGTTCAGTTTAGGTTTTATTTATTTTAGTTTAATTTATGTATAGTTTAGGTTTATTTTATTTTGTTTTATTTTTAGGTTTAGGTTTTTTAGTTTAAGGTTTAGGTTTTATTTTTTATTTTTTAGGTTTTATTTTTAGGTTTATTTTTGAGGTTTAGGTTTTTTATTTTAGATTTTATTTATATTTAGGGTGTTTATTTTAGTTTAGTTTAGGTTTTATTTACCATTTTTTACTTTTAGTTTAGTTTAGGTTTAGTTTAGTTTATTTTATTTTATATTTTAATTTTATTTTGTTTTTTATTTATTTTAATTTGGTTTATTTAGGAGGAGGTTTAGTTTAGGAGGGTGAGAGGAGTTTGGGAGGGTATTGTGGTCAGGAGTGGAGTGGAGTGGGAGTGGTAGTGGTTTAGAAGGTGAGAGGATGGAGGGTAGGGAAGGTTTAGGGTAGGGCAAGAGAACAGGTTTTAGAGGGCCTTGGTAGGTGGTTTGGGTGGAGTTAGTTTTTGGGTTTATGGTAGGTATGGTAGGTTGTTAGACAATTTAGGGTAGGGTTTAAGATTTAGGGAGAGTTTAGGGTTTATAGTTTATTTTAAAATTATAAAACCGAGTTTAGGTTTATTTAGTTTATTTTATTTTAATTATTTAGTTTATTTTTATTTTTTAGTTTAGTTTATTTATTTTTAGGTTTTATTTGGTTTTTTTTATTTTAGTTTAATTTTTATGTTTAGGTTTATGTTATTATAGTTTTATTTTATTTTATTTTCGTTTAGGTTTAATTTTGATTTTAGGTTTAGGTTTAGGCTTTTATTTTAGGATTATTTTAGGTTTTTTTTTAGTTTTAGGTTTATTTTTATTTATTTTATTTATTTAGTTTAGGTTTTGTTTATTTTAGGTTTATCTTTAGTTTAGTTTATTTTAGTTATGTTTAGGTTTATATTTTATTTTTTATTTTAGGTTTACTTTTGTAGTTAGGTTTTTTAGGTTTAGGTTTATTTTATTTTATTTTAAGTTTATTTTATTTTATTTTACATTTAGTTTTATTTTATTAAGGTGTTTTAATTTAGTTTAGGCTTTTATTTATTTATTTTAATTTAGATTCTCTATTATTATTTTTAGGTTTAGGTTTAAGTTCATTAGTTTAGGTTTTATTTTATTTTATTACTTTATATATAGTTTATGTTTATTTATTTATTATTTTAGGTTTTATTTTGTTTATGTTTAACTTTGTGTTGGTAGGTTGAGGGGTTTGGAGGGTTTATGGTAGGTTTAGGTCCAGTTTTTAGGTTTAGGATTAGGCAGATTTTGATTTAGGGTAGGTTAGGTTTGGTTTAGGGTTTAGGATTGGCCTGGAGGTGGTTCATGTAGTTTTTAAGAGAACAAACCAGATCAACATTTTCTTTTTAGTTTTAGAAAGTTTATTCAGGTTTATTTTTAGGGTCAGTATTTTTAATTTAGTTTACTAGGTTTAGGTGGTGGCCTGTGGTTTAGAGGGAGTGGGTCAGTTAGGGCTCAGTTTACCATCAGTGGGTCAGTAGTGGGGTTATCAAGATGGGCAGTGGGAGTTTAGTGGTCAGGTTTATGCTTTAGGGGTTATGGTAGGATTAGTTTAGGGTTTAGGTGGGTTTAGGTAGGGTTTTAGGGCATATGTATGTGGTGGTTGTGGGTCAGGTTCAGGTTTAGTGTTATTTTGGGGTAGTTTAGGGTAGGATTTAGGATTTGGTATTTTAAATCAATTAAACCAAGAGGTTTAGTTTATTTACTTTATTTAGTTTATTTTATTTATTTATTTTTTAATTTTATGTATATGGTTTATTTTGATTTTATTTAGTTTATTTATTTTAGGTTTATTTATTTTAGTTTAGGTTTTATTTTAGTTTATTTTTAGGTTTTTTTTTTTTATGTTTTGGTTTAGATTTTATTTTATTTTTAGGTTTTTATTTTATTTTAGGTTTATTTTTAAGTTTTATTTTTAGTTTAGGTTGAGGTTTATTTTAGTTTATTTTATCTTTATTTAGTTTAGGTTTAGGTTTATGTTTAGTTTATTTTAGGTTTAGGTTTAGGCTTAATTTATTTTAGTTTAGATTTAGGTTTATTTTATTTTGTTTACTTAATTTTTATTTTAAGTTTTATTTTTTATTTATTTTTAGGTTTTTATTTAATTTTTGTTTTATTTTATTTTAGGTTTATTTTATTTTTATTTTACATTTAGTTTTTAATTTATTAAGATTTTTTATTCTTAGGTTTATTTTAGTTTGTAGGTCTTTTATTTTTATTTATTTTATTTTTATATGTTTAGGTTTAGGTTTAGTTTAGTTTTTTTTAATTTTATTTTACCATTTAGGTATATATTATTTATTTTATTTTTTATTTAGTTTAGTTTTTTGTTTTAGGGTTGGTTTAGGCTTTAGTGCCTGTGAGCTCAGTTTAGGTCTAGAGGTTTAGGGTAGGGTTTTAGGTTTATGCTTTGGATTATGGTTTAGGAGGTTTAGGGTTTAGGGTTTAGGGTTTGGGATCAGCTAGGAGTTTTGGGCTATGATGTGATAGTTTAGTGATTGAGGGCCTAGGATCAGAGCCTAGGTTTAGTTATTTAGTTTAGTTAGGGCTCAGGGAGGTTTAATTTTTCAGGGCCTGGGGTCAATTTAGGGTATTAACACATTTTGTGGTAGGGTTTGGGGTCAGTAGATCAGGGTCAAGGAGGCTCATTTATTTAGGTTTTTTTAGGTTTAGGTAGGTTTATGTTTTAGCTTAATTTTATTTTATATATTTTAGGTTAGGTTTTTAAGGTTTAGGTTTAGTTTTCATTTTATTTTAGGTTTAGGTTTTTTATTTCATAATTTAGGTTTAAGTTTAGTTTATTTTTATTTTATTTAGTTTAGGGTTTAGGTTTAATTTAGTTTAGTTTTAGGTTTAGGTTTATTTATTTTAGTTTAATTTAGTTTGGTTTTATTTTAGGTTTAGATTTTATTTAGTTTCTAGTTTTTTTTTAAGGTTTATTTTATTTATTTTCATTTAGTTTTATTTTATTTAAGATTTTATTTGTAGGTTTATTTTATTTTAGTTTACTTTTATTTATTTATTTAGTTTAGTTTTATTTTATTTTATTTATTTTTTTAGTTTAGGGTTTAGTTTAGGTTTTATTATATTATATTTTATTTTATAGGTTTATCTATTTATTTTTTAGGTTTTAGAGTTTAGGTTTATGTTTTAGGTTTTAGTGTGTGGGTGGTTTAGGGTGGTTTGGGGTGAGGTTTAGAGAGGTTTTATTTAGAGTTTAGGTTTAGGGTTTAGGGTTTAGGGTTGTAGGTTTAGGGTTTTAGGTTTAGGGTTAGTTTTAGGGTTTGGGGTTTAGGGTTAGATTTTTTTATTTTTTTATTTATTTTTAGGGTTTAGTGCTTATGGTTTTTTTAACAGAGAACAAATTCAGATTCAATATTTCTTCTTCTCGATTTCATCAACCAAGTAACACACCAAGTTTTTTAAGACACAAGACGACATGATAAAAATGAGCATGCATAGAGCAAATCAAAAGGTCTATATAACTAGAACCGTCTGTACTATAAAGACACAGTTCCATATGCAGCTGATCGGATCAGCCGTCCTTCAGTTTCTCCAGTTCCCATCAGAACCACCACGACATCTTGAATAGAGGGATCCACCATCATATCCTCGATTTCTCTTTCTGCCTCCACCAGGGCTGTAACCTCCGTCGCTCCTCCCGCCTTCATAACGACCACTTCTACGACCACCACCTCCATATCCACCAACATATCCAGATCCCCCACCACCACTACGATAACCACTGCCAGATTTAGAGTGATCCTGGTTGGCAGTGATGTTCCTATCATCAAGGTTTTGTCCATTCTTAGGGTTTAGGTTTAGGTTTATTAGTTTTATGGTTTATGTTTATTTTTTACTTTATTTAGTTACTTTAATTTTTGGTTTATGGTTTTGAGTTTACGGTTAAGGGTTTAGGGTTATGGTTTAGGGTTTAGGGTTTAGGGTTTAGGGTGTTAGGGTTTATGCTTTTAGGGTTTAGGGTTTAGGTCTAGGGTATAGGGTTTAAGGTTTAGGGTTTATGGTTTTATGGTTTTGGTTTTGGGTTTTGGGTTTAGGTTTTTAGTGTTTAGGGTTTAGGGTTTAAGGTTTAGGGTTTAGTTTAGGGTAGGTTTAGGGTTGTTTTAGGTTATTCTATTTTTTTTATATATATATTTTTTATTTTTAGGGTTTAGGTTTATGGTTCAGGTTTTAATTTAGGGTTTAAGGTTTTTGATTTTTTAATAGGAAACAAATTCAAATTTAACATTTCTTCTACTCGATTTCATCAACCAAGTAATACACCAAGTTATCTAAGAGACAAGTGGCAACATAGCTCAAAAATGAGCATGCATAGAGCAAATTAAAAACCCCATATAACTAGAACCGTCTCTACTGTAAAGACACAGTTCCATAAGTAGCAGATCGGATTGACCATTCTTCAGTTTCACCATTCCCTACCAGAAAAACCCCAGCCTGTCGAGTAGAGGGATCCACCATCATATCCCCAATCTCTACCTATGCCACCAACACGACAGTAACCTCCATCGCTCCTCCCGCCTTGATAACCACCACTACTCTGACCATCACCACCATATCCACCAGCACCTCCAGATCCCCCACCACCACTATGATAACCGTCGCCTCCCCCTTACCTCCACCACCAAATCTAGACTGAGCCTGGTTGACGGTGATGTTCCTGCTATCAAGGTTCTGCCCATTCTTAGAGTTTAGGTTTAGGTCGATTAGGTTTTAGGGTTTAGTTTGTTTTTAATTTATTTAGTTACTTTAGGTTTAGGTTTGGGGTTTGGGGTTTAGGGTTTAGGTTTAGGGTTTGGGGTTTAGGGTTTAGGGTTTAAGGTTTAGGCTTTCAGTTTTAGGGTTTATGCTTTAAGGTTTAGGGTTTAGGGTTTAGGGTTTTTTAGGGTTTAGGGTACGGTTGTAGGTTTAAGGTTTAGGGCTCATGGTTAGATTTAAGGTTTAGGGTTTAAGGTTTATGAGTTAGGGTTTAATGTTTTTTTAAAAAATTAACTAAACTAGTTATTTAGGTTTATTTAGTTTACTTAGTTTATTTTATTTTTTTATTTTTTACTTTTTATTTAGTTTAGTTTATTTATTTTAGGTTTATTTATTTTGGTTTACATTTTTTATTTTAGTTCATTTTTTAGGTTTAAGTTTAGGTTTAGGTTTATTTTTTAGTTGAGTTTTATTTTTATTTTATTTTTTAGGTTTAGCTTTTATTTTTTGTTTATAGGTTTATGTTTAGGTTTTTATTTTAATTTTTTTGATTTAGGTTTTAGGTTATTATTTTAAATTGATTTTTAGGTTTTATTTTTTAGTTTAAGTTTAGGTTTATTTTTCATTATTTTTATTTTATTTAGGTTAGGTTTAGGTTTAGTTTATTTTAGTTTAAGTTTAGGTTTTATTTTTTTTGTTTAGTTTATTTTAGTTTAGGTTTATTTTATTTTATTTATTTTATTTTATTTTATTTTGGGTTTATTTTTTTTAGTTTAGGGTTTACATTTAATTTTATTTTTTAAGTTTATTTTTTTAGGTTTATGTTTTTTTAGATTTATTTTATTTTTATTTTACATTTGATTTTTATTTTATTTAGGTTTTCTTAGCTTACCTTTAATCTTTTAAGTTTTATTTATTTTATTTTAATTTATATTTATTTTTTATTTTATTTAATTTTTAGGTTTAGGTTTATTTTATTTTAGGCTTTTATTTTATTTTAATATTTTATTTAGGTTTATTTTATTTTATTTTAGGTTTACTTAGTTTAGGTTTTAGGCTTTTGGGTGGGTAGGGTTTAGGGTTTAGGGTTGAGGAAAGTTTAGGATTTGTGGTTTAGGGTAGGGTTAGTTTAGCTTGGTTAGGGTTTAGTTTTTAGGATTTAGGGTTTAGGTTTTTTAGGGTTTAGGGTTTAGGGTTTAGGGTTTAGGGTTTGGGGTTTATGGTTTTGGGTTTAGGGTTTAGGATTTGAGATTATAGGTTTAGGGTTAATTTTTGGGTTTAGGGTTTATTGTTAAGGTTTTTTTAAATTTTTTTAAATTTTTATATTTTTAGGGTTTAAGGTTTAGAGTTTAGAGTTTAGTTTTATGGTTTAAGGTTAAGGTTATAGTTTCAGGTTTAGGATTTTGTTTTTTTTAACAAAGAACAAATTCAGATTCAACATTTCTTTATTCTGATTTCATCAACCAAGTAACACACCAAGTTATCTAAGACACGAGCGATGACAAAGATAAAAAAAATGAGTACACATAGAGCATATCAAAAACCCTAGATAACTAAAACCGTCTCAACTATAAAACCACAGTTCCATAAGCAGTAGATCGAATCGGCCGTTCTTCAGTTTCTCTAGTTCCCGCAGAACTACCCGGCCTCTCGAGTAGCAGGATCCACCATCATATCCACAATCTCTCCCTCCGCCCTCCATGGAGGTAACCTTCATCGCTCCTCTCGCCTCCATAATCACCATTGCTCTGACCACCACCTTCATATCCACCAGGACCTCCAGATCCCCAACACCATCGAGCAACCGCCACTTCTTTCACCTCTACCGCCAGATCTAGACTAAGCTTGGTTGAAGGTGATGTTCCTACCATCAAGGTTCTACCCATTCTTAGGGTTTTTGTTTAGGTTTAATTTTACTAGGTTATAGAGTTTAGGTTTATTTTATAATTTATTTACTTAATTTAGGTTTAGGTTTAGGGTTTCGTGTTTAGGGTTCAGGGTTTAGGGTTTAGGGTTTAGGGTTTGGGTTTAGGGTTTTGGGTTTTTTTTTCTATTTTTAGGGTTTAGGGAATAGGTTTTAGGTTTAAGGTTCAGGTTTTAGTTTAGGGTTTTGGTTTTTTTTTAACAGAGAACAAATTCATATTCAATATTTCCTCTTTTTTATTTCATAAACCAAGTAATACACCAAGTTTTTTAAGACACAAGTGACAACAAAAATAAATAATGAGCACGCATAGAGCAAATCAAAAGCCCTAAATAACTAGAACCTTCTCTACTATAAAGACAAGGTTACAAAAGTGGTAGATTAGATCAGTCATTCTTCAGTTTCTCCAGTTCCCATCAGAACCACCCCGACCTCTTGAGTAGCACGATCAACAATCATATCCCCGATCTCACACTCCACCACCACCACGGTTGTAACCTCTATCGCTCCTCCCGCTTCCATAACCACCACTGCTCTAACCACCACGTCCATATCCAGCAGCACTTCCAAATCCCCCACCACCACTATGATAACTGTTGCATCCACCTTCACTTCCAAATTGTAAGCGTTGATGAACATGTGGGGTGCTACAGCAAGGGTGGGATAAGAGAAGGTCAGTGAGGGAGAAGTGATCATTGAAAGGCCTGTCAAAAACTTCTCAATGAGATCATCTTCAGTGAGGTTAAGCACCTCAGGACTGAACACCGAACCATCATCATACATAGACTGGATGATAAGGCCATAAAATAATGACATAATCCTCAGCTTAGCGAGAAGAGCATTCTTTGAGGATCCCACCTTATTGCCTTTTTTAATCAGCTCAACCTGGGTGATCAATAGTACCCTTGTTGATCTTAGTTGGGATGTTGAGAACCTAGAAGAAAGAAGTTACTGAAGGATCCAGACTAGTGTTGCCTGGAAGAACCACAACATCAATAGGTGCAACAAGACCTACATGAACAGGAGCACCAACTTTGTATTTTGCAACCTCTTCGCAGACATCTTTAAGATCATCTTTCATAAAAATTTAGGGTTTAGGGTTTAGGGATTTAGTGTTTAAGCTTTTAGGGTTTAAGATTTAGGGTTAGGGTTTAGGGTTTAGGGTTTAAGGTTTAAGGTTTAGGGTTTAGGGTTTTTTATGGTTTAGGGTTCAGGGTTTAGGGTTTAGGGTTGCAGGTTTAGGGTTTAGGGTTAGTTTTAGGGTTTAGAGCTTTTTTTAAGTTAACTGGTAGGTTTATATTTATTTAGTTTAGTTAGATTATTTTTTATTTATTTTAGTTTATTTTATTTTTTATTTTTACTTAAGTTTATTTTTTTATTTTAGTTTATTTTATTTTTTATTTTTATTTAGGTATATTTTTTATTTTTATTTAGTTTAGTGTATTTATTTTAGGATTTTTATTTTAGTTTATTTTTTGGTTTAGGTTTATGTTTAAGTTTATTTTTTTGTTGAGTTTTATTCTTATTTTATTTTTAGGTTTAGGTTTTACTTTTTATTTTTAGGATTAGGTATTGGTTTTTATTTTGTTTTTTTAGCTTTAGGTTTTAGGTTTTTATTTTAGGTTTATTTTTTGGTTTTTTTTTAGTTTTAGTTTAGGTTTATTAATAGTTTATTTTATTTTATTTAGTTTAGGTTTAGGTTTAGGTTTAGGTTTAGGTTTAATTTATTTTAAGTTTAGGTTTAGGTTTTATTAATTTTTGTTTAGTTTATTTTAGTTTAGGTTTAGGTTTTGGTTTATTTTAATTTGTCTATTTTATTTTTATTTTTGGTTTAGTTTATCCTAGTTTAGGGTTTAGGTTTTATTTTTTTATTTATTTTTAGATTTATCTTTTTAGGTTTAGGTTTTTATTTAGTTTTATTTTAGGTTTATTTTATTTGTATTTTATGTTTGGTTTTTATTTTATTTAGGTTTTTTATTTATGTTTATTTTATTTTTAGTTTAGTTTAAGTTTTTATTTATTTTATTTTAGTTTATTTTACTTTTATTTTATTAATTTTAAGTTTAGGTTTATTTTGGTTAACCTTTTATTTTAATTTATTTTTATTTTATTTAGGTTTAGGTTTTTTTATTTATTTTCTTTTTAGGTTTTATTTGGTTTAGGTTTAGGTTTTTAGGGTGTAGGGTTTAGGGCTTAAGTTTTAGCATTTAGGGTTTAGGGTTTTTGGGTTTATGGTTTAGGGTTAGGGTTTAGGGTTTAGGGTTTAGGGTTTAGGCAGCCAGGGCTTTAGGGTTTAGGGTTTAGTTTAGGATTTATGGTGTAAAGTTTGGGTTTGGGGTTTAGGGTTTTAGTGTTTAGGGTTTAGGGTTTAGGGTTTTAGGTTTGTGTTTAGGGTTTAAGATTTAGGGTTAGTTTTAGGGTTTATGGTTTAGTGTTAAGATTTTTTTATTTTTTTTATTTTTAAGGTTTAGGGTTTAGGGTTTTTGGTTTTTTTTCTTTTTAATAGAGAACAAATTCAGATTCAACATTTCTTCTTTTCAATTTCATCTACCAAGTAACACACTAAGTTTTCTAAGACACAAGCAATGACATAGATAAAAAATGAGAATACATAGAGCAAATCAGAAACCCTATATAACTAGACTGTCTCTACTATAAAGACCCAATTCCATAAGCAGCAAATCATATCAACCATTCTTCAATTTCTCTCCTATCAAGGCCTCGAGCATGATCCTCCATCTTATCCCCGATCTATTCCTCCACCACCACCATCGCTGTAACCTCTATCGCTCCTCCTACCTGCATAACCACCACTACTCAAACCACCACCTATATATCCACCAGCACCTCCATATCCCTTACCACCACTATGATAATGGCTTCGCTTTGCCTCCACCCTATCTAGATGAGCTGGACGTGATGATTCTTGCCATCAAAGTTCTACTTATTTTCTGGGTTTAGGTTCAGGTTTAGGTTTATTAGATTTTAGGTTTTAGGTTTATTTTATAATTTATTTAGTTTCTTTATGTTTAGGATTAAGGTTTGAGGTTTAGGGTTTAGTGTTTAGGGTTTTTTTAAAGCTCAAATGATTCCAAAATAAACAAGAAATTACCAAATCAAACAAGACTTTATCCTCTAACAACTAATAAAATTAGAGAAAATAAATTTAAATTCAAAAATTCACAGAAAGTGTATTTCACAAAATGATTTTACTCTGAGAGACAATAAAATTTGATTTTATAGAAGTCCAACAAACTTTGTCGAACAAGCTAAAACCCATATCATCATCAGATTCCTCAGCAAGGGCTTCCTTTTCTTTTCCATTACAGCAGCTGCAGCAGTAGCTCCAGCAGGAGTAGTAGAAGTGTTAGGCGTAGTAAGCACATCAAATTTACTAGGATCCTTCAAATACTCCTTAACCTTCTCATCCTGAGGGTATGTGTAATCAATAGCAATCGACACGAGGACATTCTTGTAACCATTGATGAACATGTGGGGCATTGTTGTAAGGGTGGAATAAGAGAGGGCCAGTGACGGTGAAGTGATCATTGAAAGGCCTATCAAAAACTTACCTATGAGTTCATTATCAGTGAGGTCAAGCACCGATCAACACAACCGTATCATAGACATACTGGATGACAAGGCCATAAGAGAACGGCCTAATCTCGAGCTTAACGAGAAGAGCATCCTTTGAGGACCCCACCTTATCGCCTTTTTTAATCAGCTCAATCGGGTTGATAATTTCAATAGTACCATTGTTGATCTTAGCTGGGATGTTGAGAACCTCGAAGAAAGAAGTCGACGAAGGATCCAGACCAGTTTTTCATGGAGGAACCACAACATCAATAGATGCAACAAGGCCAACATGGGCAGGAGCATTAACTTTGTATTTTGCAACCTCTTCACTGACTTCTTTAAGAGCACCTTTCTTAAAAAGTAGCTTAACCATAGTTTAGGGTTTAGGGTTCTAGGGTTTATGCTTTTAGGGTTTAGGGTTAGGGTTTAAGGTTTAGGGTCGGGTTTTGGGTTTTGGGTTCAAGGTTTTCAGATTTTAAGGGTTTAGAGGTTAGGGTTTAGGGTTGTAGGTGTAGTGTTGTAGGATTAGGGTTTAGGGTTTAGGGTTTAGGTATTTTTTTTAAATTAAGTAAATCGGTAAGTTCAAGTTTATTTAGTTTATTTTTTATTTTTTTATTTTATTTTATTTTATTTTTCTTTAGGTTTATTTTTTATTTAGTTTAGTTTATTTATTTTAGGCTAATTTATTTTTTAATTTATGATTTTTATTTTAGTTTATTTTTTAGATTTAGGTTAAGGTTTAGGTTTATTTTATAGTTGAGTTTTACTTTTTATTTTATTTTGTAGGTTTAGGTTTTTATTTTATTTTTTAGGTTTAGGTTTTAGGTTTTTATTTTAGGTTTATTTTTACATTTTATTTTTAGTTTAGGTTTATTTTTATTTATTTTATTTTATTTAGTTAAAGTTTAGGTTTAGGGTTAGTTTATTTTAGGTTTAGGTTTAGGTTTTATTTATTTTAGTTTAGGTTTATTTTATTTTGTTTATTTTATTTTTATTTTATGCTTAGTTTTTTTTTTTAGTTTAGGGTTTATGTTTATTTTTTAGGTTTATTTTTTAGCTTTAGGTTTTTATTTAGTTTTTATTTTATTTTAATTTAGGTTTATTTTATTTTTATTTTACATTTAGCTTTAATTTTATTTAAGTTTTCTATTCTTAGGTTTAATTTTAGTTTAGTTTAGGTTTTTATTTATTTTAATTTAGTTTATTTTTACTTTTTATTTAATTTTATTTTTAGGTTTAGGTTTATGTTTTAGTTTAGGTTTTTATTCTATTTAGGTTTAGGTTTTTTAATTTATTTTGTATTTTTAGGTTTTATTTAGTTTAAGTTTAGGTTTTTTTTAGGGTTTAGGGTTTAGGGGTTAGGGTTTATGGTTTAGGGTTTAGGGTTTAGGGTTTAGGGTTTAGGGTTTTAGGATTTAGGGTTTTAGGGCTTACGGTTTTGTGTTAGGGTTTACGGTTTAGTGTTTTCGCTTTAGGGCTTAGGGTTTTTAATGTTTAGAGTTTAGTGTTCTTTTTTTAACTAAAATGAATTTATTGCTCAGAAAAATTGGTACAAGAAGACCATATTAGAGACTAAACTCAAAAAGAAAAATAAAAACTACTACTCAAATGAGCTACAGGAGAATCATAAAGAGTTTAGTGCCTAAACTAACAGATCAAAGAGTAATAAAGAGAAAAAAAGAAAGACAAAACTAAAAAAGCTAAGCAGAAGGCAGCAAAGGGCAGACAAAACTAAAGAATCCATGGAGCTCCAAAAGAACCTCCAAAGAGACGAAGATCTGTAAGAAAAGGAAACCTGCAACATGCAATTGAAGACAACCCTAGCCATCTAAGAAAAAAGAGACCATCAGTAAGACTCCAGCTCCCTCCAAGAAGAAGAGACCAACTGAAAAAGAGAACCTACAACCTACAAGAAATCTCAGCCAGAAGGAGATCAGAAAACATAAAAAGAAAAAACTCAGGCTCAAATATAAGGAAAAAAGGATAATCACAATAAAGAGGGGCATCAAATCCTAAGTGTATCCAACTTCAAAAGAGGGTTACAAATAGGAAAAGTCACTAGCCACAAAAATATCAAGGAAAAAATCCATCATATCATCATAGCCATCCCAACTAAAGAAAAATACAAACCTATCATAATAGCCACCCAACCAAAGAAAAAGTGAAGCTAAGGAAACAGAAATAGATAGGAGAAGAACATATAAAATTAATATAAGGTAATCCCAACAAAACAAAATATGAACATCTCTTAAAAAAGAGGGAGAAAACAAGCTCACGGCCTAAAAAAAATAAAAGTGCCCTCAAAGAAAAGCCAACAGAGCCCACAACAACACCAATCCAAAGCCCACAAGGCACCAAGCCAACAGAGCCTAAAACAACACCAATCCAAAGCCACCAAGGCACCAACCAACGGAAAGGAAATAACCAACAAAGCAGCCACACAATAGAGCATCCACAAAAGGCCATGTGGTGTTTATTTTGTGTTGAATGTTGTTTTCAAGTGTGTTTATGTGAGGGGACACCACGCAGATCTGTTAATGTACTCATTAGGGTGATCGGGTACAACATTAAAGAATAATGTACTATCTCGAGAGATAGAGTCATTATCCTATAATGGACCTAATCACTTAAATGAGGACTCCTAAGGCATGATGGGTCTTCGAATGTACCAAAGATCTTTTCCTTACTTTACATGGAAAAGTAAAGTAGGGTTTATTTTAAGCTGAGTTCATTAAGTTCCCTATGGAGGCAAGCCCCCATAGTTAATTACATCCTAAGGAATGAGATTCCTTAGAAATACTCTTGATTAAGGTAAATGATCATTGCCTCCAAAGATTTCAAAGATAGGACTATCAACCAATTGGTTATTTTTGGAAAACCAAGTGGGATTGATCAAAAGGGAAGAGTTCTTATTGAAACCAAAGGAGATGAGTAAGGAATGCTCATGAAACTAGGAAATCTAGTGAGCATCCCAAACTATCCTATGGTTGGGCTTTATATTTTTTAAGTTGAAAATAATTTTTTGTTTGAGTTGGATTTTCATTAGAAATCTAGGGCTTACAATTCCACAATACAAGATTGTAGAAATGCCTAAGAGGTGAGGATTTATGCTTGTAGCTCCCAAAGGAAAACAACAACCTCAGATCCTAAATCTAGGGAGCTTTGGCAAGGGCCAGAGCATGACCTAAAACTAAGGTAAAAATGGGTATATGCTTTTCCTCCACAAGAGAGAGTAAACCACCTTTCTGTTGGGCTTACAATCACCTAGGGGTGGCCGCTAACTAACTCCTCCTACGATTTAAAAAAAAAAACATGAAGGTAAGTCTTATGCTTTGCAAGACGGCTAGGCTGTTATTTATTTAGAAATAGATTAAGCCCTTAAACTCACTCCTGAAGGGACTAAATCATGAAGGACATGATTAATGACCTAGAACTAATGTAAATTTTGTCAAATTTTAGTTTGATTTTTTGACATTTTTATTTGACACAGGCTATGGGATTTTATATGCCAAATGCATGAGAAAATTAGTTATGGGCCAAAAATAGAAAGAAGGAGGTGTGTTTCCCCATCACTCTTAAAGGTCAAGCCATTTTCTCTGGCAAAGGTGGAAGCCCTCCATTAGCAAGAGTGAGATTATATGATTTATGCATGATATGAGACATACAACATCCAGCTAAGGGGTTGCTAAATCTTTTACTATCTTGATTTATTCCCCAGGCTTTAAGTGAGATTATAAATTATTTAATTTAATTTTGAGTTGATTAATTGGATAGAAAATTTATTTTTCCCTAAGAGCCTAATCACATCCAGGCCATTCAACAACCATCAAACAATTAAGAAACTAGGAAAATCATTCCATCCTAATTGTACAATAATAAACATAACATCAATCAATTTATAAAATTAGCTAAAAAGAATAAGTGGATGATGTGGTCGGGTTCCACCTCACAACTCGAAAAGAAATGTGGGTAGTCAAGCTCTACCTTTATACAACCCAGACTACAAATGAATAATTATAATTATAAAATGACAAGTGTTATGGGGCTCTACATTCTTCATCCTCCATTCTTCACTCCTTGTCCTTCATTCCTTCATCTTAATTTGCTCCATTTCTTTCTTTCTTTTGGTTTGGCTTGGGATGTGGTTTACTCCAAGGCCTCATGTGGTATATAAGATGTAGTCTTATAACTAATGTTCACCTTAATCCCCATAACACTTGTTCCAAATCTTAATTGCAAAATTTACATCACAATGGAAAAAGTAAATCTAACTAAACTTGTAAAACAAAGATTAGCTAAACATACCACACAACCCAAGCAATTATATGAATAAGTTGGACTTAGTACCCCACACATGGGTAACCAAGTCCACCTATCCTAATTTGAGTTATGCTTAGGGGTATAAGCGACCTGCATAACAAAAGTATTTATATTCTTATTACAGTGCCCCTTAAGCACAACCCCTGTAAAATACATGATTTGGCTAAGTTTACCCTATCATCCAATCTACACACATACGCTCTAACATCCAATCTAAAATAATACATCATGAAACAAAACATTCATCACACCATGCATCGCCCTAACCTAAAGCTAGAAATGGTAACTTAATTAAATGTCTGTGTTATTTTAAGGCTTGTGTGGCATGTCTTAGCTAGGCTTTAAGGTTGGAATTTTCTAAGTGTGAAAGATTCAATTTAAATGGTGGTTTTCTTTTAAGTGATTTAGTTGACTTGTCAATTTTAGTTGGTGATTTGATTTAATTTGAATGAACTGACATTTAGTGACTAAATGTGATGAAGAGAAGAAAAGAGAAGAGAGCTCTCTTTCATCCCTACCTTAAAACATTCTAAAGGTAGATTCATTAATGAATTTCCTTTAGTGAATGGTTTATTATGTGTTTTAATTGGTCCTAAGTTTGGGTTCTCCTTAAATAGTCTTATTTAATTAGAAAGGCATCTTAGGATCAGTTAGGGTGGATTACTATGACATAACACACATCCCTTCATTTCTTTCCACCATGTATACCATGCATATGAATAATCTTAAACATACATGTACATGCAATGCAAATCTTAACACACTTTGATGATGAATGCAAAGAGATGTGATTTAAAAATTTGGATATTCCATGTGTTAATTGGATCGTTGATGCATGTATTTATTATGTAGAAAAGAGGGATTTCTCATCCATGAACTAAATGCACATTAACATGTCTAAAAGTTATAAGTGAGCACGACCCCATTGTTTTCTACACCAAGGGCATAAGGTACAAGTCCTACTAAGGCCTACTTAAAGCCTCGCAGCCTCGGGATATCCAGACTGATGCACCACTTTTCTTAGATACATGTAAATGTACAAAAAGAACCAAATGGATAATGAATCATTCAAAAGATTGTGTTTGGTTTGGTTGTATAATTTACATGTATAATATGAAGATCCTTCTTAAGTCATAACATAAAAATGCATAGGAATAGATTTAAACAAGTGTTGTGTTCTTTTCAAATGAACTATACACTTTCAAATCTTATGTAAATTAATATTAAGAGAAGGAAATAAAACTTCATAAGACACATCTTATGCTATAATCACATGCAAGCCTATAAATATTTATAATTAGTATCACTTCATTCATAATCTTTGATTTATAGGTTTTGAAAATAATTTTTGGTTTTAATAGTGATAATAGCCACTCATATTTTTAATTTTAGCCACCACATACAATATGACATAAAAGGAAACATTTCATTTAATTAATTTTAAAAATAAATTAATGCATGATTTCATATGGCAAGCAATATTTAGCATGATTGGAAAGAAATGAAAAGGATGCAAGTACATAACTTCATTCACCCTAATTAACTCCTAAGGATAATCATATAGAATAAGATTATTTAAAATGAATCAAAATTTTTTTAAAGAGATTCCTATCTTTGAATTTGATTTGATTTAGGAAATATGAAAAGGGTTTGCTGGTCCTAACCTATTCCCCTCCCAAGTATGAATTGATTTGGTTTATTTTAGGACAATTAGGTTGATTTTATATTTTAATTAGGTTAAGGTATGAATTAAATCCATTAATTATCCCTTACATATACCAATTTAACATAGTTAACCAAGTAATTATGAGCCAACATATAATATGCAACCACATGTAAATTAAATCAGTAATGCACCTAAGAAATAAAGGGGCCTAATGCAATTGGCTCACAATTACTAATTAATTAAGCTAAAGGGTTTGATTAAGTACTTTTATAATCCTACTACACATGTAGTTTGATTATAATTTTCTTTGGAATTCTCTTAGGTTATTGAACACCTAAGAATTGAATGATTAAGTTCTAGAATGATTCAGTTTTGAATTTGATTAATTAAACTATTTAATGAAGTAATTAGGTCATTAATTAATTGCAAGTTGACTAAGTGTTTATCCAAATGAAATAAACTTAGGGGAAAGATTAGAAAAGAGGTCATAATCTCATTCCCTATGTCCATTCACTATTTCATGATGATTAACAAGTTTAATTAATTAATTTATCACTGTTTAACATGTTAATTAATCATTTAATTAATTAAGAGAGTGATTAAGAATGAGACAAGAAATTCCTCTAATTAATCTAGTAATAAATTCCAAGTAAATCATGGGAGGCAGAGGTCATCCCACTAATCAATCTTAAAAAATTTTGAATTAATTACTAGAGTAATTAGGGAGTAATTAGCTTAATTACAATTTCAATAAAATCTAAATTAAGTGAAAATTACTACACAAAATTAATTAATTTTAATTTTATATTATCCTCCTTTGAATTATCTTTAAAATAAGTGTTTATTTATATTTTTTGGATTTTTTTACAATTAGTTATGAATTTTGGAAGTTCCACCATTAAAATTAGATTAATTAAGCCTAATTAAATCCTTAATCACATTGGGTCACGTAGCGGCTAACACGACACACTTTCCATGTGGCACGATGGGATTGATTATTTAAGTTTTCATATCTGTAGGCTAAGTCAATTGATGGTGGACGCACTTTCTCTACAGGCCATCCGATCTAAGATCGGATGGCCGAGATTAATCTTGTAGTTTAAGCTTATAATCACAGTGAATCTAACATGATTTGATCATAACTATTCATTCCAATCATGTGGACCGGATGGTGTGTGATCTATCTCCTCCTGAATGCCGAGAGACAGATGCCGTCAGTCGATCGTTACTTGATCTGACCTCACTCAAGCTCAAAAGGAGCTCAAACTCATCCCACACCTTTGGACAAGCACAAGCAATTCATATAACAAGAGATCACATGACTTGACAATTTCTTCATAAAGGACCAAGCAAAATTTATCCTATGGTCGGTTTCAATGGCATACCTCACGGAAGCTATCAGTGCTTCCAATGGAGGAAGTAGTCTAGAGATGAAGCCCTGAAGGAATTGGCTCTTGATTTGAAGAAGATGGCTCAGTTGACCAAGCTCCCCTTCAATGGTGATTGGGCTTGATCAAAGTAGTGCTTCTCGTGGTTTGTAGGCTTGGGAAATATCCTGATTGAGCTCAATGAGGTCCAAGGATGATGTGTGCAAGGTTAATTAGATTTTGGTTGAGAATTGGATGTGTTAAGCTCGGGATTGATCTACCCTTGTTTGGTCAGCCTCTCTAAGTGGACCAGGTAACTGCTTCTAACTCCATGCCATATGTTGCTTGGATACTAGTTGAGTTGGATATATCTAAAAAATATCCAAAGGAAATTTGGCATGGATTAGAGAAATACGAATATCTGCAAAAAGTGGATTTCGAGAATTTCCCAATTTTTTGTTCTCATTGCAAAATTCATGGTCATGGGATTTCAGATTTCTTTGTGGTTCATCCACACCTTAAGAAAAGTTTTGCTCCTAAGCCAGATCCCTCTCTTAAGGCTCCCTTGGTTAAACTACAAAACATTATTTTATATGATATCTCCTTATCTGAATATGGAGGCCATTTCCTTGAGCTTCCTATTCCTTAATTTGATATTGATGCTGCTCTGCCTGTTCAGCCGCAGGATGCCACACTAGCTAACAAGGATGATGTCCCTTCGAATGAGATTTTCCATTTGAACCATAATAATAAAGGTAATAATGTAACTAAGAATAGTTTTTCAAAACTTATGGATGCACCGCCTCAAATGACTCTACTCCAGCCTCTTTGCCACCTTTAGTTAAAGAAAATGTGATTCCTCAAGAAGGAATGGCTGGCATTCAAAATTTGGAGAAAGCTTCTACTCTTGTTTTAGGTACATGTGCTTTAGCCAGCTCTAATCCTTCTTGTGCTTCTTCATCTAACTTGGAATAGATTCTTAATCCAATTTTACAACATAATAATGAATTGGAAGAAGGTGAACTACCATGTAATGCTATTTTCAATGTACCTCCTTTTTCCAAGCAATTCTCTGATCAATCTTTATCAGATGGTGATGTTGTGGATATGGCCAATAATAAATTTCGTGCAATTTTAGAAAGAAAAATAAAACTTCTAAAACTAGACTTCTTAACTTTGCTAGAGTTACTAGATCTGGCTCCTCTACCCAAAAATAAATGGTCTCATTTCTTATCTAGAATGCGAGAGGGATTGGTACCCTCTCTGTTAGAAATAGAATCAGTATTTTAGTTTTCTCTCATAACATTTCCATTTTGGCTATTTTGGAACCCTTTATTCTTCCCTCTAACATTGCCTCTGTTAGAATTTGCTTTAGTAATTTTTTTACTAATTTGAGCAATAAAATTTGGATTTTTTGGAAGAGTCCATTTGTTTTACAAATTATGCAGGATTTACCCCAGGTTGTAAATGTTAAAATCACTTAGGCCTTTTGTCTACTCCTCTTGTAATAGAATGGTAGAAGGCTTCTGTGTGAAGATCTTGTTAGTTTCTCTTCCTCTGTGAATGCTCTTTGGTTTGTGGGTGGAGACTTTAACATTATATCTTCCTCTTCTGAATGAGTTGGTGGTAATTCTCCAAACTTATTTTCCATGGAGGAATTTAAGAACATGATCCTTGTTTGTCAACTTACTGATATTGGATTTACTGGGTCTCACTTCACTTGGAATAATCACAGACTTTGGAAAAGATTAGATAGGGTCCTTTTTAACAATATGTGGATCAACCTTTTCCCTATTACTTCTATTGAGCATCTCAATAGAACCCTATCAGACCATTCTCCTTTACAGATCACTATAAATGTTAATGCTACTAAACCTCCTCTCATATCCCATTCTGATTTCAAAATATGTGGCTTATGGATGATAGATTTATGGATGTGGTTGTTAGCAATTGGAGTGAACCTCTCCATCCTGATGATTCTATTTTCGGGATGACAAGAGTGTGTTTCAAATTAAAAAGTCATAAATAATGCCATAATTGGTGGAACAAACACTATTTCAAAAACCTTTTTGTTAATATCAAAGAATTAGAACATGAGGTTATAGCTTTTGAAGATGCTACTGTTAATGATCCATCTAAAAACTCCTTATTAACTCAAGCCAAAAATAGGTTAACATGTTTCCAAGACATGGTGGAGACCAATTGGTTGTAAAAAGTGTCTATAAAATGGATATATGATGGTGATCAAAATACCAAATATTTTCATGCCATGGTTAAGAAGAAAAAGGAGTTAAATAACATTAAAAAAAATTAAAACTAATGATGATATATGGTGTACTTATAATAAGGAGCTTACTGATTCTGGCATTTCTTTCTTTAATGAGCTACTTAATAAAAATGTGACTTATGATGCAATTTCCTTGCTTGAAGTTATTCCTAATCTCATTTCTGATGAAGATAACAATATGCTTATTTCATTACCCTCTGAATCCAAAATTGCTAACATTTTGCAAAATATGAATACAGATTCTGCGGCTGGTCCTGATGGATTTACCACCATATTTTTTTCAAAAATGTTGGTATATCATTAGAGAAGATTTGGTTAATGTTGTTCTTGATTTTTTCAAGGGAAGTATCCTCCCATATTTTCCTAGCAGTTCCACTATTTTAATCCCTAAAATAGAAAATCTTGAACTTTGGAGTCATTTTAGGCCAATTAGCTTGTGTTCCTTTTTTACTAAACTCATCTCTAAGATTCTGGCTAAAAGATTAAGTATTCTACTTCCTAAAATTATCTCCCCTAACCAAATAGGCTTTGTTAAAGAGTGTTCTATTTCTGATAATGTTCTTTTAGCTCAAGAGATGATCCGTGGTTTAAATGCCAAAGTTTGTAGTGGTAACCTGCTCAATAAGCTGGACATTTCCAAAGCTTATGATAACATTGGTTGGCTTTTCCTATATAAAATTTTCGCTTTATTTGGATTTTGAAGTCATTTTATTACTTTAATTAAGAATGGTATTGAGAATTCTTGGTTTTCTTTACTTATTAATGGTGAAGTTCATGGATTTTTCTCTTCCTCTCATGAGCTAAGGCAAGGGGATCCTCTTTCTCCTGCTCTTTTCATTATTGTTGTGGAATTTCTCTCTAGAAGTCTTGAGCATATGTTTTGTAAAATTCCTAACATGTATTACAAAACAAGGGGTGGCTTTCCCATTTCCAACCTCAGCTTTGCTGATGATTTCATTATATTTTGCAGTGGTTCTATTCTCTACATTAAAAATTTATGTATGTTCTTTACTATTTTTGGTAGGGAAAGTGGTTTGAAGATTAATCCTGATAAAAGTTTTTTTATCTCTAGCTCTTCTATTTCTTTATCTAGGATTAATGCTATTAAGAATATTACGGGCTTTGCACATCAAACCTTGCCTATCAAGTATCTGGGCAATCCTTTATATCGAGGAATGAAAAGATCTTCCTTATTTGATGAAGTTATTCAAAAAATAAATAAGAAAATTTCCTCTTGGGAGTTCCACTTACTTTCCTTTGGTGTTAGACTTATCCTAATCAAAAGTACCCTTTGCTCTTTGCCTTTGTATCTTTTGTCCACTATTGTCCACTTACTTTCCTTTGCTCTTTGCCTTTGCCTTAATGAAGGTGGTTTGGGTTGCAAAACTTTAAAAGACTCCATTAAATGCTTTTCACACAAAATGTGGTGGAATTTAAGAAACAATCATACTATCGGTCTCAATTTATGCTTGATAAATACCGTATGGAAACACCCCTCATTTGAACTTTCAAACCTGGGACTCCTGTGGAAAATACTTTGTAACATCAAGTGGAATGTCGAGAATCTTATCTCTTGTGGTGTGAATTCGTGCTCCTCTTCTTTTGGCAAGACAATTGGTCGGGACAAGGTTCTATTGATTCTTTGCTTAATACTCATTCCACGTGAGGCTTAAGGTAAGTCATTTCATTACCGTAATAATTGGGATATGGACCAATTAATCTCCATTGTCCCTAAGGTGATAGTTGACCAAATCCTTACAATTTGTCCATTACCTAATAAATCTGACCAAATCCACTTCAATAATTCCTCCTTTGGAGAATTTGTTTTTAAGAATGTTTGGCACTCTTTCAGACTTAAAACTTAAGAGTCCTTAGTTTTCACTAAAATCTGGAATATCTCTATCCCTACCATCTTTTCTGTTTTAACTTGGCGCATTCTAACGCAATACATTCTTGTTGATGCTACCCTTTTAAAAAAAGGTTTCCACCTCCCCTCTAGATGCCAATGTTGTTTTCATATTGAAACTGTGGATCATGTGTTTATGAATGGCTCTATTGTTGTTAAGGTTTGGAGCTAGTATGATAGCATGTTTAATAGTTTTCATTTTGATGTTTCATTTTCTATTATGCAACTTCTTGAAATTTTTTTCTCTTACACTCCTAAAGCCTATGTCAAAGTTGTTCTAGCCACTACTCTTCTGTGGTATATTTGGCTGGAAAGGAATGATGCTAAGCATCATGATAAACCTATGAACTATCATCAGATATTATTTGGAGCCAAATGTAAAATTATGCCTCTTTATAAAGCTGACCTTCTTACTTTCTTTAGTTTCGAAAGATACAAATATATGGCCTTGAACTTTGAGATTAATCCTCCTTCTTGTGGTATTGCTCCTAACCATAAAATTATATACTATATGAGGCCAAATTATCATGTCATTAAGGTTAACACTAATGGCTCCATTTCTAATGGATTTTATGGTGGGAGGATTTTAAGAGATTATAGTGGTCGTTATCTCTCGATTTGTCGCTCCTATAGAACCCTATTTTATTTTGTGTGCTAAGCTTAAAGGTCTGTACTATGGGATTTTTGTCTGCTTATAGAAAGGATTTCAGGAGATTTGGTTTGAAGTTGATGCTCTCCTTCTTCTTGAACTATTAAATTCGGGAGCTCATGGAAATGTTGAAGTGTCTTATTTACTTAGCCAGAGTAGGAGGCTTCTTGCCAACCTAGATTATCAAATTTCTCATATTTATCAGGAAGGTAATTCTTGTGCTAATTTTTTTGCTAATTGGGGAGCCAAGTCTTCCACTTTGAATCTATTCTCTAATGATGATATTCCTTCACTTTTAAGGGGCTTGTGAATCTTGATAAAACTGTATTGCTTTATGTTAGAAATTTTTAAGCTTTTTATGATTCTTTTTCCTGTGGAGATATGGCTTTTTCCTAAGCTTTGGGATCTATTAGTTATCATTTTCATCCTCTTTTGGTTTGGGCTAGTCTTCATTTCTATGATGTTTGCTGTTGTTATCCCTTCTACTTTCTATTTTGCATTCTTTAATATGCTAATAGAGGTGGTTGTTGTAGATGGTGGATGCTAGGACCTGCTTGTCCAATCTTGGGTGAGTCCTTTTCCGGCTAGATCTTTCTGCAATCATTCTTTTATGCTTCCCATTTCTAGGTTGGCCGTTCTATGGGTTTGCATGTTTCTCTGGGACAGCTAGGTTATGTTGCTCTTATTATTAACCATACAAGAGCTCTCCTCTCTCAAGTCTGCTTTAAAATCACTCACATCTAGCGTGAAGGAAATGCTTGTGCTGACTATCTTGCCAATCTTGGAGCTAGACTAGATGAGCTCACCCTTTTTGATCATTTCAGTCTTCTTAAACAATTATAGAGATTGATTAATCTAGATAACTCCAGATTACCTTATCTAAGAAATTAATTTGTATATGTTGGTGTTTACTATTTATTGTATTTTTTGCTTTATGTTTCTTTTGATCTGTTCTACTTCCTTCTCATTTTTTGCTGCATTTGTTGGTTATCTTGTTTTGATGGTATTTGGTCCCTAATCCTCATCTACTGGTTACCAGCTGCCTTTTTTTTTCCTTCTTTTTGCTGGGTTCTATTTTCACTGTTGATAGCTCTATCTGCTGGACCAGTTACCTATCTCACTAGATAAGCTAGGTTTTGTTCCTACTCAACCCGCAAGATTTTTTAGTTGCTTTACTGAATATGACTACTATTTCTTTTTCTCCTTTTATTGATGTGATTATTATGATTGTCTTGCAAGGTAGGCATCTCTTTTGCTTTTCCTTTCTTCTCTTGTCGCTATTTGCTTATATAGTTTACCCTTTACTTGAAGGTTGTCTTCAGTAGTTTTTTTCATGGAATCTTTTATGGTTGTTTTCTACTTTGAGTTGTTCAAGATCACCTTGGTTGGCTCCATTTTCTATTATGGTTATTGACTGAATGGATTAATGGGTTATTTTGTTATGTAGGCTAATTCTATTTGTTGGTTTTCTGTATGGCTATTTGTTATGTTGTTTGTTTCTTGGTTAGCTTCAGTCCCTGTGATTGGGCTATATGTTTTTCACTGCAGGTTGAGGTCATTTTTGGATCAAATGGTTTATAATTACTATAGTGATCTAGCTTTTAATAGGTGGATATTTCTCCTGACTTTAGATCCGATTAGGCTCTCATCTTTGGTTCTGCTTACCTTGTTGATCTCCTTATTGATCTCCCTAAATGCCTGTATTTTTTGGCTATTTCTTGTCAAGCTATGTTGAAGGGTGTATTTGGTCGCTCCACATCAAGCTTATGCATGGAATGGTTTGTAAGCTATGATGGCTAGGATGATTTCACTCATAAACTAGCTAGTAGCAATAATTATGATGCAACCCTTCTTTGGAGGTTTAGATGCTCATGTTTGTGGTTGCCCCTTTCATGGGTGATTGATCCTAAGCCTTTTCTTCACTCTATTATCTAAATATCTTTTCCTTTTCCTAGCCTTCGCTTTACTTGCACCTCTTTAGTACTAACTCTTTTCAAGTTTACGTTTTAGTATTTTCTTTTGTTTTCTTCACAAGTTCATGATGATTAAAATGAGCATGCATAGAGAAAATTAAAAACCCTAAATAACTAGAGCAGTCTCTAATATAAAGACACAGTTCCAAAAGCAATAGATCGAATCAGCCATTCTTCAGCTTCTCCAGTTCCCATCAGAGCCACCCCATCCTCTCGACTAGCGGGATCCACCATCATATCCCTGATCTCTCCCTATGCCCCCACCACGGTTGTAACCTCTGTCACCCCTCCTGCCTCCATAACCACCACTGCTCTGACTACCACCTCCATATCCACTAGCACCTCCAGATCCCCCACCACCAATACGATAATCGCCACCTCCACCTCCATCATCAGACTGGATCCGAGCTTGACTTGATGTTCCCGCCATCGCTGCCCATTCTTATGGTTTATGTTTAGGTTTAGGTTCATTAGGTTTTAGGGTTTAAGATTATTTTTTTAATTTATTTGATACTTTAGGTTAGGTTTATGGTTTAGGGTTTGGGATTTAGGTTTAAGGTTTAGGTTTAGGATTAGGGTTTATGGTTTAGGGTTTAAAAAAATTTAGAAAACCAATAGTTTAGGTTTATTTAGTTTATTTTTTATTTATTTTATTTTTTTATTTTTATTATTTTTATTTAGGTTTAATTTTTATTTTATTTATTATTTTATTTTTAAGTTTATTTTATTTTTTAATTTAGTTTAGGTTTTTATTTATTTTATTTTAATTTAGTTTTTATTTTTATTATATTTTATTTTTAGTTTCTAGTTTAGGTTTAGGTTTAGGTTTTAGTTTAAGTTTTTATTTTATTTTAGTTTATTTATTTCATTTAGGATTAGGTTTTTTTAGGTTTCATTTTAGGTTTACATTTTTATCTAATTTTTATTTTATTTTATTTTAGGTTTATTTTATGTTTATTTTTTTGTTTTATGTTTAGTTTTTATTTTATTTAGGTTTTTTATTATTAGGTTTATTTTTATTTTTTGTTTAGTTTAGGTTTTTCATTTTATTTTATTTTATTATTGGGTTCATTTTTATTTTACTTAGTTTAGTTTATTTATTTTAGTTTCTTTTAGGTTTAAGATTTTATTTCATTTTTTTATGTTTTAGGTTTTAATTTTAGGTTTATTTTTTGGTTTAATTTTTTTAGTTCAGTTTAGGTTTATTTTAGTTTAATTTATTTTATTTAGTTTAGGTAGGTTTCATTTATTTTAGGTTTAGATTTTATTTATTTTATTTTAGTTTATTCTGCCTTTAGGTTTAGTTTATTTTATTTTATTTATTTTAGGTTTAGGTTTTTTTATTTTATTTTATTTTAGGCTTATTTTTTTATTTATAGTTTTATTTTATTTTTTTCTTTAGATTAATTTTTTTAGTTTTTTTTTTATTTATTTTATTTAGTTTTCAATTTTTATATTATTTTAGGTTTATGTTTAGTTAGTTTTATTATTTTTCTTTTATTTTGTTTAAGTTTAGGTTATTTATTTATTTATTTTATTTTAGGTTTATTTTTAGTTTATGTTTAGATTTTGTAGGCTTGTTAGAATTTAGGGTTTGTGTTTAGTGTTTAGGGTTTGGGGTTTAGGGTTTATGATTTAGGGTTGTAAGCTCCAGGTTTTTTTATGGTTTAGGGTTTAGGTGTAGTCCTGTGATTTAGGGTCTTAGTTTTCTTAGGGTTTGTGGCCTAGGGTTTAGGCTCAGTGTAGTGGTTTTAGGTAGGTTTATTTTAGGGTAGGGTCAGGTTTTTTTTATCATTTTTATATTTTAAAACCAAGTAGGTTTAGTTAAATTAGCATTTATTTATTTAGTTATATCATTTTTTTAGTTTTATCCAAGTTTATTTTATTTGCATTTTATTTAGGTTTATTTAGTTTCATTTATTTTAGTTTAGGTTTATTTTATTCTAATTTTATAATTAATTTAATTTAGGTTTTATCATTTAGTTAAGTTTAGGTTTTATTTATCTTAGTTTAGTTTTATTTTCTATTTTTTCATCTTAGGTGTTTAGGTTTAGGTTTAGCTTTAGGTTTAGGGTTTAGGGTTTATGATTTGGGGAAAGATTTATTTAGAGGGTTTAGTGTTAGTGGTTTAGGGTTTATGGTTTAATGTTTTATAGTTGGTATGGTGGGGTTTACTGGTTTAGGGTTTTAAGGCTTAGAGTTTAGGGTTTAGTTTTAGCATTGTTTATGGGTTTTGTTTTGGTTTAGGGTTTAGGTTTAGGTTTAGGTTTATGTGGTTTTAGTTTAAGGTTTAGGGTTTTTTGTTTTTTTTAATAGAGAACAAACTCATATTCAACATTTCTTCTTTTTGATTTCATCAACCAAGTAACACAACATGTTTCCTAAGACACTGGTGATGACATAGATCAAAAATGAGTGTGCATAGAGCAAATCAAAAACCATAGATAACCAGAACTATCTCTATTATAAAGACATAGTTCCATAAGCAGTAGATCGGATGAGCTTTTCTTCAAATCATAAAGTTCACATTGGAACCACCCTAGCTTCCCGAGTAGCGGGATCCACCAAAGTATCTTCAATTTCTTCCTCTGCCACCACCACGGTTGTAACCTCCTTCGCCCGCCTCCATAACCACCATTGCTCTGACCACCATATCCATGTCCACCAGCACCTTTAGATCCCCTACCAGCACTGCGATAACCATGGCCTCCACCACTAGATCTAACAGCCCAGCTTGGTGATTCTCATTCCCAAGGTTCTAACCATTATTAGGTTTAGGTTTAAGTTTTAGTTTATTATTTTTTAGGGTTTAAGTTTACATTTTAATTTATTTAGTTACTTTAGGTTTTGGTTTAGAGTTTGGGTTTTAAGTTTAGTGTTGGGGTTTAGGATTTAGGGTTTAGGATTTAGGGGTTTTGGGTTTATGCTTTTAGGTTTTAGGGTTTTGGGTTTAAGGTTTAGGGTTTAGGGTTTTAGGGTTTATACTTTTAGGGCTTAGGGTTTATGATTATAGGTTTAGGGTTTAGGGTCTAGGGTTTAGGATTTAAGGTCTAAGGTTTATTTTTATAATTAAGTAAGCATGTAGGTATAGGTTTATTTAGTTTAATTTTTTATTTTATTTTATTTTTTTTTTTTTTAAAATTAAATAAACCGGTAGGTTGAGGTTTATTTAATTTATTTTAGTTTATTTTAGTTTATTTTATTTATTTTATTTTTATTTATGTATATTTTTAATTTTTATTTAGTTTTATTTATTTACTTTTGGTTTATTTAATTTAATTTAGGTTTTATCTTTATTTTAGGATTAGTTTGGGTTTTAGGCCCAACCCAGTTCTGGGGCCCAGGTCAGGTCAGGTTAGGGCCCAGGGCCCAGCCCAGGGTCTAGGGTGCCCAGTTTAGGGCCCAGGGCCAGTTTAGTGGAGAGCCCAGGGCCCAGGGTCTTTAGAGCCCAGTTTGTGCAGGCAGGGGTGGGTTTAGGTGTCAGCCTTTAAATTTATCTTTATTTAGGGTAGGGTCTTTAGGGTTTAGGGTTTAGGCCCAGTGGCCTAGTGAGGTCAGGTGGTTTTTTATCTTAAAATTAAGCAAACCGACAGTTTAGGTTTATTTAGTATTTTAGTATATTTATTTATTTTAGTTTATTTTATATTTTAGGTTTATTTATTTTAGTTTAGGTTTTTCATTTTAATTTATTTTCAGTTTTAGGTTTATGTTTAGGTTTATTTTTTTAGTTAAGCTTTATATTTATTTTATTTATTAGGTTTAGCTTTTATTTTTTATTTTTATGTTTAGGTTAAGGTTTCTATTTTATTATTTTATGTTTAAGTTTTAGTTTTATTTTTTGGTTTTATTTTTTAGTTTTGGTTTTGGTTTATTTTTAGTGTATTATATTTTATTTAGTTAAGTTTAGGGTTAGGTTCAGTTTATTTTAGGTTTAGGTTTAGGTTTTATTTATTTTAATTTAGTTTAATTTAATTTAAGTTTAGGTTTATTTTATTTTTATTTTAGGTTTAGTTTTTTTAATTTTATTTTATTTTATTTTTTTATTTATTTAGGTTTTTTTTATTTAATCTTTTATATTTTATTTTATTTTACTTTATTTTATTTTACATTTAGTTTTATTTTTTATTTTATTCTTGATCAATTTTTAGCTTAGTTTAGGTTTTTATATATTTTATTTTATTTTTTATTTTTATTTATTTTTAAGTTTAGGTTTTGTCATCCAGTCTGCCTTTTATTTTATTTTATTTTTATGATTTTTAGGTTTTATTTAGTTTAGGTTTAGTTTTGATCTGTGGTATGTTTAGGCATTTTGGCCCAGAGTCTTATGGTGGCTCAGGGTGGTGGCCTGGTTTAGTTTATTTTAAAGTTTAGGCCTCAGATCTGTGGATCTTTGGGGCTCAGGTCTGGCCTAGGGACAGATATGTCAGGGTAGGCCTCAGGCCTGGGTCCAAAGCCCAGGGCCCAGAGTCAGTTTAGCTGGCCTAGGGCCTGCACTATGGTTTAGTGGCCGGGGTCAGTCAGGTTTAACATACTCAGTTTAGGCCTGTGGCCCAGGGCTCAGCTCAGGCCTGCCTGGGGGGTCAGTGCCTGTGGCTCAGGTTTAGTGGCTCAGCTTTAGTAGCCCAGTGTGTTAAGCTAGATCTTTATTTATCTTTAGTTTAGGCTTATGTTTATATTTATTTTATCTTACTTTTAGATTTAGGCCTTTTAGTTTAGGCCTAGGTTTTAGGTTTATTAACCTGGTCCATTTATTTAGTTTTATTTTATCTTATCTTTAGGTTTATTGTATTTTATTATATTTAGCACTTTATCTAGGTTTAATTTACTTTTACCTTAGTTTAGGTTTTATTTATCTTATCTTATCTGATCTTATTTTAGGTTTAGTTTAGTTTAGTAGATCTTAGTTTATTTTAGGTTTATGCCTATCATTATTTATCTTTATTTAGGTTTTATTTAGTTTAGGTATGCCTTTAGGCCTTTATCCACCTGCTTGGTTTACACCTTAGGGCTCATTACTCAGTGGCCTAGTGGCTAGGGCTTTATGGTTTTGGCTCAGGGCCTGGCCTGGGGCCTAGGTTTATGGTCCAGGGGTCAGGTCTTGGGCCTCAGTGATCAGCATGGCTCAGGTCCGCCTTTCTGACTAGGGCCTCAGGGCCCAGGCGGCCTGGCCCAGGCCAGTCCAGGTCAGACTCAGGACATGTCAGTGGCCTGGCCCAGGGCCTAGGCCCATGGCCCATGGTCATGCCATCCGGGCCTAGTAAAATGAAGCCTTCTTGGCCCAGTGAGCCTTATCCAGGTGGGGCCAGGGCCTGTGATCAGAGCCCAGGATCAAAAGAGATCAGTGGCCCATGACTCCAGCCATGTTTGGGCCTAAAGTGCCTGGGGTGGCCAGGCCTGTGTCAGGTGGCCCAGGGTCAGGTCTTAGAGGCCTGTGGCCCAGGGCCCAGTGGCCAGGTCAGGCCTAGAGCCCAGGGCCTTGATCAGTTCATGAGTTGGCCCAGATCTGGATTAGGGTCAGAGTCCAGACTAGAGCCTGGCCCAGTGCTTTTTCACCACTAGGTCAGTTTCAAGGGCCCAGTAAGTGGCCCATGCCCAGGCCTAGTCCCCTGGGGCCTCTGGGTGGCCCAGCAGTTTGGGCCTCAGTGATCAGTGGCCTCATGGCCTGTGGTCCTGTCTAAGACTAGCCCAGGGCCTCAGGGTAGGCGGTGGCCCAAAGCCAGTTTCAGTGGCCCAGTGTCAGACTGACCCAATGGGCCTAGTGGCTCAGTATTCATGGCCCATGCCTTGCCCTCAGGCTGCCTCAGTCCCAGTGCAATAAGCCCAGTGGTTGGCCTGGGCCTCAGCCTCACCAGGTCCTGGTTGGATCAGATCAGATTAGTGGCCCATGATCTGTGCCATGGTTGGGGAGTGCCTGTGTCAGGCTCAGGTCAGGCCTGAGGCCCAGTGGGCCTGTGGCTCCAGGGTTGAGGGTCAGGTCAAAGCCAGGCTAGAGCTCAGGGCCTAAGGATCAGGGCTCACTCCAGGGCCAGGGCTCAGATTTAGGTTGGCTGCCTGTGGATTTTAGAGCCTGGTAAGGCCTGGGGTTTTAGGCTCACGATTTTAGGTTAGATTTAGTTAGGTTAGGTTTAGATTTTGGTTTCTGTGTCTAGGGTTTAGGGTTTTTTCTAAAAAAAAAATTAAAGAAACCAAGACTCTTTTAGGTTTATTTATTTTTTTTAGTTTATTTTATTTTTTATTTTTATTTTATTTTTTATTAGTTTAATATTTATTTTATGTTTATTTAAATTTGTTTAGCTTTTAATTTAGGTTATTTTTAGGTTTAAATTTATGTTTATATCTATTTTTAATTTAGCTTTATTTTATTTTAATTTTTAGGTTTAGGTTTAGGTTTTATTTCACCTTTTATAGGTTTGGGTTTGTTTTATTTTAGGTTTATTTATTTTAGTTTTAGTTTAGATTTTTGGGTTTATTTTTATTTTATTTTATTTTATTTAGAATGGGTTTAGGTTTAGGTTTAGTTTAGTTTGGGTTTAGGATTAGTTTTTATTTATTTTAGTTTAGATTTAGGTGTATTTTATTTTTATTTTAAGTTTGGGTTTTATTTTTAGTTTGGGTTTAGGTTTTATGTTTTATTTATTTTTAGGTTTTATTTTTAGGTTTATTATTTAGGTTTAGGTTTTTACTTAGTTTTTATTTTAATTCATTTTAGGTAGATTTTATTTTATTTTATGTTTAGGTATTATTTTAGGTTTATTTTATTTTCTTTAGTTTTGGTTTTATTTATTTTATTTTAGTTTAGTTTTCATTTTTTTATTTATTTTAGTTTGGTTTAGGTTTAGGTTTAGGTTTAGCCAGTTTTGTTAGGTTTTATTTATTTATATTTATTCATCTTTATTTATGTTTAAGTTTATTTATTTATTTCAAGGTTTTTAGTTTAAGCTCAGGGGTTTAGGGTTTATCAGTTTGGGCCTAGGTTAGGAGGCCCAGTGGGTGGGTCCAGGTCAGGTCCAGGTCAGTGGTTTGGGCCTGGTGGGAGTGGCCTAGGGCCTGGAGTGGCCTGGCTCAGTGTTTAGGGCCTGTGCCCAGGGCTCAGGGGTAGGGCCTGTGGCCTAGGGTTTATTTATTAGTTTAGTTTATTTTCACTCAGCTCATGTATTTTATTTTGTTTATCTTGTGCCTAGCTTTTCCTTAGCTCAGTGTCATGCCATTTTTTATTTATTAGGTTTATTTTTTAGGTCTTAATTTAATTTTATTTTTAATTTATTTTAATTTTATTTTATTTTCATCTTATATTTAGTTTTATTTTAAGCTTTAATTTTATATTTATTTTATCTTTTAGTTTAGTTTATTTTATCTTATCTTTAGTTTGTCTTTTAATCAGTAGGTTTAAGTTTAGGTTAGTTTAAGTTTTATTTTATTTGATTAGGCTTTTAATTTATCTTTAGATTTAGTCAGCCCAGGTTTAGGGCCCAGGATTTAGCCTAGTGTTTATGGCTCAGGCCTCCAGTGGGGCCTGGGGTTTAGTGGTCAACCCAGTGACCAGGATCAGGGAGTAGGCCCAGGGCCTGGGCCGGGCTCAGCATAGGGCCCAGTCTGTGGCCCAGGGCCCAGGGCCCAGGTCAGGCCTAGGGCCCAGTGGTCAGGTGGGCCTAGGGCCTGGCCTTGGCCCAGGTCTTGCACTTGGTCAGTGGCCTGGTCTGAGGCTCATGGTCTGCGCTCAGCCCAGTTTAGGTTTTGGGCCCAGGTGGTTAGGTCAGATCAGTGGTATGGCCTGGCCCAGGGCCCAGGCAATTTAGGATTTAGGGTTGATTTAGTCCCAATGTTTAGGTGGTAGGTGGTGTTAGTTTAGGAGATGTATGTAGGTTTTTATTTTATTTTAAGAATGGTTAGAATTTTATTACCATAAAAGATAAGGATATAATTTGTTAGGGTAAAGCACAAAGTTCTACTACTCTCAGAGTTGGATTAGTTTAGGGTTTAATGTTTAGGGTTTTAGGGTTTAGGGTTTAGGATTTTGAGGTAAGGGTTAAGGTTAGTGTTTATGTTTTAGGGTCTAGGGTTTTTTATATTTATTTTAAGGAAAGGTTAGAATTTGGTTACCATAAAAGAAAAGGATACAATTTTCTTAATAGGGGTAAAGCTCAAAGTTCAACTACTCTCAAAGCTACAAGGAACCTAAAGAGCTATACCCCCATCTACGTACAACAAAAAAACAAATTGAAAAGCAAGAGCTAAACACATAAAAGAGGAAAAGACACAGATTAAGACTTATACAATATAAGAAAAAATATAGTCAAAAGACTTGTCAACAGTTGCTCATGATCCCTTTTTGGGAGGCAAGATAGCAAGATCCAGACCAACAACACTTGAGTTGACTGAGTAATGATCATTCATCTGAAAAGTTCCAGCCTATAAAAGAAATCTATAAAACACTACAAAGGCAATAGTCATAGCTAACAAGAATAAAGATAAAGAAATCAATTAGAGAGAGATGAGAAAGAAAAGGCCCATGCTCAGTTAAGATCATCTCAAACAGAAACAATGCATATGAGCATCCAAACTTTCTAAGAAGGGTTACATTCATAAGCAATGCTACCAGCAAAAGAGAAGATATGGGTAACATTAGGGCCATCATACCTAGTATACTTGATAGAAGCAAACATCAAAAGTAAGTGGCCCAAAGGATTTTAGAAATGACATTAGCAAATAAAGAAAAAGCTAGCCAGCAGCCAGCCAATAGCCAAACAACCAACCAAATCCATAGCAGACCAGTCACAAATAGCCCAAAGGATATTGGGTTTTATTTTTTAGTTTATTTTATTTTATTTAGCTTAGGTTTAAGTTTTAATTATTTTGGTTTCATCTATTTTAGTTTAGTTTAAGTTTATTTTTTATTTATTTTATTTTTATTTTAGGTTTAGGTTTTTTATTTATTTTTTAACTTTTAGTTTAAGGTTTACTTTTAGGTTTAGGTTTTATTTTATTTTATTTTAGGTTTAATTTATTTTTATTTTGTTTAGTTTTACTTTTAGGTTTTATACTTAGGTTCATTTTATTTTTAGTTTAGTTAGTTTGTTATTTTATTTTATTTTATTATTTTATTAGTTTATTTTATTTTATTTTCGTTTAGGTTTTTAAAATTTACTCTTTTATTTTATTATATATTTTTTTCTAATTAGGTTAGGTTTAGAGATTTAAGGTTTAGTGTTTATAGTTTAGGGTTCTGAGTTTAGGGTTTAGAGTTTAGGGTTTAGGTTTTAAGGGACTAGATTTAGGAGTTTAGAGTTTAGTTTAGTTTAGGTTTAGCATTTTAGGTTTAGGTTTTAGGTTTAGTTTAGGTTTAGGGTTGTAAGTTTAGGTTTAGGGTTAGGGTTTAGGGTTTAGCTTTTTTGGGTTTAGGGTTTTAGGTTTTATTTTAGTTAGGAGTTTAGGGTTTGAGTTTATAGTTTAGTGTTTAAACTTTAGTTTAGGTTTTAGGTTTTAGGTTAGCTTAAGTTTAGGGTTAGATTAGAGTTTAGGGTTTATAGTTTAGGTTTAGTTTAAGGTAGTATAGTTTAATTTAGGGTTTGGATTAGTTTAGGTTTAATGTTTAGGGTTTTAGGGTTTAGGGTTTAGGGTTTTAAGTTAGGGTTAGGGATATTTATGGTTTAGGGTTTAGGGTTTTATTTTATTTTAAGGAATAGTTAGAATTTTATTACCATAAAAGATAAGGATATAATTTCCTTAATAGGGGTAAAGCACAAAGTTCTACTACTCTCAGAGTTGGATTAGTTTAGGGTTTAATGTTTAGGGTTTTAGGGTTTAGGGTTTAGGATTTTGAGGTTAGGGTTAAGGTTAGTGTTTATGTTTTTGGGTCTAGGGTTTTTTATATTTATTTTAAGGAAAGGTTAGAATTTTGTTACCATAAAATAAAAAGATACAATTTTCTTAATAGGGGTAAAGCTCAAAGTTCAACTACTCTCAAAGCTACTGAGGAACCTAAGAGCTATACCCCATCTACACAACAAAAAACAAATTGAAAAAGCAAGAGCTAAACACATAAAAGAGGAAAAGACACAGATTAAGACTTATACAATATAAGAAAAAATATAGTCAAAAGACTTGTCAACAGTTGCTCATGATCCCTTTTTGGGAGGCAAGATAGCAAGATCGGACCAACACTTGAGTTGAGAGTAATGATCATTCATCCGAAAAGTTCCAACTATAAAAGAAATCTATAAAACACTACAAAGGTAATAGTCATAGCTAACAAGAATAAAGATAAAGAAATCAATTAGAGAGATGAAAGAAAAGGCCCATGCTCAGTTAAGATCATCTCAAATAGAAACAATGCATATGAGCATCAAACTTTCTAAGAAGGGTTACATTCATAAGCAATGCTACCAGCAAAAGAGAAGATATGGGTAACATTAGGGCCATCATACCTAGTATACTTGATAGAAGCAAACATCAAAAGTAAGTGGCCAAAGGATTTTAGAAATGACATTAGCAAATAAAGAAAAAGCTAGCCGAGAAATGATAACAACCAACCAAATCCATAGCAGACCAGTCACAAATAGCCCAAAGGATATTGGGTTTTATTTTTTAGTTTATTTTATTTTATTTAGCTTAGGTTTAAGTTTTAATTATTTTGGTTTCATCTATTTTAGTTTAGGTTTAAGTTTATTTTTTTATTTATTTTATTTTTATTTTAGGTTTAGGTTTTTTTTATTTATTTTTAACTTTTAGTTTAAGGTTTACTTTTTAGGTTTAGGTTTTTATTTTATTTTATTTTAGGTTTAATTTATTTTTATTTTTTGTTTAGTTTTTTTTTTAGGTTTTTTATACTTAGGTTCATTTTATTTTTTAGTTTAGTTTAGTTATTTGTTTATTTTATTTTAATTTATTTTTATTAGTTTATTTTATTTTATTTTCAGGTTTAGGTTTCGGTTAAAATTTACTCTTTTATTTTATTATATATTTTTTATTCTAATTAGGTTAGGTTTTTTTAGTTAATTTATTTTGAGGTTTAATTTAGTTTAGGTTTTTAGGGTTTAGAGTATAGGGTTTAGGGTTTACTATTTTAGGGTTTAGGGTTTAGGTTTAGTGTTTAGGCTTTAGGGTTTAGGTTTAGGGTTAGCATAGGGTTTAGGGTTAGTTTAGGGTTTAGGGTTTAGGCTTTAGGCTTAAGGGTTTTATGGTTTAGGGTTTAGGGTTTGGGTTAGGGTTTAGGGTTTAAAGGTTTTTAGGGATGTAGGATTACTTTTTAGGGTTAGGGTTTAAGATTGAGGGTTTAAGGTTTTTTTTTATGGTTTAGGGTTTTGTTTTCAAATTTAGTAAGCAAAGGTTTTTATTTAATTTATTTAGTTTATTTTTTATTTACTTTAGTTTTGTTATTTATTATTTTATTTTGGTTTTTTAATTTAGATTAGTTTATTTATTTTAGGTTTATTTATTTAAGTTTACATTTTTTATTTTAGTATATTTTTTGGTTTAGGTTTAGGTTTATCCTTAATTATTTCTTTAGTTCTATTTTTATTTTCTTTTCTAAGATTAGGTTTATTTTTTTTAAGTTTTATTTTATTTTTTGGGGTTTTATGGTTTAGGGTTTTAGGGTTTAGGGTTTAGAGTTTAGTGTTTAGGCTTTAGGGTTTTGGGTTTTAAGGGTTTAGGGTTTAGGGTTTAGGGTTTAGGGTTTGGGGTTTAGCATTTCAGGGTTTAGGGATTTGGGATTAAGGTTTAGTGTTGTAGGTTTATGGTTAGTTTTAGGGTTAAGGGTTAAGGGTTAAGATTTTTTCTTTCATTTTTTTATATTTTTTTAATTTTTTTAGGGTTTAAGGTTTATGGTTTAGGGTTTAGAGTTTAGGGTTTAAGGTTTAGGGTTTAGAGATTAGGTTTAAGGTTTAAGGTTCTGGTTTTAGTTTAGGTTTATTTTTAAATTAAGTGAATCAATAGGTTTAGGTTATTTTTTAGTTATTTTAGGGTTTAGGGTTTAGGTAAATTAGGCTTTAGGGTTTTGGGTTTTGGGTTTTGGGTTTCAGGTTTTAGAGTTTAGGGTTTAGGGTTTAGGGTTTAGGGTTTAGGTTTTAGGTTCAGGGTTCAAGTTTTAGTTTAAGTTTACGATTTAGGGCTTAAGGTTTCTTAGGGCTTAAGGTTGTAGGCTTAGTGTTGTAGGTTTAGGCTTTAGGGTTTACAATTAGTTTTAGGGTTTAGGGTTTATGGTTTGAGGTTTATGATTTAGGGTTTATCTTTTAATTAAGTAAACTAATAGGTTTAGGTTTATCTATTTTTGTTTAGGTTTATTATTCATTTTTATTTAGTTTATTTATTTTAGGTTTATTTATTTTAGTTTAAGTTTTTTATTTTAGTTTATTTTTTATTTTTAGGTTTATTTTTTAGTTGAGTATTATTTTTATTTTTTCTTTAAGTTTAGGTTTTTAGGGTTTAGGGTTTATGGTTTAGGGTTTTGGGTTTTAGAGTTTTGGGTTTAGGGTTAGGGTTAGGGTTTAGGGTTTAGGGTTTAGTGTTTAGGCTTTAAGGTTAAGTGTTTTTAGGGTTTGGGGTTTTCATTTATTTATTTTAGTTTATTTTTATTTTTTTTTTTTAATGTTTAGGATTTGTAGTTTAGGTTTTAGGTTTAGGGTTGAGGTTTTAGTTTATGTTTATTTTTAATTTAAGTAAACCGATAAGTTTACGTTATTTTAAGTTTATTTTTAGGGTTTAGGGCTAGCTTAGTGTTTAGGATTTTTTTAAATTAAATATATGTTTAAGTTTATTTAGTTTATTTTTTATTTATTTTATTTATTTTATTTTTAATTTTTATTTATTTTTATTGATTCTTTTAGTTTAGTTTATTTATTTTAGTTTACCTTTTTATTTTATTTTATTTTTTAGGTTTAGGTTTAGGTTTATGTTTATTTTTTAGTTAAGATTTATTTTTATTTTATTTTTTGGCTTAGGTTTTACTTTTTATTTTTAGGTTTAGGTTTAGGTTTTGGATTTTTAATTTAGGTTTATTTTTAGTTTTTATTTTTAAGTTTAGGTTTAGGTTTATTTTTAGTTTATTTTATTTTATTTAGTTTAGGTTTAGGTTTAGGTCTAGGTTTTATTTATTTTAGTTTAGTAAATTTTAGTGTAGGTTTACGTTTATTTTAGTTTATGGTTTAGGTTTTATTTTTTATTTATTTTTAGGTTTTATTTTTAGGTTTATTTTTTAGGTTTATGTTTTTATTTTGTTTTATTTTAGGTTCATTTTGGGTTTATTTTATTTTTATTTTAAATTTAGTTTTTATTTTATTTAGGCTTTCTATTCTTAAGTTTATCTTCTATTTTTAGTTTTGTTTAGGTTATTATTTATTTTATTTTGTTTTAATTTTATTAGTTTATTTTATTTTATTTTTTGGTTTAGGTTTTGATTTAGTTTAGGTTTTCATTTTATTTTAATTTTTAATTTTTTTAGGTTTAGGTTTTTCAATTTTTTTTATATTTTAATATTTTATTTAGTTTAGTTTTTTAGGGTTTAGTGATTAGGGTTTAAGGTTTAGGGTTTAGGGTTGGGAGTTCAGGGTTTAGGGTTGTAGGTTTTATGTTTTAGGGTTTAGGGTTTAGGGTTTTCTCGGGTTTAAGGATTAGGGTTAGTTTTAGGGTTTATTGTTTAGGGTTTAGGGTTTAGGATTTAGTGTTTTCTAGGGTTTAGGGTTTAGGATTTTTAGTTTTGGGTTTTGGGTTTTAAAAAAAAAAATTAGGTAAACCAATAGGTTTAGGTTACTTAGTTTATTTAGTTTATTTTTTATTTATTTTAGTGTATTTTATTTACTTTCGTTTATTTTATTTTATTTATTTAAGTTTATTTTTTATTTTTATTTAGTTTAGTTCATCTATTTTAGGTATATTTATTTTAGTTTTGGGTTTTTATTTTAGTTTATTTTTTAGGTTTAGGTTTAGGTTTATGTTTATTTTTTAGTTTAGTTTTATTTTTATTTAATTTTTTTAGGTTTAAGTTTTCTTTTTTATTTTTAGGTTTAAGTTTAGATTTTAATTTAATTTTATTTTTATTAAGGTTTTAGGTTTTTTTTATGTTTATTTTTAGGTTTAATTTTTTAGTTAATGGTTAGGTTTATTTTATTTTATTTTGCTTAGGCTAAGGTTTAGCGTTTATTTATTTTAGTTTAGTTTATTTTAGGTTGTTTATTGTAGGTTTAGGTTTCTTTTTAGTTTAGGGTTTAGGTTTTATTTTTTATTTATTTTTAGGTTTATTTTTTAGGTTTAGGTTTTTAATTAGTTTTTATTTTATTTTATTTTAAGTTAATTTTATTTTTTATTTTATGTTTAGTTTTTATTTTATTTAGGTTTTTTATTTATTTAGTTTAGTTTAATTTTTTACTTATTATATTTTAGTATAGTTTTTATTTTTTATTTTATTTTATTTTTTATGTTTAGGTTTTAGTTTAGGTTTTTATTTTATTTTATTTTATTTTATTTTATTTAGGTTTAGGTTTTTATTTATTTATATCATTTTTATGTTTTATTTAGTTTAGGTTTAGGTTTTTATGTTTTTAGTGTTTATGATTTACGAATTTGGGTTTCGAGTTTTGGGTTTTGGGTTTAGGGTTTGGGGTTTAGGGTTTAGGGTTTAAGGTTGTAGGTTTTAGGGTTTAAGGTTTAGGGTTTAGGGTTTAGGGTAAGGTTTTAGGGTTTAGGTTTTAGGGTTTCAGGTTTAGGGTTTAGTGTTTTAGGGTTTAAGGTGGTAGGTTTAGGGTTTAAAGTTTAGGGTTTCGAGTTAATTTTAGAGTTTAGGGTTTAGGGTTACGATTTATTTATTTATCTTTATATTTTTATTTATTTTTAAATTAAGTAAGCTGGTAAGTTTATGTTTATTTAGTTTATTTTGATTTAGGCATATTTTTATTTTAATTTCATTTAGTTTATTTATTTTATGTTTATTTATTTCAGTTTAGGTTTTTTATTTTAGTTTATTTTTCTTTGGTTTAGGTTTTGGTTTATGTTTATTTTTTAGTGTAGTTTTATTTTTATTTTATTTTTTAGGTTCCAATTTTATTTTTTATTTTTAGGTTTAGGTTTAGGTTTTATTTTATTTTTTTAGGTTTAGGTTTTAGGTGTTTATTTTATTTTTATTTTTAGCTTTTATTTTTTAGTTTATGTTGAGGTTTATTTTTTGTTTATTTAATTTAATTTTATCTAGGGTTTAGGTTTAGTTTATTTTAGGTTTAGGTTTAGGTTTTATTTATTTTGATTTAGTTTATTTTAGTTTAGGTTTAGGTTTATTTTATTTTTTTTATTTTAGGTTTAGTTTTTATTTTTGGTTTAGGGTTTGGTTATTATTTTTTATTTATTTTTAGGTTTTATTTTTATGTTTGGGTTTTATTCAATTTTTAGTTTATTTTAGGATTATTATATTTCTATTTTATGTTTAGTTTTTATTTTATTTAGGTTTCTTATTCTTAGGTTTATATTACTTTTTTGTTTAGTTTACATTTTTAATTTATTTCTTTTAGTTTATTTTTAATTTTTACTTTTATTTTATTTTTAAGTTTAGGTTTAGGTATTAGTTTTATTTTAGTATTTTATTTTATTTAGGTTTAGGTTTTATTTTTTATTTTATTTTTAGGTTTTATTTAGTTAGGTTTAGGTTTTTAGGTTTTTACGATTTAGGGTTTAGGGTTTAGGGTTTAGGGTTTAGTGTTTTAGGGTTTATGGTTTTAGGGTTTAAGGATTAGGGTTAGGGTTTAGGTTTTAGGGTTTAGGATTTAGGGCTTTTAGGGTTTGGAGTTTTTAGGGTTTAGGGTTTAGGTTATAGGGTTTAGAGTTTAGGGTTTAGGGGGTTAGTTTAAGATTTAGGGTTTGGGTTTTATGATGTAGTGTTTAAGGTTTTTAGGGTTTAGGGTTTAGGGTTTAGGGTTTAGGGTTAGTTTTGGGTTTTGGGTTTAGGGTTTTAGGGTTTAGGGCTTCGGGTTAAGGGTTTAGAGTTTAGGGCCATGGTAAGCACCCCCTCATTTGTCCCTTTAAGCCGGGTGACTCTCCTGTGTGGAAAAGACTTTGTTCTGTCAAATGGGATGCAAAATCCTTAATTTTTTGGGGCATTAACTCGGCCTCTTTCTTTTGGCAAGATAAGCTGAGTGGTGGATCATTGATGACTTACTCTCCACCCATTCCACTGCCGCTATTAGAGTAAACTTGGCATAATAATAAGTGGAACAATAGTAAGCTTGCTGATTTTATCCCATTTACTTTCTTGAATATGGTTACTACTATTCCTATCACTCCACACAATCAAGATCAGATTCTCTTTAAGCTCTCACATAATGGTGATTTCAACCAAAATTTGTGGCTACATTAAAGATACTCATGATTCCTCTATGTATTCTCCAAACTTTGGAATAACAATATCCCTACTTCTTATTACATCCTTGCGTATTCTAAAAAAATTTATCTCTGTTGATTCCTTGTTGTGGGGTAAAGGGTTCCATTTACCCTCTAAATGTCAATGATGTTTCCATATTGAGAATGTTAATCATGTTTTTGTTAATGGGGTCATTGCTTCTAAACTTTGGATTGGTATGATGATCTTTTTTGCTGTCAATGGCTTCTTAAATCTTGAAATCTCGATAATACTATTAAAGGTCACATCAAAGTTATCATTGCTATCACTCTTATCTGGTTCATATGGAAGGATCGTAATGATGCAAAACACTGTGGGATCCCTATGAACCACGTGAGGATTATTGCTAGAACTAAAAAAAAATTCGTGACTTGTTTAAAGCCAATCTCATTCATTCTGGACAATTCAAAGTAAATTTGTAAATAAGCGGGCATTAACACCGGATCAACCTTCTTGTATGACAAGATTGTCTATTGGAAAAAACCTCTTGACCATATTATTAAAATCAATACTGACGGCTCTGTCTCTCATAATGGCTATGGTTGTGGTGGCATTTTCAGGAACTCTAAGGGTATAGTACTATGTGCTTTTGCTTATCCCCTTATTTCTTGCACTATCCCATTTTCTGAGCTTATGGCAGTCTTCAAAGCTCTTGAGATTTGCCTCCAAAATGGCTGGCTCAATATTTGGATTGAGGTGGATGCTGTTCTGCTGATTGATCTTTTGACTTCCACTAAGATGAGCGACGAATTGTACTACCTCCTCAAACTAGAGCTCTTCTTTCCCTAATTTTAACATCACTCATGTTTGGCGTGAAGGAAATGCTTGTGCTGACTACCTTGCCAATCTGGGTGCAAAGATCCGATGGTATCATCTTCTTTGATCAACTCACCTTACCCAAACACTTGCTTGGGCTGGTTAACTTAGACAATTCTGGGTTTCCTTTCCTCAGAAATTAATCTAACCTTTTGATATCTACTGTCCATTCGTCTTATATCTGTATGCTTCTTTATTTTTTGGCTTTCTGTTCCTTTTTGTGAGTTTTGTGGATGCTTCACATGGATAATACTTGTTGTCTTGATCTTTGTGTCATGATTTGGTGTTTTAATAGCTTCTCCATCATTTGGAGGCTCACTGCTTTTGGCATTTACACTGATAAAGGGCTGCTGTTGAGCTATGTGCATACTGATACTCGGCATTGGAATTATGTTGAGCTATTTATCAGCTGCTATTGGTTTTATAACACCAATCCTATTTAGGATTTTCATCTTAATGCTGGCTGCATTCCTAATCCTAGGGGGCTTAATCATTCTTTGGATGGAGATATTTATTTTGATGGGTTTAGCTACTACCATTAATTTCTACAACCTGCTATTTCTCAAAGATATTACTGCTTGGAGCATCTTAGTTATCTATGTTGTTTCTATGCATTGTATTATTGTTCACTATACTGGTTGCAATATTTATTTTGATGATTTACTATTAGGTTGTTGGATTTTAACTGATAATGACTGCAGGCTGGCTTTTGACATGCTACTTGTCTCCCCTATTAGATCTTGGGCTGCTGCTGATGCTCTCTTTGACTCTAGCTAGTCGACATTTTTCTTCTATTGAGTTATCTTTTATTTTATTTTTCGCATGAAGAGGCTTTTTGGCCTTTTTGCTGATATTTATCTTCTTGGCTGTTGTCTATACTGGAATCTGGACCCCATGCTGCATGCTCTCTTTGGCATCCATTTTCTGATTCAGCAGGGTCCCTTTGGTGGGATCTTGTTGTGGGGGGCTTTCTTCTTTTCTTTCACCTGCCATGGTTATTTTTTGCAAGTTTTCTTACAGGCTACTGCTGACCTCCTTACCCCTAATGGCAGACTTATTATTGTGTAGAACTTTGATATTACTTCTTGGTTATCTTTTATGCTTCTTTTACTTTGCTTGGGTGGAATCTCTGTCATTCTATTGTTTCTTTATGCATTGTTTATTTTTTGACCTGGATGGAGTTTCTTCAGATTATTTCTGGCTTTTTTATTCAGGAGATCCTTTCTGTGCAAGATGTTTCTGAGATTGGGGTTTTGGTCAAGCTCTTTTACTGCTTTTGTCTGAAGATTACTTATTTTTTGCTGGCTGTCTTCTCTTGCTCCCTGCAAAAAGGGGTTTTCATGTTGGCCTCTCTTTTGGGTTTTTACTGTGTTTACCCTCTTTTCTTTATTTTTCTTTCTATCCTTGCTGCTAACATATGGGATGCTGTTGGTCTTCTCTACCATTGTTTTCCCTCTCTATGCTATGATGGGAACATGCAAATCTTGAAGATCATTCTTCTGTTCTGCTTGAAATTAATCAATGGTTTATCTTTTATGCATAATTGGGTCATTGGCCAACCTACTGGTTATTACTGTCATTATCCTTGGCAGAATTGGATTAATGTGACTAAGCAACCTGTTACTGAATAGTTTGCTCTGAATGTCTCTTACTGGATTGGCTTGTGGTGGGAAACTGTTCATTACCTATCCCTCTGTATCTGCTACCTTCTACTCATTCCTACTATTTTTTGTAACTATAGATAGCTGTGTTGGGGTTTTGCTGACTTTCTTGCTACTTGCAGCTTAATTACTTTGATCCAAAGTAGGACAACTATTGAGCATCAATTGGTTGCAACCTTCCTTATTGGTGTTATTTTGCTGTTTGTGATATCCCACGTCTACTCTAATATCTCTTTGCAGGATTGGAATTGTGTTATTACTTTCAATGCTAGTCATTGGCTTTTTGGGTCCTCTTTACAAATTGATGTCTTTGTGATTTATGGTTGTTTTTTGATTCTCAATTTCCCAACTGTTTGTGTTATTATTAGCTGGGCTATTTTTGATCACACATGTTGTTGCTATTTATATCCTGGTTCTGTTTGCCATAGTCAGAATTCTTCATTTTTATTATGGGATCCATTTTATGTATTGTCTACTCTTAATGGCTTTTCCTATGGTCAACTTGTTGATACCTTCTTTCTTAGTTGTTGGAATTGAGGCTATCCAATCTTGTTGTTTCTGGTCTTGCTCATGCTCAGCAGGTTTGGAGTTACCTTATGGATTTTCATTCTTCCTTTGCTGAGGTTGTGGGTATTTCTATTTACTCTGGTGGGAATTACTTGCACTCATACATTCTCTACTTTATATCCTTTTTCTTAAAATTTTCTTTTCCTAATGGGTGTAATAACTGTAACAATGTCCCCATTGTTGGTTTTTGGAATTTTGAGTACCTTGTCCAGCAAGTTTTCTTTGTTTTTCTTTTTGTCTTGGCTTCTAACATCTGGGATGTTGTTGGTCTTCCATGCTGTTGTTTTCCCTCTCTATGCTATGATGGGAACATGCAAATCTTGAAAATCATTCTTTTGTTCTGCTTGAAATTAATCAATGGTTTATCTTATATGCATAATTGGGTTATTGGCCAACCTATTGGTTATTACTGTCATTATCTTTGACATAATTGGATTAATGTGACTAAGCATCCTGCTACTGAACTGTTTGCATTGAATGTCTCTTACTGGATTGGCTTGTGGTGGGGCACTGTACATTATCTATCCCTCCCTATCTTTATATATGCTTTTAGGTGGACTCTTGGCCAGCTTGTTGGTATTAACTGCCTTGGTTGTTGGCTGAACTGGATTAATATTCTACATGTTGTCTCTGGGGTTTTAGTTTGTTTTGTTCAGCAAATCATTTTTGAAGTTGTTGATTGCTTGGTGGATTTTTCTTTAAACCCCTTTATTGGTTTATTATATGCATCTCATCTGAATTCATTGGTCTACCTTATCTTTTTTTTTTTTCTCCATCTTCTTTCAGTTAAACTTGTATCTATTGCACTGTTTATCCTGGAGGGGTGGCTTTATGGAAAGCTAGCTAGTTTTTGTTGTCTTGGCTATATCTTGTCTTGGAGATTTATTGTCTTGGTTTTTCAGGACTCCTATGTTGGCTACATCTTTGTTGGTTGTAGGACTTCAGGGTCCTTTGTTCAGCAAGTTGTTTCATTCATTGCTCGATGGTTTTTGATTGTCGCGGGTTGTCGCCTTCCAGATGCCTATTTTTATGCTCTATCTAGTTGGTTATTAACTATTGCAATGTCTACTCTGATTGAGAGGTTTTATGGCCAACTTGCTGTGCCTTCCTATCTTGGATGTTGCTGTCTTAACTGTTACTGTTTTGGCTGGTTTTTGCCTTGGTTATCCGCTGTCTTACTTTTTCTAGATTCTAATGTTGATACTCATTTGAATCCACTTGTTGATTTTTCTTCTGGTGGGTTACATTGTTGCATTAGCTATTTTGCTATTGGGGTTGGTTTTCTGAATGTGTGTTGTTTATGTCTGGGCTGCTATTCATCTCTGACATTACATGTTGTCTCTATTCCCATCTCGGTTTGGGTTTGTATAGATCGTATCTATTCGAATGGGTGGTATTATGGACGCTTCGCCTTTGCTATCTTGCTCTCTTGGTTGTTTGTTGATCTGGATTATCTGATTTTTGGTCCATAATGTTGCTATTGGAGCTGTAACTCTAACTGTCTTTACTTGGTGCTATTTTTGGTAGGTTGTAGTCTATTTCCTGTGTTGGGCTATGATGCCTTCCTTTATAATTGCTTTTTCCCAATTACTGACATGGATATTAATAAGGGGGTTGTTTCCTGGCCTGAAAGATTCATATATATATCATATGTTTGGGATGGTGTTAATTATAGGCTCATTGACTTGATTAGCGATTTGCAAGTTGTCTCCTCTGCTATTTTCTTGTGGAGGGATTATATGCTGGCTTTTTTCTTTTCTTGGATATGCCTTTTCATGAGGTTCTGGCAAAGATGGCTCATTCTCTTATGTTTATGTATTCTCATGTCAGGGTGACTATATAGATGATTTTTTTCTTGAATGGGACACCTTATCCTTCAGCTCTTTGCAATTTCCTCTCTATATTAGATATGGTTTTATTTAGGTTTGCATGTTATAAAGCTCACAAGACTATCAACAACTGGGTGTTATCTCCTCACAGGTTTGTTGGCTATGATGGCTGTGATGATCTCACTCCCTTTTGGTTTGGTAGTAGCTCTTGTGATGTAACCCTTCCTAAGTTTGGATGCTCATATTTGCATGCCCCAACTTGGTGTGAGCAGCCTTCTCTATCACAATTCCTTACTATCATTCTCAGATTATGTTATTTTCATTTATCTTTTGTCTCAGATACCTTAACTGTTCTAATCTCTTTCTTATTAAAATTTTGCAGGTGACTCTCTCTTGTCCTCTTGCAGGTTTGCTCCATATTATCATGCATTCTCACATCCTCTAGAGCATTGGCCCTAATCTTCCTTTGGCTTATTATGTTAATCAACTTGTATCTTTTGATTGCTTTAATGTCTTCTTTTGCTTTTGGATGTACTTAGATAGGGGAATTACTCCTTAGGCATATTGTAGCTCTTTGAGTAGTAGTTCTGGAGTTTATCCCCTTTAAGGACCTTGTAACCCTCTTTTTGTGGCAATAAAATACCCCTACATGGGGTTTCCCTAAAAAAAAAAAAACCCTTAAACCCTAAACCCTAAACAACCCCAAACCCTGAAACCCTAAACCATAAACCCTAAACCCAAACCCTAAACCTTAAACCCTAAACCTAAACCCTAAAACCCTAAACATTAAACCCTAAACCCTAAACCCTAAAACCTACAACCCTAAGCCTTTAACCCTAGACCCCAAACCCTAAACCCTAAACCCTAAACCTTAACCCTAAAAACCTACAAACTGAAACCTAAGCTAAATAAGACCTAAAAAGAAAATAAATTAAAAATACAAACATAAATAAAATAAAATAACATAAAAACCTAAACTAAAACCTAAACCTAAAAAAAATAAAATTAAAAATAAAATCTAAATTAAAATAAAATAAATAAAAACCTAAACTTAAGTAAAAAATAAAATAAACCTAAAAAAAAAAAATAAAAATAAAATTAAAACTAATTTAAAACCAAAACCTAAAAATAAAACCCAAAAATAAAACCAAAAAATAAATAAAAAATAAAATTGAAACCCTAAACCTAAAATAAGTAAAATAAAATAAACCTAAACCTAAACTAAAATAAACTAAACTAAAGTAAATAAAACCTAAACCTAAACCTAAAATAAAATAAACCTAAACCCTAAACTAGATAAAATATAATAAACTAAAAAGAAATCTAAACCTAATCTAAAAAAATGAAACATAGAAATAAACCTAAAATAAAATACTAAAATCTAAACCTAAAAAAGATAAAATAAAAACCTAATCCTAAAAAAAATAAAAAATAAAACCTAAACCTAAAAAATAAGATAAAAATAAAACTAAACTAAAAAATAAACCCTAAACCTCAAAGGGAAAAAATAAAAAAAAACCTAAAATAAATAAACTAAACTAAATATAAATAAAAGATAAACCTAAATAAAAATATAAAATAAAATAAATTATATTGAATAAAAAATAAACTAAATAAACCTAAACCTATCAGTTTACGTAATTTTTTTAAAAAAACCTAAACACTAAACCCTAAAACTAACTCCAAACCTTAAACCCTAAACCTACGACCATAAACCAACAACCCTAGACCCTAAACCCTAAACCCTAAACCCTAAAACCTAAATTCTTAACTAACCTTAAACCCTAAATCCTAATAACTTTAAACCCTAATGCTTAAACCCTAAATCCTAAACCCACCCTAAACTAACCCTAAACCCTAAGCTGACCCTAAACCCTCAACTCTAAACCCTAAAAACCCTAAACCCTAAAGCTTCAACACTAAACCTTAAACCTAAACCTCAAAAGCCTTAAACCCTAAACCCTAATCCCTAACCTTAAACTAAAACCTTAAACCCTAAAACCCAAAACCCAGAACCCTGACCCTAAATCCTAAACCCAAAACCTTAAATAATAAACCTAAAAATAAAACCTAAAAAGAAATAAAAAATAAAATCTAAATCTTAAACTAAAAAAACCTAAACCTAAACTAAAAAATAAAACCTTAAAATTAACCTAAAATAAAAACCTATAACCTAAACCTAAAAAAATAAAATAAAAACCTAAACCTAAAAATAAAAACTAAAACCTAAACCTAAAAAATAAAATAATAATATAACTAAACTTAAGAAATAAACATAAACCAAAACCAAAACCTAAAAAATAAACTAAAATAAAAAACCTAAACTAAAATAAATAAACCTAAAATAAATAAACTAAACTAAATAAAAATAAAAAATAAACTAAAATAAAAATAAAAAATAAAATAAACTAAAATAAATATAAATTAAACTAAATAAACCTAATCTTAGTAGTTTACTTAATTCAAAAAAACCCTAAACCCTAAACTAACCCTAAACCCTAAACCATAAACCTAAACCCTACCCTAAACCCTAAACCCTAAACCCTAAACCCTAACCCCTAAACCCTAACCCTAAACCCTAAACCCTAAACCCTAAACAATAAACTAACCCTAAACCCTAAACCCTAAAGCCTAAACCATAAACCCTAAAACCTAAACCCTAAACCCTAAACCTTAAACCCTAAACTATCCCTAAACCCTAAGCTAACCCTAAACCATAAACTAAAACATAAACCCTTAACCTTAAAAACCCTAAACCTTGGGAGAAAAATTACAAAAAAATAAAAGAATGAAAGATAGAACAAAATGGATAATGTGAAGCTCAATATACAATATTTTAGGTTATATGCTTTTATATCTATCTTAGAAATTCATATGAATTCATTGACATGAATCAATTTTCTCACAACTTATTTATTTTATTTTTTAAAATAATGATAATGAGGTTAATTTATATAAATCTCTATCTAATTAACATTCAATTATATGTTTCATACAAAGCAATTGAATTGTCAAAATAATAAATGATAATAAAACATGATTATTAAGTGTAATTAATTGATATACTTAATATAATTAAATATTTTAATTTAATTTTAAGGTTATAAGATAACTAACATATGTATTATCTATAAATTATATCATAATATTTAAATGTCATATTTCAAAATTAATAAAAACATGTGGAATTTTGTATTTTAGCTAAAGTCATTTTATAATCTAGGAATTTATATCTAATTTCATCTCCAATAGATTCGTTGGATTTTTTCCTTTAATTTGATAGGTTACATGGCTGATTTTAATAATGAATGCATTATACATGCTTTGAATATATTAAGAGCCATATTTGATTATTTCTGACTTACCCATGTGAATGGCTGAATTTTGGCTATTTGAATTTAATATTTATTTAATATAAGTTATATTTTTATTGAATATTAAATTATTACATGATAAAATGATGTTAGAATAATATAATTTTTGAAATAATTCAAAATGACCTTCATGCTTATAAATAGCACTCATTTTTTCATGAAAGCATTCCTCATTCAAATTCAAAATCTCTCCTAAAAATCTAAGAGAAAATTTCCTTGATTTTCCATCCAAGTGTTCTCCAAATATTGCAAGATCAAATCCTTAGTTTGGAAGCTTCAACATCTTCAACTAAGCAAGCTTTATCAAATTACTTGAGTTTGTTTTCTTGATCTTAATCCCTTTTTAGTTGTTCATACTATTTTTACCATCTATTTATTCTTTCCAATTTATACTTTTTGGTGGATTAGTCTTTGGAAATCAAAATCTAAGTTTTTCACTTCAAAGTTTCTTCAATCATTTTTTTGTAAAACTCTTGTGATAGTTTGTAGATTTATTTCAACTTGTTGAAATTTTATCTTCCTACAAAATTTTTATTTGGTTTTCTTGAAATACTTCTTCATTAGTCTTATTTAAAGATAATTTATTCTTAGATCTATTTTAAAGTATATTTTAAGCATTTGAAATTAATTTATTGTGATTAAATTATTTTCATATTTGCTAGATCTCTCTTTTAATTAAAAGCTTGCTAGTTTACTTAAATCTATCATATACTAATTATATTTAAGTATTTTGTGATTAGTTGTATTAATTAAAAGCTTCATTTTAGGTTAAAATAAACAATTATTTCTGTAATTTTAGAATATATGCTTGATCTATTATAAATAAAGTTTCTTTATCAAAATAAAAATTTATAAAAAATTAAATTATTTTATTTTCCACTTATCATTTTATTTCAACTAATATCCTTTATTTTATGAATTTTATCTTACTGAAATTTAGTAAAGCAAGTTGTTTTCATTATTTAATAATTAAGAAAAGGAAGTTTAGTAGAAAGGTAATCTTTCTTGCACTATTATATACATACTAGTTATAGTTTCTCTTAAACTTAAAATTATTCCTTGCTGAAATATAATTTATTATGCAATAGACTATTGTGAATTTATTTTGAAATAATTTTTATATTAATCTACAAATTGTAATAACATACACATCTTAGAAAAATCACTTTAACATATTTATTTAATATTTTTTATCAAAATTAAGTGAGCATTCTATCTTGCCAAATTAGTAAGTTGTAAAGTGATCATTTATAAGTTGTGAGATCACTTTTTGAAATGGATAGCTTGGTATATTTGTGAGAGATATATTTTATCAAAATTTATTATTTTGTATTTTTTTTCATGCTATACAATTTATATTGGGGTTATACTCACCCCTTTATAGGAGACTACATTTTATTGTAGTGGTTGTACTCACCCTATTATATGAGAGTACTTTTTATAAGATATTTTGCATTTAGTGGATTCCTAGCCATGGGTGGCTAGGCATGGACATAGACCGGCTTTAGGGTTTGGTTGAACCATGTAAAAATTGTGTGCTTATTATCTCTCTTTACTTTACTGTACTTTTATTTTTGTAGCATTAAGAATTGTATCTTGTCATTATAAAATCAAAAATTAATTTTCTACTAAAACTTAAAATTTAAGATTTAACTTTTAAAATTTTTAATATTGCCCAATTCATCCCTCAACCCCCACCCCTGCTCTTGGGTGTTATAGTGACTCATAATTGGTATCAAAGCCTAGGCTCTTTTATTGGCTTAACATCCAAGAGTAGATCTTTCCACTATGGCACAAGGTTTCCCGATGGGTTCACTACCAGAGAGACAATCCACTCATAGACCTCCACTATTAGATATTATATCATTCAATTATTGGAAAAATAGGATTAGTACATTTTAAGAGGTCAAGATGCACTAATGTGGTATATTTTGACACATATCATACACCCATAGTAGAAGTAAATGACATTAAAGTAGAAAAACCTTTTGAGGAATGGACGTATGGAAGAGAAATTGATGAATTACATGCTAGGGCTTGAAACTTTACATTATGCTTTATTACCTGATGATTACATTAAAATTTCTATGTTAAGTACAACAAAAGAAATATGGGATAAACTCATTAAAACTTATGAAGGAACTAGTGAAGTTAAAGATGCTCACATAAACAGACTTGTTCATGAATATGAGTTATTTCATATGTCTCCTTCTGAATCTATTTCTGATATGTATACTAGATTCATGAAATTAATTAACAATTTGCATTCTCTTGGAAAAACATATAGGAATCAAGACTTAGTCAATAAGATTATTAGATGTCTTCTAAAAGAATGGGAAGTTAAAGTAACAGCTATTAATGAAGCTAAGGATTTATCAACTTATCCACTTGATCAAATTTTGGGTTCTTTGATAGCACATGAATAGGTTATTGGTTAAAGGGATAAGATGGATAACTCAGCAAAAAGGGAGAAAGAGAAAGGAAAAGCCATTGCATTATAAGTTGATGATAGTGATGAGCATAACGCCTGAAGCTCGGATGATGATAGTGATGAGGTGGTCATGCTATCCAAAAGGCTTGGGAACTTGCTAAGGAAGAAGAATCAAAGGTATAAAAAATCTAAAAACTATAAATTTCAAACTATGAAATTTCTTGTAGGTGAAGGGATCATTTGCTACCATTGTAAAAACGGACACATAAGAGGTGATTGTCTAGAACTTGTTGAATCAAAGAAGAAAGAGATTGATGTGGAAAGAAGAAAAAACATGAAAGAGAAAAAGTACCATTAGAAGAAGAAGAAGGCTTTATGGGCCAATCCAGATTCAAATGAATCAAGTACTTTCTCATCCGATGAAGAGGTCAACATATGTATTATGGCAAATGGAGAATCTGACTTAGATTCTCAAGAGGTATGCAATGATATATCTTATGATGAATTAGATGATGCTTTTAATGATTTAGTTTTGAATATAAAAAACTAAAAAGAAAATACAAAACCTTAGAAAAAGAACATAAAAATTTAGATATGCATTGTTGTGATTTAAAAAATGAATGAGATAATTTAAAAAGTAAAAATAATTCTTTATTAAATTTTTCCATGTATGTAAACTTGAAAGAGAGAAAATCTTGTTAGAAAACTTGGTGTGTTACTTGGTTGATGAAATCGAAAAGAAGAAAGGTTGAATCTAAATTTGTTCTCTGTTAAAAAAAACCAGAAACCCTAAACCTAAAGTACAACTTGAACCCTAAACCTAAAACCTAAACCCCTAAACCCTAAAAATAGTAAACCCAAAATCCAAAACTTAAACCCTAAACCCTAAAACCGTACACCCTAAACCCTAAACACTAAAACCTAAATCATAAACCATAAACCATAAACCCTAAACCCAAACCCCAAACCAAACCCTAAATCCTAAACCCTAAACACTAAACTAACCCTAAACCCTAAACCATAAAAAGCTAAAAATTTAAACCTAAACTAAATAAAACCTAAAAATAAAATAAATAAAAAAGATCAATCAAAATAAACTCAAAAAAATAAAATAAAATAAAACATAAACTAAAACCTAAACCTAAACCTAAAAACAATAAAATAAAAATAAAAACTAAATTTAAATAAAATAAATAAAAACCTACACTAAACTAAAAAAATAAAAAACCTAAAAAATAAAAACTAAACTTAAAATAAAATAGAATAAAAACAAAATAAAAACTTAAACCTAAAAAATAAACCAAAAATAAAAAATAAAAATAAATAAAATATAAAACTTAAACCCAAAACTATAAAAAAAACCTAAACCTAAAATAAAAATAAAATAAACCTAAGCCTAAAAAAAATAAATAATACTTAAATCTATACCTAAAATAAATTAAACCTAAACCTAAACTAAATTAAATAAAATAAAATAAACTAAAAGTAAACCTAAACCTAAACTAAAAATTAAAACCAAAAAATAAACATAAAATAAAAACTGAACACCTAAAACTAAAAAAATAAAATAAAACCTAAACCTAAACCTAAAAAATAAAATAAAACTTAAACCTAGAAAATAAAACTAAACTAAAAATAAACCTTAACCTAAACCTAAACATAAAAAATAAACTGAAATAAAAAGCCTAAACTAAAATAAATAAACATAAAATAAATAAACTAAACTAAATAAAAAAATAAACCTAAATAAAAAAAATAAAAAAATAAACTAAATAAACCTAAACCTACCAGTTTACTTAATTTAATAATATGAAAAAAATAATAAAAAACACTAACCCACCAAACCACTACCCACAAAACTGCCACCTATAACCTCCTCCTAAACCTACACTAAACCCCACCCTAAATCTTAAAACCCTAAACCCTAAACCTTAAACCCTAAACCCTAAAAGCCTAAACCTAAATTAAATAAAACCTAAAAAATAAATAAAATAACCTAAACTTAAATTAAATAAAAAATAAAATAAAAACCTAAACTAAAACCTAAACTTAAACTTAAACTAAAAAATAAAGTAAAATAAAAATAAAAACAAAACTAAAGTAAAATAAATAAAAACTTATGCTAAACTAAATTAAATAAAATAAACCTAAAAATAAAAAATTGATATAAAATAAAAACTAAACATAAAATAAAAATAAAATAAACCTAAAATAAAATATAATAAAACTATAAAACTTAAACCTAAAATAAACCAAGAAACCTAAAATAAATAAAAATAAAACCTAAAACTCATGTAAAAAATACCTAAACCTAAAATAAACAAAATAAAATAAACCTAAACCTAAACTCAAATAAACTAAATTAAAATAAATAAACCTTATCTAAACCTAAACACTAAACTAAATAAAATAAAATAAACTCAAAATAAATCTAAACCTAAACTAAAAAATAAACCTAAAACCAAACCTAAACAAATAAATAATAAAATCTAAACTTAAACATAAAAATAAAAAATAAAACCTAAACCTAAAAAATAAAATAAAAATAAAACTAAACTAAAAAATAAATAGAAATCTAAATTAAACCTAAAAAATAAAATAAAATAAAATACATAAACTAAAATAAATAAAACTAAATTAAATAAACTAAACTAAATAAAAATTAAAATTAAAATAAACTAAAATAAATAATAAATAAACTAAATAAACTAAATAAGCCTAAACCTTTCAGTTTATTAATTTTTTTTTAAAAAACCCTAAACCCTAAATCCAAAATCGTAAACCCTAAACCCTAAACCCCAAACCCTATATTAAAATATTAAAAAAATAAAAAACCCTAAACCTGCACGCTAAACCCTAAACCCTAAACCCTAAACCTAGACCTAAACCTAAAACCTAAACTTAAACCCTAAACATAAATCCAAATTAAACTAAATAAAATAAAACCAAAACCTAAACCTAAACTAAAAAATAAATAAATAAACATAAACTAAATAAAATAAAATAAAATAAAATAAAATAAATTAAAATAAACTAAATAAAATAAACTAAACTAAACTAAATTAATCCTAAACCTGACCAACAACTAAACCTAAATTAAATAAACTAAACTAAAACTAAATAAACCTAAACTAAACTAAAATAAAATAAACTAAACAAAATAAACTAAACTAAAAAATAAATTAAATAAACTAAATAAATAAAATAACTAAATAAATTAACTAAACTAAAATAAACTAAATAAATAAACAAACTAAACTAAACTAAATTAATAATCCAAACCTAAAACCTAAACTAAATAAACCTAAACTTAAATAAATTAAATAAACTAAACCTAAACAAAAATAAAACTAAACTAAATAAATAAACCTAAACTAAATAACCTAAATAAAAAATAAAATAAAAATAAGCCAAAACCTAAACCTAAACTACACTAAATAAATAAACGTAAATTAAAATAAAAAATAAACCTAAACCTAAACCTAAACCTTAGTAAAAACCTAAACCCAAACCTAAACCTAAACCTAAAACCTAAATAAAAATAAACTTAAACCTAAAGAATTCTAATAAACCTAAACTATATTAAACATAAACTAAAACCGTGAATAAAATAAACTAAAATAAATAAGCCTAAACCTAACTAAAATAAACCTAAACTAAATAAACTTGAACCTAAATAAAACCTAAACTAAACTTACTAAACTTAAATTAATAAACCTAAACTAAAATACAACCTAAACCTAAACCTAAACCTAAACCTCAACTAAAACTAAACCTAAACTAAAATAAACTAAACTAAATAAAACCTAAACCAAAAAAAACCTAAACTAAATTATCCTAAACTAAAACCTAAACTAAATATAAAATAAACTAAATAAATAAATAAAATGAACCTAAACCTAAATAAACTAGACTAAACTAAACTAAATAAAAAAATAGAACTAAACTAAATAAATAAACTATATGAAGCTTAAAATTTAAACTAAAATAAATAAATAAACTACACTAAATAAAATAAACCTAAACCTAAATCTAAACCTAAAAATAAACTAAACTAAAATAAATTAAATTAAAAAAATACCTAAACCTAAACTAAATAAATAAACTAAATAAATAAATTAAATAAAACAAACTATTAAAACTAAACTAAATAAATAAACCTAAACCTAAATAGATAAACCTAAATAAAAATAAAATAAAACTTAAACCTAAACCTAAACCTAAACCAAAACTAAACTAAAATCTAAACCTAAACTTAAACCTAAACTAAACTAAATAAGCTAAACTAATAAAACCACAATAAACTTAAACCTAAACCTAAACCTAAATTAAAATAAACTAAATAAAAAAAACTAAACTAAAAATAAAGTAAATAAACAAAACTAAATAAATAAACCTAAACTTAAACTAAACTAAAAATAAACTAAAATAAAACTAAATAAATAAACCTAAACTAAAATAAACTAAACAAAATAAACCAAAACCTAAACCTAAATCTAAACCTAAACCTAAAGAAAATAAAATAAACTAATAAAATAAAAAAACTAAATAAAATAAACTTAAACCTAAACAAAATATATAAAATAAAATAAAATAAACTAAATAAACCTAAACCTAAACTAAATAAATAAACTAAATAAACTAAATAAAATAAACTAAAATAAACCTAAACTAAACTAAACTAAACTAAACTAAAGTAAAATAAATAAAATAAACCTAAACCTAAACTAAATAAAATAATCCTAAACTAAACTAAATGAAACTAAATATAACCTAAAATAAACCTAAACCTAAACCTAAACCTAAACCTACAACCTAATCTAAAGTAAACCTAAACCTAAACCTAAATATAAACCTAAATAAATAAATTGAATAAAACTAAAATAAACCTAAACCTTAACCTAAAATAAATAAATAAATAAACCTAAACCTAAACTATATAAACCTAAACCTAAAATTAACCTAAACCTAAAAAATAAACCTAAACCTAAACCTAAACTAAACTAAATAGACCTAAACCTAAATAAAGTAAAACTAAATAAACCTAAACCTAAATAAACTAAATACACTAAACTAAATAAAATAAACCTAAACCTAAATAAATAAACTTAAATCAACATAAAATAAAAGTAAACCAAAACCTAAACCTAAACCTAAACCTAAATAAATAAACTAAAATAAATAAACTAAACTAAATAAACTAAATAAACCTAAACCTAAACTTAAACCTAAATAAACTAAACTAAATATAACAAAAAAAAAACCTAAACATAAAACCAAAATTAAAATAAACCTAAACCTAAATCTAAATAAACCTAATAAACCTAAACTAAAATAAACCTAAACTGAAACTAAAGACAATAAAATAAAATAATCTAAAATAAATAAACCAAAACCAAAATAAAATAAACATAAACTAAATAAACCTAAACCTAAATAAAACTTAAACCTAAACTAAACCTAAACCTAAACTTAAATAAATAAACCTAAACTAAAATTAAACATTAACCTAAACCTAAACCCCAACTAAATAAACCTAAACCTAAACTAAAAATAAGCCTAAACTAAATAAAACTAAACTAAATACACCTAAACCTAAATAAACCTAAACTAAATAATCCTAAACCTAAACCTAATCCTAAACTAAATAAAAAAAACTAAATAAATAAATAAAATAAATCTAAACCTAAATAAACTAGACTAAACTAAACTAAATAAAATAAAATAAAATAAAACTAAACTAAATAAATAAACTAAATAAAAATTAAAACATAAACTAAAATAAATAAGCTGAAATAAATAAACTAAATAAAATTAACTAAATAAAACTTAAACCTAAACCTAAACCTAAAAAAAATAAAACCTATACTAAATAAACTAAACTAAATTAACCTAAATAAAAATAAAATAAAAAATAAATAATCTAAATAAAACCTAAACCTAAATAAAACCTAAACCCTAAACCTAAACTAAACTAAACAAAGCTAAAAATAAACCTAAACCTAAACTAAATGAACTAAAAACTAAATAAAATAAACAAAACTAAACCAAAAAACTAAAAATAAATAAACTAAATAAGAAATGAATAAAACCTAAACCAAAAATAAACCTAAACCTAAACCAAAATAAACCTAAACTAAACTGACGTAAAACCTAAACTAAACAAAAATAAAAAATAAACTAAAATAAAAAATAAAACCTAAGCATAAACTAAAGAAAATAAACTAAATAAATAAATAATACAATAAGCTTAAATAAACAAATACCTAAACTAAACTTAAAATAAAAACCTAAAAAATAAATAAAACCTAAACTAGAATAAAAACAAAAAAAACTAAACAGAAAATAAACATAAACCTAAACTAAAAAAAATAAAAAATAAAAAATAAACATATACCTAAACCTAATTTAAAAAAAAATCGTAAGCCCTAAAACCCTAAACTATAAACCACAAACCCTAACCTTAAACCTAAAACCCTAAACCCTAAACTATAAAACTTTATACCCTAAACCTTAAACCCTAAATCGTAAAACCCTAAACCCTAAACCCTAAACCATAAACCCTAAACCATAAACCCTAAACCCTAAACCATAAACCCTAACCCTAACCATAACCCTATCCCTAAACCCTAAACCCTAAACACTAAACCCTAAACCCTAAACCATAAAACCTAAACACTAAACCCTAAACCCTAAACCCTAAACCATAAACCCTAAAACCCTAAACCCTAAACCCTAAACCCTAAAAACCTGAAACACTAAAGCCTAAAGATGAATCCCTAAACCCTAAACCTTAAACTAACCTTAAAACCTAATTTAACCCTAAACCCTAAACCCTAAAAACCCTAAATGATAAAGTCCAAACACTATACCCTAAACCCTAAACCCTAATAATCACTAAACCCTAAACCCTAAACCCTGATCTCTAACCCAAAACCCTTAACCCTAAATGCATAAACCCTAAAACTGTAAACCCTAAACCCTGAAACTAACCCTGAACCCTAAACTGTAAACCCTAAACCTACAACCCTAAATCTTAAACCCTAAATCCTAAAACCCTAAACCTCAAACCCTAAACCCTAAACTCTAAACTCCAAACCCTAAGCCCTAAATCCTAAAAAGCTAAAAGACTAAACCCAAACTAAATAAAACCTAAAAATAGAATAAATAAAAAAACCTAAACCTAAATAAAATAAAATAAAAACCTAAACTAAAATCTAAACAAAAACCTAAACCTAAAGCTAAAGATAAAAATAAAAAAAATATAAAAATAAAAACTAGACTAAAATAAAATAAATGAAAACCTAAACTAAACTAAAAAAATAAAATAAACCTAAAACTAAAAAACCTAAATAAAATAAAAACATGAAGTAAAATAAAGATAAAATAAACCTAAAAAATAAAATAAAAACTAAATAAAAACTTAAACCTAAAAAATAAACCTAAAAATATAATTAAAAAATAAATAAAAAATAAAACCTAAACCTTAAACTAAATAAAAAAAATCTAAACTTGAAATAGACAAAATAAAATAAACCTAAACCTAAACTAAATTAAATAATACCTAAACCTAAATCGAAAATAAACAAAACCTAAATCCTAAGCTAAATAAAATAAATTAAATTAAAAATAAACCTAAAATTATACCACAAATAAAACCTAAAAAAACACCTAAAAGCTAAACCTAAACCTAAACTTAAAAAATAAAATAAAAATAAAACAAAACTAAAAAATAAACATAAACCTAAGCCAAACCCTATAAAATAAACTAAAATAAAAAACCTAAACTAAAATCAATAAAACTAAATAAATAAAATAAACTAAATAAAAATAAAAATTAAACCTAAATAAATAATAATAATAAATAAACTAAAATAAAAAAAATAAACTAACTAAAACTAAACCTGATGGTTTACTTAATTGTTTTATAAAAAACTATAAACCCTAAACCCTAAACCCTAAATCCTAAACACTAATCCCTAAACCCCAAACCCTAAAACTAACCCAAAATATAAACCCATAAACCTACAACCCTAAACCCTAAATCCTAAGCCCTAAACCCTAACATTAACCCTAAACCCAAAACCTTAAACCCTAAACCCATAATAAAACCTAAACCCTAAACCATAAACCATAATTACCCAGAACCTTAAACTACCCTTAAACCTTAACCTAACCCTTAACCCTAAACCCTAAACCCTAAACACTAAACCTTAAAAACCCTAAAGCCTAAAACCTAAACAATAAACCCTAAACCCTAAACCATAACCCCAAACCATAAAACCCTAAACCCTAAAACCCTAAACCGTAAACCCTAAACCCTAAACCCTAAAACCTAAAAACTTAAACCTAAACTAAATAAAACCTAAAAATATAATAAATAAATAAACCTAAACCTAAATAAAATAAAAAAATTAAATAAAATAAAAACCTAAACTAAAACCTAAACTTAAACTAAAATAAATTAAAATAAAAAATAAAAATAAACTAAAATAAAATAAATAGAAATATAAACTAAATTAAAAAATAAAATAGACCTAAGAATTAAAAACCTAAATAAAATAAAAATAAAAATAAAATAAAATAAAATAAACTTAAAATAAAGATAAATAAATACTAAATAAAAACAAAAACCTAAAAATAAATATAAAATATAACATAAACCCTAAACTAAAAAAAATATAACTAAAATAATAATAAAATAAAACTAAACCTAAATAAAATAAAATAAACCAAAATAAATAAAACCTAAACCTAAACTAAATAAAGTAAAATAAACTAAAAATAAACCTAAACCTAAACAAAAAAATAAAACCTAAAAATAAACCTAAAAAAACCAAAAACCTAAACCTAAAAAAATAAAATAAAAACCTAAACATAAACCTAAAAAAAAAAAAATAAAACCTAAACCTAGAAAATAAAATAAAAATAAACCTAAACCTAAACTAGAAAATAAAACCTAAAAAAACCTCAAATAAAAAACTAAATCTTAAACCTAAAACAAAAATAAAACCTAAACCTAAACCTTAAAAAGAAAAAAAACCTAAACCTAAATAAAACATGAAAATAAAACTAAACTAAAAAAATAAACCTTAAGGTAAACCTAAACCTAAAAATAAACTAAAATAAAAAACCTAAATTAAAATAAATTAATTAAACTAAATAAAAATAAAAAACAAAATAAATTAAAATAATTAAAAAATAAACTAAAAAAATTAAATAAATCTTAACCTACCGATTTACTTAATTTTTTTAAAAAGCCCTAAACCCTAAACCTATAGCACTAAACCGACAGCCGAACCCCTAAAAAACCATAAACCCTAAACTCTAAACCCTAAACCCTAAACCCTAAACCTTAAACCCTAAACTCTAAAGCTTAACCCTAACCCTAACCCTAAACCCTAAACTTAAAAAGCAAAAACCCTAAAACCCTAACCATAAACCCTAAACTCTAAACCCTAAATGCTAAACTGTAAACCCTAAAGTCTAAACCCTGAACACTAAACCCCAAACCCAAAACCCTAAACCCAAAACCCTAAAACTAAACCTGAAGTAACTAAATAAATTAAAAAGTAAACCTAAACCCTAAAACATAATAAACTTAAACCTAAACTAAACCTAAGAATGGGCAAAACCTTGACGAAGGAACATCACCATCAACTCAAAGATCTAGATCTGGTGGAGGCAAAGAGGCAGAGTTATCGTAGGGTGGTGGGGATCAAGGTGTGGTGGATATGGAGGTGATGGTCCCAGGATGGTGCCAGGGAGGAATGATGATGAAGGCCGGTGGTGGTGAGGGAGAGATTAGGATATGATGGATCTCGCTATCGAGAGGTCGGTGGTTAAAATTGGAGAAACTAAAGAATTACTATATGATCTCCGCTATAACCATGTCTTAACCCTAACCTAAATGCAAAATCCTAAAACTAACCCTAAAGTCTAAACCCTATACCCAAAAACCCTAAGCCCTAAACTATAAACCCTAAACCCTAAACCCTAAACCCTAATAAGAAATTAGTAAAACACTAAACTAAATTAACTAAAATTCAAACTAATAAATAATAAACTAAAACTAATAAATAATAAACTAAAACTAATAAACTAATAATAAACTATAACAAAAACTAATTAAACTAACTAAACTAAACTAAATAAATAATAACTAAAAAATAATAAACTAATAATAACAAAAACTAAATAAACTATTAAACAAACTAAAAACAAAATTAAACATATACAAAAAAACCCCACTAATAAACTAACTAAAAATAAACTAAACTAATAAAACTAAAAAACTCAAACCTAAACTAATAACTAAAACTAAACTAATAAACTAACTAAACTAAACCATAATAAATAACTAACTAATAATAACAACTAACTAATAAATGTAAACCCTAAACATAACTAACCTAATAAAAAACTAACTAATAATAAAACTAAACCCAATAACTAAATTAACTAAACTAAAACTAATAATAAAAAACTAAAACTAATAAACTAACTAAATAAATAATAAATAACTAATAATAATAACTAACTAATAACTAAAACTAATAATTAAACTAAACTAATAAACTATTAAACTAATTAAACCAAATAATAAACTAACTAAATAATAATAACTAAAAGCAATAAAAAATAAAACTAATAAACTAAAACTTAATAAAATAACAAATAACCCTAAACTAAAAAACTAATAATAAACTAAACTAAATAAAACAAATAACTAAACAAATAATAATAATAAGAAAATAAACTAATAATAAACTAAATAATAAATAAAACCTAAATAAATAAACTAAACCTAATAATAATAAACAAACCTAATAAACTAACTAACTAATAATAAAAAAACTAATAAAAAAGACTAAACTAATAAAATAATAACTAATAATAAAAAAAATGAAATAAACTAAAAATTAATAATAATTAAAAAGACACTAAATAATAATACAAATTAATAACATAGAACTAACTAAACTAAACTAATAATAATAATAAACTAAATAATAAATAACTAAAACTAAAGTAAACTAAACATTAAACTAACTAAACTAATAAATAATAATAAACTAAATAAAAATTAACTAATAAAACTAATAGTAACTAAACTAACTAAATAAATTACTAATAACTAAACTAACTATAACTAATAAACTAATAATAATATTAACTAAAACTAATAATAATAATAATCTAAATAAACTAAACATTAAACCCCTAAACCTAAATTAATTAAACTAATAATAATAAAACTAATAATAAAACTAAACTAAAGTAAAATAATGAATAAGTAAACTAATTCAACTAATAATAATAACTAAATAATAATTTAAAAAAACTAATAAACTAATAACAAAACTAAACTAAAACTATCAAATAACCAGCTAATAGAACCTAATAAACTAATAAATAATAAACTAAAAATCTAATAATAACTAATAAATAACTAATACTAATAATAGATAACTAATAATCTAAAACTAATAACTAATAAACTTAGAAACTAACAAACTAACTAAAAAAACTAAACTAATTAATAAATAAACCTAAAACCTAATAAATAATAAACACTAAAACTAAACTAATAAACTAATAATAATAACTAATAATAATTAAATATAATAACTAATATTAAATAATTAAATAACTAACTATAACTAAACCCTGAACCAAAACTAATAAACCATAAAAACTAACTAATAAATAAAGATAATAATAACTGAACCTAATAAACTAACTAATAACTAATAATAAAACACCTAACTCAAAAAATTAATAATAACTAATTAATAATAAACTAATAACAAAATAAAACAAAATTAACTAAATAACTAAACTAAATAACTAAACTAATAAACCTAATAGGAAAACTAATAATAATAATAATAAAACTAACTAATAATAATTAAACTAATAAAAACAAATAAGAATTGTAATAATAACTAATAACTAACTAACTAAACTAATAAACTATTAATAAACTAACTAATAAAAAACTAAATAACTAAAACCTAAACCCTAACTAAATAAATAAACTATATAATAATAATAAAACTAATAATAATAAACATAAACTAATAATAATTAAAACCATAGATAAAAAACAAAACTAAAATGGAACTAATAATAAACCAACTAACTAAACTAATAATAATAATAAACAATAAAATAATAATAAAAAAAAACTAAACCATAAACTAAACTAAAAAATAATAATAACAAACTAATAAACCTAAACCCATAAATAAATTAATAAAATTAAGAAACTAATTAAATAAATTATTAAATAAACTAACAAAACTAAACTAATAAAATTAAACCACTAACTAAAATAATTAAAACCTAAATAATAATAAAACCATAAACCAATAATAATAACAAACTAAACTAAATAAATAACTAACTAACTAATAATAACTAAACTAATTAATAATAACTAATAAATAAACTAAAACAAACTAAACCTCAATAAACAAACTAACTAAATAAACTAATAAACTAAACCTAAACCCCTCTAAACTAACCTAAAATAATAATAACTAAAATGAAAACTATAAAACTAAACTAATAACCCAACTAAAACTAAACAAACTAAACTAAACATAAAACTAATAATAAACTAATAATAACTTAAAACTAATAAGACCTAATAATAACTAATAAACACTAAACCTAAAACCTAAACCCTAAAACTAAACTAAACCCTATTACTGGGTGATTTTGGGATCCCTCACATTCTTGGTGAGTTTCTGAGTGCTTTCTCTCTTAGATTCTCTATAGATTGTCAGACTTGGGCCGATCTCAACCTATTCTTGTCCACATGGCTCATGGCATCGCCTTCTTCAAATCCATGAAATCCCATGTGCCGATGGATCGCTAAGGCATCAAATTTTTTGGGTAATCCTACCTCTAAATTACCTTACTAAATTTTTCAAAGAGTGTTTAGCTAGTAAGAATTCTTCTATCGTGCCTCCTTTGAATTTGCTTCATAATGACTTTTAAAGGTACGACAATTATGATTTCGATGAGGATATTGAAAGATTAGAGCCTTTGCTTTTTTTTTCTTTGATTTGAAAGTTTTCATTTAAATGGCCAAAGAAGAAAGATAATCATTCTTCTATTCATAGCTTAAATTTTTTTGGTTCTTTTTCTATTGGGTTGATTGTTCCAAGGCATGTTCTGATTAAACTTTTTGATGACCTTGATTATGAAAGATTTTTTCTAGGCATTCTTACTATGTTTTTACTTGACAAATGTGTATTCTAAAGTGGACGCCTATGTTTGATGTTAATGAAGAGTCTCCTATTGTTCCCATTTGGATTTCCATACCTAACTTGTGGGTTCATCTATTTAATAATCAAATTCTTGATGATATTGGGTTGATTTTTGGTCAACCTTTGCAAGTTGATCAAGCAATAATTACTTATTCTAGATTGTATGTTGCTAGAATTCTTGTAGAGATTGATATTACTAAAAAATACCTAAAAGAAATTTGGTTGGGTTAGAAAAAAATGTGATTATTTTTAGAAAGTTAATTTTGAGAAATTTTGCAATTTTTGTAATCATTGTAAGATTCATGGACATGAAATTTCTAAATGCTTTATTGCTCATACCTCTTAGGAAGAAAATCACCAATAAGAATTCCGTTGTTGAAAAAATTAATGATCCTTTCAAGTTGGATAAAGGGAAATCTACTTTTCAAAATTTTGATGTTTTTCCAAACCAAATTTCTAAATCTTCTAAAAATGTTTTACCTATTAATGATTTGTCTAATATGTTTTTGAAAAAGTTTTAACTAATAATCACGCTCTAAGTGTTTCTTTTGGTGATTCTGCTAAAGGGAAGACTTTAGAGGCTATGGTCAATGATTCTAATGGTTTGGATATTGTTCATAAGTCCTTTCTTGATGATGGTTTGAATATTGTTGATGCTAACACCATTTCTTCCAATCAATTGGATGTTGTTTCTCTTTCTCCTATGTCTGCTTTGGATTATGGAAAAGAGACTATTTCTTTGCCTTCTTCGATTGAGAATGGTGGTGAAAAGAATGTTCTTATTTTTGATATTTTAACTTCTAGTCCTGACAATCTTGTTAATATTGGTTATCCTTCTTTTAAAAAATAATATTTAGATACATGTGATAATTCTCTCATTGTGAATAGTTCTGTTTTGGTTCAAAATGATGGTTTTTTATGGTTGGTAATTATGTTTAGAATTTTGGTAATATGCTATTTGTTTCTAAGGGATTTGAATCTTATTTTAATCCCTTACATGAAGATTGTACTAAAAATCTGGATTCTACTTCTCTTCCTTCTTTATGAATGAAGACAGCGAGGATTCTCTTTAGATTTTGTTGGAAGGTGAAAATATTGATAATTATCTTCTTAATAAAGTTATTTCTGCTCCTTTTTACACTTCTGATTTTGAAGTGCATACTATTTCTTATTTTCCTTTGTCAAATGCTATGGATGATTCTGAATGCTCTTCTTTGAAATTGATAGCTTATTTTGATCCTCGTGTCTTTTATAACAATACTGATTCATTTTTGGATGGAGAGTTTTTGGAGAAAGGGCATGGTTATAAAATTGTTTACAAGAAGAAAAAGAAAAAAAGTGAACAGATTTATGTTCCTCCTCACATGCTGAGGGTTACTTATTCCAAAGCTTCTTGGAAATCTCTCCTGTCCTTGAGAGGTTTTTGCTTTTGGTTGGTTTTTTCCCTATTGGTTGAGCTTTTGTTGTGTGTTTTCTTGCTAGCTGGAGTATTGGCTTTAATTTTCCTCTTCTAGCTTGGTGTTTCGGCTTCTTTTTCGGTTTTTTTTGGAGCCCTTTGAGTGGTTGGTTTTGTCTGTTGTCTTTGTTCTGTTGCCCTTTCTTTGGTTGGTGCTTTTGCTCTCTTTGTTGGTGGTAGGTTGGGATTTTTGTCCTTAGTATGTGGTTTGTCCATTGGCTGGCTATTTCTCTAGCTGTTTAATTTAGCTTTCATTGGCCTTCATCTTTTTTTATGTTGGTTGGTTTGGTTCTATTGCTCTTTCATGGGCTATTATTCTTGGGTGCTCTATTGTGTGGTTGTTTCCTTTCCTTTGGTTGGTTCCTTGGTGGCTTTGGATTAGTGTTGATGTGGGCTCTGTTGGCATGGTGCCTTGGTGGCTTTGGATTGGTGTTTTTTCATTCTATTGCTTTGTCTTTGAGGATCTTTTCTTTTCTTTTGTGAGCTTCTTTCTCCCTCTTTTTAAGAGGTGTTCATATTTGGTTTTGTTGGGATTGCCTTATGTTAGGTTTATATGTTGCGCTCCTCTCTCTTTCTATTAATTTAGCTTCACTTTTTCTTTGGCTGGGTAGATATTATGATAGGTCTGTATTTCTCTTTGGTTGGGATGGCTATGATGATATGATGGATTTTTTCCTTGATATTGTTCTTGCTGGTGACTTTTCCTATTTGTAACCCTTCTTTGAAGTTGGATACACTTAGGATTTGATGCCCCTCATTATTGTGATTATCCTTCTTTCCTCAAATCTGAGCCTGATTGTTTTTTCTCTTTATGTATTTTGATCTTCGTCTCGCTGAGATTTCTTGTAGGTTGGAGGTTCTCTTTTTCAGTTGGTCACTTCTTCTTCTTGGAGGGAGCTAGAGTCTTACTAATTGTCTCTTTTTTCTTAGATGGCTAGAGTTGTCTTCAGTTGCAGGTTGCAAGTTTCCTTTTCTTATGGATCTTCATCTCTTTGGAGGTTCTTTTAGTGCTCCATGGATTCTTCCCCTTTGTTCTCTTTTGCTTGGCTTTTTTAGTTTTGTCTTTGCTTTTTTTCTTTATTACTCTTTGATGTATTAGTTTAGGGACTAAACTCTTTAGGATTCTACTATAGCTCATTTGAGCACTAGTTTTTTTTTTTTGAGTTTAGTCTCTAATATGGTTTTCTTGTACCTATTTTTCTGAGCAAATATTTCCTTTTAGTTAAAAAACCCTAAACCTGAAATCCTAAACAATAAACCCTAAACCCTAAACCCTAAAAATCCTAAACCCTAAAGCCTAAACACTAAACCCTAAACCCTAAACCCTAAACCCTAAATCCTCACCCTAAACCTTAAACCCTAAAATCATAAACCCTAAAACACTAAACCCTAAACCCTAAACCTTAAAAGCTTTACAAACCTAAACATAAACTAAATAAAACCTAAAAATAAAATAAATAAGAAAACTTAAACTTAAATAAAATAAAATAAAAATAAATTGAAAACCTAAACTAAAACCTAAACCTATAACTAAAAAAAATTAAATAAAAAATAAAAATAAACTAAAAATAAATAAATAAAAGCCTAAACTAAAGTAAATAAAATAAAATTAAGCTAAGAATAAAATACCCAAATAAAATACAAATTAAATGAAAAATAAAATTAAAATAAAATCAAAACTAAATAAAAACCTAAATCTAAAAAATAAACCTAAAAATAAATAAAAAATGAAACCTAAACCCTAAACTAAAAAAATTAAACCTAAAATAAAAATAAAATAAACAAAATAAAATAAACATAAACCTAAACTAAAATAAATAAAACCTAATGCTAAACCTAAAATAAACTAAACCAAAACCTAAACCCAAACTAAATAAAATAAAAAAAAACTAAAATAAACTAAACTTAAACTAAAAAAACAAAATCTAAAAATAAACCTAAATTATAAACCTAAAACCTAAACCTAAAAAAATAAAATAAAAACCTAAACTTAAACCTAAAATTAAAAAATAAAACCTAAACCCAAAAAATAGAATAAAAATAAAACTAAACTAAAAAATAAACCTAAACCTAAAAAAAACTAAAATAAAAACCCTAAACTAAAAATAAATAAACTAAACTAAATAAAAATAAAAATAAAAAATAAGACTAAATAAAATTAAAAAATATTATAAACTAAAATAAATAAAAAATAAACTAAATCAACCTAAACCAACTAGTTTACGTAATTTAAAAAAAAAAGAAAACATAAACCCTAAACCCTAAACCCTAAACCCTTAACCTACAACACTAAACCTACAACCCTAAACCTTAAACCATGAACTCTAAATCCTAAACCCTAAGCCATAAACCCTAAACCCTAACCCTAAACCCTAAATCCTAAAAGCATAAACCCTAAAACCCTAAATCATAAACCTTAAACCCCGGCTGGGCTGATTATTGCGAAAGGTGATCTTAAAGAAGTCTGCAAAGATGTTGTGAAATACAAAGTTGGTGCTGCTCATGTTGGTCTTGTTGTACCTATTGATGTTGTGGTTCCTCCAAGAAACACTATTCTAGATCCTTCACAAATTTCTTTCTTCTAGTTTCTAAACATCTCAATTAAGATTAACAAGGGTGCTGTTGAAATTATCACCCCAGTTGAGTTGATTAAAAAAGGCGATAAGGTGGGAACCTCAGAGGATGCTCTCCTTGCTAAGCTAGGGATTAGGCCATTCTCTTATGGCCTTGTCGTACAGTCTGTGTATGATGATGGTTCAGTGTTCAGTCCTGAGGTGCTTGACCTCACTGAAGAAGATCTCATCAAGAAGTTTTTGGCAGGCCTTTCAATGATCACTTCTCTCTCACAATCCCTCTCTTATCCCACCTTGCTACAAAGCCCCACATGTTCATCAACGCTTACAAGAATGTCCTCCATCAAAATTGCCACCGACACATACAAGAGATAAAGGTTAAGGAGTATTTGAAGGATCCTAAAAATTTTGAATGCTTGATGCTTCGCTACTCCCGCTACTACTCTTGTTGTTGCTTTAAGAGCTTATTGAGGAATTGATGATGATATGGGTTTGATCTTATTCGACTAAGCTTTGTTGGCCTTCTATAAAATAAAATTTTATTATCTCTAGAGTTAAATCATTTTGTGAAATAATATTTTTGTGAATTTTTGAATTGCATTTTATTTTATCCTATTTTATTAGTTGTTAGAGGATAATGTCTTGTTTGATTTGGTAATTTCTTGTTTATTATGGAATCATTTGAGTTTAAAAAAATAAAAAAAAAACCTTAAACCCTAAACCTTAAAATCTAACCATAAACCCTAAACCCTAAACCCCAAACCCTAAACTTAAACCTAAAGGAAGTGAATCAATTAGAAAAATAAACCTAAACCCTAAAATGTAATAAACCTAAACCTAAACCTAAACCCTAAGAATGGGTAGAACCTTGGTAGGAACATCACCCAACCGTGCTGCCTAGATCCGTGGTGGAAGCTAAGAGGCGATTATGGAGGTGGTGGTTGGATCTGGAGGTGCTGGTTGATATGGAGGTGGTGGTCGGAGCAGTGGTGGTTATGGAGGCAAGAGGAGGGACAGAGGTTACATCCATGGTGGTGGTGAATGGAGATATCGAGAATATGATGGTGGATCCCCGAGAGGGAGGTGGTTTTGATGGGAACCGGAGAAATCAAGAACAGATCGACTGTTGCTTATGGAACTGTCTTTATAATAGAGACGGTCTAGTTATCTATGCATGCTCATTTTTTATCTATATCATTGCTTGTGTCTTAGAAAACTTGGTGTGTTACTTGGTTGATCAAATCAAAAAGAAGAAATGTTGAATCTGGATTTGTTCTCTATTAAAAAAATAAATCAAAAACCCTAATCCCTAAACCAAAACCTGAACCCTAAACCTAAATCCTAAACCCTAAAGCAAAAAAATAAAAATAAAAATAAATTAAAAAGACCCTAACCTTAAACCCTAAACCCTAAACCCTAAATCTACAACCTTAAACCATAAACCATAAACCCTAAAACCCTAAACCCCAAACCCAAAACCATAAACTCTAAACCCTAAATCCTAAACCCTAAACCTTAAACCCTAAACCTTAAAACCCTAAACCCTAAAGCCTAAACCCTAAACCCTAAACCCTAACCCTAAACCCTAAACCCTAAAACCCTAAACCCTAAACCCTAAACTTAAACCCTAAACCCTAAAACCTAAAAACCTAAACAAAAAATAAATAAAACTTAAAAATAAAATAAATAAATAAAACATAAACCTTAATAAAATATAAAAATTAAATTAAATTAAAACCTAAACAAAAAATAAACTTAAACTTAAAAATAAAATAAAATAAAATAATAAAAATAAACTAAAATAAAATAAATAAAAATATAAACTAAACTAAAAAATAAAATAAACCTAAGAAAAAACATTAATAAAATAAAACTAAAATAAAATAAAAAACTAAATAGAAACCTAAACCTCAAAAAATAAACCTAAAAAATAAACCTAAACCCTAAACTAAAACCTACAATAAAAAAATCAAATAAACAAAATAAAATAAACCAAAATAAAAATTGGAATAAATAAAACCAAAACCTAAACCTAAAATAAATGAAACCTAAATCTAAACGTAAACTTAAATTAAATAAAATAAAATAAACTAAAAATAAACCTAAACCTAAACATAAAAATAAAACATAAAAATAAACCTAAAATAAAAACCTAAAACCTAAACCTAAAAAAATTAAATAAAAACCTAAACCTAAATAAAAAAATATAAAATAAAACCTAAACCTATAAATAAATAAAAAAAGTAAAACTCAACTAAAAAATAAATCTAAACATAAACCTAAACCTTAAAAAATAAACTAAAATAAAAAACCAAACCTAAAATAATTAAACTACACTAAATGAAAATAAAAATAAACCTAAATAAAAATATGAAATAAAATAAACTAAAATAAATAAAAAATTAACCTAAACCTATTTTTAATTTAAAAAAAAACCCTAAACTCTAAATCCTAAATCCTAAACCCTAAACCCTAAAACAAACCCAAAACCTACAATACTAAACCTACAACACTAAACCATAAACTCTAAACCTTAAACCCTAAAAAACACTAAACCCTAAACCCTAAACCCTAACCATAAAACCTAAACCCTCAAAGCATAAACTTTAAACCCTAAACCCTAAACCCCAAACCTTAAACCTAAACTTGAAGTAGCTAAATAAATTAAAAATTAAACCTAAACCCTAAAACAAAATAAACTAAAACCGAAACCCTAAGAGTGGGCAAAACCCTGTGGTCAAGAATATCACCGTCAACCAGGCTCAGTCTAGATCTAGCGGTGGAGGCGAAAGCAGAAGCGGTAGTTATCGTAGTTGTGGTGGGGGATCTGGAGGTGGTGCTTGGAGTAGTGGTGGTTATGGAGGTGGGACAAGAGACCGAGGTTTTAGCCGTGGTGGCGGCGGAGGGAGAGATCGGGGATATGATGGTGGATCCCGCTACTCGAGAGGCCGAGGTAGTTCTGATGGGAATTGGAGAAATTGAAGAATGGTCGATCCGATCTACTGCTTATGGAACTATGTCTTTATAGTAAAGATGATTCTAATTATCTAAGGTTTCTGATTTGCTCTATGCATGCTCATTTTTTATCTATGTCATCACTTGTGTCGTAGAAAACTTGGTGTGTTACCTAGTTGATGAACTCGAAAAGAAGAAATGTCAAATCTAAATCTATTCTCTATTTAAAAAAAACTGAAAAGCCTAAACCCTAAACTAAAACTTAAACCCTGAACCTAAAACCTAGACCCTAAACACTAAATCCCAAAAATAAAAATTAGTAAAAAAATAAAAAATCCATAACCTAAATCATGAACACTAAAACTAACCCTAAATCGTACACCTACAACCTTAAACTCTAAACCATAAACCCTAAAACTCTAATCCCTAGACCCTAAATCGTAAAAACCTAAAAACCTAAACCTAAACTAAATAAAACCAAAAAATAAAATAAATAAAAAAACCTAAACCTAAATAAAATAAAAACCTAAACTAAAACATAAACCTAAACCTAAAAATAAAATAAAATAAGAAAATAAACTAAAATAAAACAAATAAAAAACCTAAACTAAACTAAAACCTAAATAAAATAAAACCTAAATAAAATAAAACTACATGTTAAATAAAATAAAATAAGCCTAAATAAAATAAAATAAAAAACTAAATAAAACCTAAACCTAGAAAACCTAAAATAAACCTAAAATAAATTAAAATAAAATCTAAACTATAAACTAAGAAAATAACCTAAAACTAAAATAAAAATATAATAAATAAAATAAAATAAACCTAAACCAAAACTAAAATAAACTAAACTAAAATAAATAAAACCCAAACCTAAATCTAAACCTAAACCTAAACTAAATAAAATAAAATAAACTAAAAATAAACCTAAACCTAAACTAAAAAATAAAACCTAGACATAAACCTAAAATAAAAACTTAAAACCTAAACCTAAAAAAATAAAATAAAAACCTAAACCTAATCGTAAAAAAATAAAATAAACCTAAACCTAAAAAAGTAAAATAAAAATAAAACTCAACTAAAAATAAACCTAACCTAAACGAACAAAAAAAAAATAAACTAAAATAAAACCTAAACTAAAAAATAAATAAACCTAAAATAAATTAACTAAACTAAATATAAAAAAATCTAAGTAAAAATTAAAAAAACCTAAATAAAAATAAAAAATTAAATAAACTAAAATAAATAAAAAAATAAACTAAATAAACCTAAGCCTAGTGGTTTACTTAATTTAAAAGATATATAAAGAAACCCCTAAACCCTAAGTCTTAAACCCTAAACCCTAAACACTAAAAAATAATACTAATCCTAAACCCTAAACCCTAAATCTATAACACTAAACCTACAACCTTAAACCCTAAACACTAAAAAACTCTAAACCCTAAATCCTAAACCTTAAACCCTAAACCCTAAACTCTAAATATTAAACCGTAAACCCTAAAACCTAAACCTTAAACCCTAAACCCTAAACCCTAAACCCTAACCCTCAACCCTAAACCCTAAAAGTATAAACCCTAAACCCCTAAACTACTAAACCCTAAATCCTAAACAATAAACCCCGGTTGAGCTAATTTTTACAATAGGTGATCTTAAAGAAGTCAGTGAAGAAGTTGGGAAATACAATATTGGTGCTCCTGTCCGTGGAGGTTTTGTTGCACCTATTGATATAATGGTTCCTCGAGGGAAAACTGGTTTTGATTCTTCACAGACTTCATTCTTTCAGCTTCTCAACATCCCAACTAAGATAAATAAGGGTACTATTGAAACTATCACCCCCGTTGAGCTGGCTAAAATAGGCGATAAGTTGGAATCCTCAGAGGTTGCTCTCCTCAGTTAGGGATTAGGCCATTCTCTAATGGCCTTATCGTCCAGCCTATGTATGATGAAGGTTCGATTCAGAGTTGCTTGACCTCAGAAGATGATCTCATCGAGAAGTTTTCGGCAGGCCTCTCAATGATCACTTCTCTCTTGTTGGCCCTCTATTATCACACCCTTGTTGTAGCGCTACACATGTTTATCAACACTTACAAGAATGTCCTTGCCACCATGATTGCCACTGATTACACATGCTCGTGGGCCAAGAAGGTTAAGAAGTATTTGAATGATCCTACTAAAATAGATGTGGCTGCTACGCCTGATGCTTCTGCTACTCCTACTATTGCTTCTGCTCCGACTGCTGCAGTGGAAGAGATGAAGGAAGTGCTTGCTGAGGAATCTAATGATGATATGGGTTTCAACTTGTTGGACTAAGCTTTGTTGGACTTCTAGATAATTAAATTTTATTGTCCCTCAGAGTTAAATCATTTTGTAAAATACTGTTTTGTGAATTTTTGAATTGCATTTTATTATATCATATTTTATTAGTTGTTAGAAGATAATGTCTTGTTAGATTTGGTAATTTCTTATTTGTTATGAAATCATTTGAGTTAAAAAAACCCTAAACCCTAACTATAAACCTTAAACCTTAAACCCTAACTCTGAACCCTAAACCCTAAACCCCAAACCCCAAACATTAAATCTAAACCTAAAGTAACTAAATAAATTAAACAATAAACCTAAACCATAAAACATAATAAACCTAAACCTAAACCTAAACCCTAAGAATGGATAGAACCTTGCGTGAAAATCACCATCAACTAAGCTCCTATATCTAGTGGTGGAGGCAAAGTCGAGGTGGCGCTTATCGAGTGGATCTGGAGGTGCCGGGTGGATGGAGGTAAGAATGATGGAGCCATGAAGGTTACAACCATGGTGGTGGAGGGAGAGATTAGGGATATAATGATGGATCCCGCCACTGAGAGGTCGTGGTGGTTTTGATGGGAACTGAGAAACTAAAGAAGGCATCCGACTGCTGCTTTATGGAATTGTGTCTTTACATTTGAGATGATTCTAATCTAGGGCTTTTGATTTGCTCTATGTGTGCTCATTTTTATCAAGTCGCCGCCAGTCTTAGAAAATTTGGTTACTTGGTTGATGAAATCCAAAAGAAGAAATGTTGAATATAAATTTGTTCTATGTTAAAAAAACCAAAAACCCTAAACCCTAAACTAAAACCTGAACCTTCAGGCTAAAACCTTAGCCCTAAATCCTAAACCCTAAACCCTAAAAACATAAAAATAAATAAAAATAAAAAATAAAAAAATGAAAAACCCTAACCTTAAACCGTAATCCAAAAAACTAACCCTAAACCCTAAACCTACAACCATAAACCCTAAACCCTAAACCCTAAACCCTAAAACCCTAAACCACAAACCCAAAATCCTAAACCCTAAACCCTAAACCCTAAACCATAAAACCCTAAACCCTAAACCGTAACCCTAAACTCTACTCCCTAAACCCAAAACCCAAAACTCTAAAAGTAAAAATAATTAAATAATTATCTAAACCTAAAGTAAATAAATAAAATAAAATAAACCCTAAAACCTAATAAACCTAAACCTTAACCAAAACCCTAAGAATGGGCCAAACTTTCATGGTAGGAAAGTCATCACTAACCGTCCTAGTTCGATGTGCAAGGTTGGAGGCGACATCGTAGTGGTCGTGGGGGATGTGGAAACCCGGGTGGACATGGAGGTGGTGGTTGGAGTAATGGTCGTTATGGAGGCAAGAAGAATGACGGAGGTTATAGTCGTGGTGGTGGTGAAGAGAGATCGGGGATATGATGGTGGATCCTGCTACTCGAAAGGCCGAGGTTCTTCTGATGGGAACTAGAGAAATTGAAGAAAGGCCGATCTGATCTACTGCTTATTGAACTATGTCTTTAGAGTGGAGATAGTTCTAATTATCTAAGGTTTTTGATTTCCTCAATGTGTGCTCATCTTTTGTCTGTGTCGTCGCTTGCGTCCTAGAAAACTTGGTGTGTTACTTGGTTGATGAAATCGAAAAGAAAAATATGTTGAATATGAAGTTTTTTCTCTATTAAAAAAACTAAAAATCCTAAACCCTAAACTAAAACCTAAACCTTAAAACTAAAACCTAAACCCTATACCCTAATAATAAAAAATAAAAAAATAAGAAATAAAAAAACCCAAACCCTAAACCCTAAACCCTAAAACTAACCCTAAACACTAAACACTAAACCCAAAACCTAAAACCCTAAATCCTAAGCCCTAAACCATAAAACCCTTATCCTAAAACCCAAAACCCAAAACCCTAAAAATCCTAAACCCTAAAACCCTAAACCCTAAAACCCTAAACCATAAGCCCTAAAATCTAAACTCTAAAAATGTAATAACCTAAACTTAAACTAAATAAAACCTAAAAATAAAATTAAACAAAACTAAACATAAATAAAATAAAATAAAAACCTAAACCCAAAAATAAAATAAAATAAAAATATAAAACCAATATAAAATAAAATAAATAAAAACATAAACTAAACTAAAAAAATAAAGTAAACCTTAGAATAAAAAACCTAAATAAAATTAAATTAAATGTAAAATAAAAATAAAATAAACCTAAAATAAAATAAAATAAAATAATGAAATAAATACCTAAACCTAAAAAAATAAACCTAAAAATAAATGAAAAATAAAGACTAAACCCTAAATTAAAAAAGCAAACCTAAAATAAAAATAAAATCAACAAAATAAAATAAACTTAAGCTTAAACTAAAATAAACTAAACTAAAATAAATAAAACCTAAACCTAAAACTAAAATAATTTAAACCTATACACTAAACTAAATAAAATAAAATAAACTAAAAATAAACCTAAAACTAAACTAAAAACTAAAACCTAAAAATAAATCTAAAATAAAAACCTAAAAAAATAAAATGAAAACCTAAACCTAAAACAAGAAATAAAAAATAAAACCTAAACGTAAAAGGTAACATAAAAATAAAACTAAACTAAAAAATAAACATAAACCTAAACCTAAACATAAAAAATAAACTAAAATGAAAAGCCAAAACTAAAATAAATAAACCTAAAATACATAAAATGAACTCCCTAAAATAACAAAAAAATAAGCATAAATAAAAAATAAAATAAATTAAAATAAATAACAAATAAACTGAACAAACTAAAAAAAACCTAAACCTTAATTCCCTAAACCCTAAACCTTAAATCCTAAACCCTAAACCCTAAACCCTAAACCTTAAAACTAACCCTAAACCATAAATTTAACCATAAACCCCACCTAAACCTAAAACCTAAACTAACTAAGCCAGTAAGCTAAAAAAATAAACCCCCTCCTAAACCCTAAACCCCACCCTAAACCCACTCCTAAACTTAACTCTTCTCCCACCCTAAACCCTCTAACCATGAGGCTAAAACCTAAAACCCTAAACTAAAACTTAAACCTAAACTTATAACCATATAAACCCTAAACCTAAATAATCCCTAGACCCTAAACCCTAAACCTAAAAACCTAAAACCCTAAACCCTAAACCCTAAACACTAAACACCTGAAAACCTAAACCAAACTAAATAAAATTTACAAATAAAATAAATAAAAAACCTAAACCTAAATAAAATAAAAAATAAAAAATGATAAAAATATACATTAAAACCTAAACCTTAACTTAAAAATAAAATAAAAAAAATAAAATTAAACTAAAATAAAATAAGAAAAAGGCTAAACTAAAAAATATAATAACCCTAAGAAATAAAAACCTTATTAAATTAAAAACTAAACATAAAATAAAAATAAAATAAACTTATAATAAAATAAAATAAAAATTAAAAAAAACCTAAAGCTAAAAAACAATCCTAAAAATTAAACATAGAAATAAATAAAAAAATAAAACCTAAACCCTAAACTAAAAATAACATAAACCTAAAATAAAAATAAAAATAAAATAAAATAAACATAAACCTAAACTAAAATAAACTAAATTAAAATAAATTAAACCAAAAATAAATTAATTCTAAACCTAAACCTAAACTAAATAAAATAAAAATAACTAAAAATAAACCTAAACCTAAAAAATAAACTAATATAAAAAACCTAAACTAAAATAAATAAACAAAACTAAATAAAAATAAAAAATAAACCTAAATAAAAATAAAACAATAAAATAAACTAAAATAAATAAAAAATAAACTAAATAAACTTAAACCTACAAGTTTACTTAAATAAAAAACCATAAACCCTAAAACCCTAAACCTAAACCTAAACCCTAAATCATAAATTCTAAACCCATAACCCTAAAATAAACCCTAAAGCATAAACTCTAAACCCCAAAAAACCTTAAACCATAAACCCTAAACCCTAAACCCTAAACCCTAATCTTAAAGCCTAACCTCTAAAAGCATAAACCTTAAAGCCCTAAACCTTAAACCCTAAACTTTACACCCTAAACCCAAAACCATAAACCCTAAGCTCTAAACCCTAATCTTAAACTCTAAACCCTAAACCCTAAACCCTATACCTAAACCTAAAGTAACTAAATAATTTAAAAATTAACCTAAACCATAAAACCTAATAAACCTAAACCCTAAGAATGGGTAGAACCTTGATCCTAAACTAAAAATTGAAAAGAAGAATTATTGAATCTGAATTTATTATCTATTAAAAAGATAACCAAAAAACAAAAACCCTAAATGAAAACTAAAAAGAAGAAATGTTGAAACTGAATTTGTTTTTTATTAAAAAGATAAACTAAAAAACCTAAACCCTAAACTAAAATTTGAACGCTAGACCTAAAACCTAAACCGTAAACCCTAAACTCTAAAAACCCTAAACCTTAAACCATAAACTCTAAAACCTTAAACCCAAAACTCTAAACCCTAAAACTAAACCTTAAACCCTAAACCAAAAAACCCCAAACCCAAAACCCTAAAACTAAAACCCTAAAAAGTTAAAACCATATACCAAAATTAAATAAAAATTATAAATAAAATAAATAAGTAAAACTAAACCAAAATAAAGTAATAAAATAAAAACCTAAACTAACACCTAAACTTAAACCTAAACCTAAACCCAAAAAGAAAATAAAATATAAATATAAAAACTAAACTAAATTAAAATAAATAAAAATATTAACTAAACTAAAAAATTAAAAACTTAAATAAAATAAAAACTAAATGTAAAATAAAAATAAAATAAACCAAAAATAAAATAAAATAATAACTATATAAAAAAAGCCAAACCAAAAAATAAAGCTTAAAATAAAATTGAAAAATAAATAAAAAATAAAACCTAAGCCCTAAACTAAAAAAAAAGAACTTAAACTTAAAATAAACAAAATAAAATAAACCTAAACCTAAGCAAAAGTAAACTAAACTAAAATAAATAAAACCTAAACATAAACCTAAAATAAACTAATCCTAAACCCTAAACTTAATAAAATAAAATAAACTAAAAATTAACCTAAACATAAACTGAAAAATAAAACCAAAAAATAAATCTAAAATAAATACCTAAAACCTAATCCTAAAAAAATAAAATAAAAATAAAACTAAACTAAAAAATAAACATAAACCTAAAGCTAAACCTAAAAAAGAAACTAAAATAAAAAAACCTAAACTAAAATAAACTATAATAAATAAAAAATAAACTAAATAAACCTAAACCTACTGGTTTTCTTAATTTAATAAAATAATCCCTAAACCCTAAACCCTAAGCTCTAAAACTAACCCTAAACCCTAAACCCTAAACACTAAACCTTAAAAAACCTTAAATGCTAAATCATAAAATCTAAACCATAAACTAACCCTAAACCCTAAACTCCTAAATCCCAAACTCCCAACCTAAACCATCTTCCAAACCTCCACCTTAAACTAATCCTAAACCCTAAGATAATCACCTAAACTCCATAAACCCTCAAAACCTAAACTAAACTTAAACCATAAACCATAAACCCACCCTAAACCTAAACCACTAACCCTAAACCCAACCAAAATCTGACCATAACCTCCATAAACCCTAAAATCTTAAACCCTAAACCCTAAACCCTAACCCTAAACCATAAACCTTAACCTAAAGTAATTAAATAAATTAAAAAAATAAACTTAAACCCTAAAACTTAATAAACCTAAACCCTACGAATAGGCAAAACCTTGATGACGAGAATGTCACCATCAACCAGGCTCAGTCAATATCTGGCGGTGTAGGTGAAGGCAGTGATGACAGTTATCATAGTGGTGGTGGAGGATCTGGAGGTGCTGGTGGATATGGAGGTGCTGGTCAGAGAAGTGATGGTTATCGGGGTAGGAGGAGCGAAGGAGGTTACAACAGTGGCGATGGTGGAGGGATATGATGGTGGATCCCACTACTTGAGAGGTTGGGGTGGTTTTGATGGGAACTTGAGAAACTAAAGAATGGCTAATCCGATTTGCTACTTATGGAACTATCTTATAGTAGAGATCATTCTAGTTATCTAAAGTATTTGATTTACTCTATGCATCATTTTTATCTATGTCATCACTTGTGTCTTAGAAAACTTAGTGTGTTACTTGGTTGGTGAATCAAAAGAAGAAATGTTGAGTCAATTTGTTCTCAGTTAAAATAAAACCAAACCCTAAACCCTAAACTAAAACTTGAACCCTAGACCTAAAACCTAAACCTAAACATTAAACCCTAAAACCCTAAACCCTAAACCCAAACCCACCCTAAACCCTAAATCCCAAATCACAAATCCTAAACCTAAACCCTAACCCATAAAATGCTAAAACCTAAACTTAAACTAAATAAAACATAAAAATAAAATAAATAAAAAAACCTAAACCAGCATAAAATAACAAAATAAAATTAAAAATTAAAAACCTGAACTATGACATAAACCTAGACATAAATCTAAACCTAAACCTAAAAATAAAGTAAAAAAAAACTATACTAAAATAAAATGAATAAAAACCTAAACTAAACAAAAAAAAATATAAAAAACCTAAATAAAAAATAAACCTAAAATAAAGATAAAATAAACCTAAAATAAAATAAAACAAAACTAAATGAAAACCTAAACTTAAGAAATAAACCTAAAATAAATAAAAATTAAGACTAAACCCTAAACTATAAAAAACCTAATCCTAAAATAAAAAATAATAAAATAAGCTAAAATAAATAAATAAAACCTAAACTTAAACACTAAAAAAAATAAACAAATTAAAAATAAATCTAAACATAAACTAAAAAATAAAAAATAGAAATAAATCTAAAATAAAAATCTAAAACCTAAACAAGGAAAAAAAATAAAATAAAAAACTAAACCTAAACCTAGAAATAAAAAATACAACCTAAACCTTAAAATAAAATAAAATAAAACTAAACTAAAAAAATAAACATAACCTAAACTTAAACCTAAAAACTAAACTAAAACAAAAAAACTTAATTAAAATAAATAAACCTAAAATAAATAAACTAAATTGAATAAAAATAAAAATAATCCAAAATAAAACTAAAAAAATAAAATAAAGTAAAATAAATAAAAAATAAACTAAATAAACTAATTAAACCTACACCTGCCAGTTTACTTAATTTTAAAAAAAAAAAAAAACCTAAACCTTAAACCTTAAATCTAACCCTAAACCCTAAACCTACAACCCTAAACCTTAAACCCTAAATCTTAAAACCCTAAACCCTAAACCCTAATCCATAAATCTTAAAACCGTAAACCCTAAAGCCCAAACCCTAAACCCTAAACTCTAAACACTAAACCTAAAACCTACAACCCTAAACCCTAAACCCCACTACCTAACCACAAACCTAAACCTAAACTAAATAAACTTAAAATAAATAAATATACCTAAACCTAAATAAAATATAAAATAAAATAATAAAACTTAAACTAAGACCTAAATCTAAACCTTAACTTAAACTTAAACTTAAATGTAAAAATAAAATAAAAAATAAAATAAAATAAATAAACATAAACTAAACTAAAAAAATAAAATAACCCTAAAATAAAAACATAAATAAAACTAAATATGAAAAATAAAATAAAACAAAATAAAATAAAATAAAACTAAATAAAACCTAAACCTAAAAATAAAACCTAAAAAAATAAATATAAAATAAAACCTAAACCCTAAACTACAAAAAACCTAAACCTAAAATAAACTTAAGCCTAAACTAAAATAAAAAAAATATCTAAACCTAAAATAAAGTAAACTTAATCTCTAAACAACATAAAATAAAAGAAAACCTAAAAATAAAAATAAAATAAAAACTAGAACCTAAACCTAAAAAAATAAAATAAAAACCTAAACCTAAACCTAAAAATAAAAATTGAAACCTAAACCTAAAAAGTAAAATACAAATAAAACTAAACTAAAAAATAAGTGTAAACCTAAACCTAAACCTAAAATAAACTAAAATAAATAAACATAGAATAAAATAAAATAAATAAAATAAAAATAAACCTATATAAAATTTAAAAATACACTGAAATAAATAAAATGAAATAAAATACATTAACTTAAACTGCTTTTTAATTTAAAAAAAACCCTTCTAAACCCTAAACCCTAAATCATAAACCCTAAACCTACAACCCTAAACTTACAACCCTAAACCCTACTAAAAACTAAACCACCCTAAACCTAAAACCTAAACTAAACCATAAACCCTACTAAACCCCTAAACCCTAAACCATAAACCTAAACCCTAAACCTTCTAAACCAGACCCTAAAACATTAAACCCTAAACTAACCCACTACTAAGCTGTCCTAAATCCTAAACCCTAAAGCTAACATTAAACCTAAACTAAACCATAAAAACCTAAACTAAACCTTAAACTCCTAAACTAAACCCTAAAAACTTAAAAACCTCAACCTAAACTAAATAAAACCTTAACATAAAATAAATAAAAGAACCTAAACCTAAATAAAATAAAATAATAACCTAAACTAAACTAAAAAAGAAAATAAACCTAAAAATAAAAAACTTTAAATATAAAATTAAATAAAATAAACCTAAAATAAAATAAAATTAAAACCATATAAAAACCTAAAATAAAAATGTAAACCTAAAAATAAATAAATAATAAAAACTAAACCTTAAACTAAAAAAAACTAAACATAAAATAAAAATAAAATAAAAAAATAAAATAAACCTAAACCTAAACTAAAATAAATTAAACTAAATAAATATTACCTAAATCTAAACCAAAACTAAATAAAATAAATTAAACTAAAAATACACCTGCACCTAAACTAAAAAGTGAAACCTAAAAATGAACCCAAAATAAAAACCTAAAACCCAAACCTAAAATATTAAAATAGAAACCTAAAAATAAAAAGTAAAACCTAAACCTAAAAAATAAAAAAATAATAAAACTCAACTAAAAATATACCTAAACTTAAAAATAAATTAAATAAATACTTAAACTAAAATAAATAAACCTAAAATTAATAAATTAAATAAAATAAAAATTAAAATAAAATAAAAAATAAACTCAAATAAGCAAAAAATAATCTAAATAAACCTAAACCTAGCAGTTTACTTAATTAAAAATAATCCTAAACCCTAAACTCTAAAACTAACTGAAAACCATAAACCGTAAACCTACAACCATAAACTCTAAACCCTAAACCCTAAAACCATAAACCCTTAACCTTAAACCCAAAGCTATAAACCCTGAAACCCTAAACCATAAACCCTAAACCCGAAGCCCTAAAACCCTAAACCCTAAAACCTAAACTCTAAACCATAAAACCTACAACCCCAAACCATAGACCCAAAATCCTAAACCCTAAACTAACCCTAAACCCTAAGAATGGGTAGAACCTTGATGGTAGGAACATTACTATCAATTAGGCTTACTCTAGATGTAGAGGTGGAGGGGTATGAGCGGCATTATCATGAGGCTGGTGGTGGGGGTTGGGAGTCGGTTCATATGGAGGTGGTGTTCAGAGCAGTGGTGATTATGGAGGCTAGAGGAGTGACGGAGGCTACAATTATGGTGATAGCGAAGGGAGAGATCAAGGATATGATGGCAGATCCAGCTACTCGAGAGGTAGGGTGGATTCTGATGGGAACTGGAGAAACTAAAAAATAACTAATCCGATCTCCTGCTTATGGAACTACGTCTTTATAGTAGAGACGGTTCTACTTATGTAGGGTTTTTGATTTGCTCTATGGGTGCTTATTTTTGACCTATGTCGTCGCTTGTGTCTTAGAAAACTTGGGGTTCTACTTGGTTGACGAAATCAAAAAGAAGAAATGTTGAATCTTAATTTATTCTCTATTTAAAAAAAATCTTAAACTCTAAACCCTAAACCTTAAACCCTAAACTAAAACATAAACCCTAAACTTAAAACCTAAACCCTAAACCCTAAAATCAAAAAAGCCTAAACCCTAAACCCTAAACCCTAAACCTTAAACCCTAAAACCCTAAACCCTAAACTATAAATCCTAAACCTTAAACCCTAAAACCCTAAACCCTAAACACTAAAACCTACAACCCTAAACCCTCTACCCTAAACCCCAAACCCTAAACCAAAACCCTAAACCTTGAATAAAGATGTCATTTGGAGTAGATCTAAAGAATTTCCTAATCCTACTACAGTTATGGTAGCTAAATAAAATGTCTTCAATAGACTTTCCCCTGATTATTAGAGATTTGAATACCCTAATCATATTATAATACCATATATTATAGTATAATGTAGCATCATATATTTGAGCATGTAGTGATATGTTTTTGGATGTTATAAGATGTTTTGAAATGTTTTATTATATTATGGTATTGTTCTCTATAGTCTATATTAATATAAATCATAAAAATATTGATTTAATAAATCAGATGATGAAGTTTGTTAAATTTGAAGTCTGAATTAGGTTGTAGTACCAAAGGTGTGCTACGCCACTTACAGTCTAAAATGTAAGATTTTATTTTCAAAATAATTATTATATGTTGTAGCATAGTATAGCATCATATATCATAATATATTGTTATGCACATTTTAAATTCTTTTAGTATTTTATAATCATATAGTCGAGCCTATAGTAGCATTATTTATTAAATGTTGATTCAAACTTTATAATGATGAAATTTGGCCAAATTCATAATAGGTAGAGCATGGCATCATAATATATTATTTCAATTTAAAATATGTAAGTGATATGACTAAAATATATAGTTTTTATTGTTTAGACTAATTTTATGATTTTTTTATCTTAAGCAATCCCTTGTGATGTGATATGCAATATAGAATAATATAATTTGTTATAGTGTATTATAATATAGGATGCCATAACATAGTGTAGCATCATGCATTATAACACATTATTATGTATTACTACTAATTATTTAGCATATTTTTATTTATTGTAATATGATGTAGTAGAGTTTGTACTAGTATAATTCATAAAAATATGGATTTTTAGGCTAAGATGATGGGATTTGGCCAAATTTAATGTAAGCTTTAGGGAACATCATTGGGGGTGTACTATGGTGTGTCATTTAATCAAAAGAATGGAATTGTGCATCGAAAATTAATGTTTATTTTTCAACCAAATTTTATAAATTTTTTTCTTAAAGTGATTCATTTTAAGGTATAATGTAAGATAATATATTATATAAAAGCATATTAAAATATATTTTACATAACAATAAAACCTCACATATACATGAATATGGTGGTGTGTTACTAAATGTTATTATACATTGTAGTATGTCTTACTTTTGTTATAATACATTGGGTCAAAACTCACAAAAATGTTAACTTGAAGGTTGAGATGGAACAATTTGGCCAAATTCATGGCACACACCAAGAAGCAACACCAAAATAATGCTTAGAAAATATATTATATTATGGAAAATTATAATATAACATAATATATTATAATATAATATAGTGTGTTAATTTACACTACAATATGTTTAGCATGATATTGCATAGTTAGTTTGAGCTTGCACCATCAAAAATCATAAAATGTTGATTACAATGTTAAGATAATGTAATTTGAATGAATACATTGTCAAGCTTTTGGTTGAAGTATTAAAGGTGTGCATAAGAGAAGAAATAAGATTTGATGAGAATTCCATGTCAAAGACATGGAGGGAGACCCACTAAGGGATCACACATGCATTGAACATGACATGTGATGGGTCTATGTCGAGGGCATAGAGGAAGAAAATCTGTTGGGGATAAGGTTTGAATTTGATTTGATTATATGATTTATGGAAAGAAGATCCATTGGTGATAAGAATTCTTAATCCACCAGGGATTAAGATCGAATCAACTTTAATTTGTTTTATTTTAATTGATGTGGAGGCATATCTGCTAGAGATATGGGCTCGAGTCTGTTAGTGTTTGGGTATATGTACTTTCCACTAGGGAACTAGGTTCGGGCTATCCACTGGGGATTGGGATTTGAGTTTGATTTCATAGATTTTTTTGGGGATGTATCCATTGGGGATAAGAGTTTGGTTGGATTTCTTTAATTTAGACTCTACTAGGGGAGTTGGTTTAATTTGGCTCCAATGGGGAGGTTAGTTTTGAATTTGATTTCTTTATTTCACTTATTTATATATGATTTGGGGCTCCACTGGGAAGAAGGGTGTGTTTTAACTCCACTGGGGAAAATTAAATTGGGTTTAATTTAATCTGAGTTAATGTATGGATCATGTTAGTGTATGATGGACCCACTGAGAAGGGGCTATATCATCTTTGACCTACATCAGGTTTACAAATCGAAAGGGATAGTATATAGGCTACGGGGTAGAGCTAGCCAATCTAAGGGGTTGCCTTTCGTTGTACAACAGTTATGCTAAGAAGAAGGCATAACAGACTTACATCTTCCAAAGTGAGGAACAACTGTTAGGGTGACATGTTTGATGTACAACAAATTGAACCTGACCTATGGAGACTATTGAGTGAATGTCGCTGGGGACTTATGTCAACTCCAAAGTAGTCAGCATGAGTGGTGTATGAGGGACCACACTGAGAAGGGGTCATGTCATCTTTTACCAATCTCAGATTTACTAGACCAAGGGAGAATCTATACATCCACAAGATGAATTCTCCAAACACAGGGGTGGTTACTAGGAAAGGGGAATAGTCCAATCTGATAGTAACCCAGGTAGTGTCTAAATGGGGTCGCAAAGGATGTGTTCTAAATATAGTGCCCACTAGGATGGAGCTGCTAGGGGCATTATCTTGAGCCATGGAAAAGAAAGCTTATAAGTGTATGGTGGCCAATTAAAGGAGAAACCGTAGCAGACTTACATCTTCCATGAGTGGTGTATCCTAAGGTGCAAGAATCAACCAACCTAAGGTGTATCCATCAGCATGAGTGGTGTATTCATCAACATAGTGAGAACCAACTAGCCTAAGGTGTTCGCAAATGTAGAATGATCAATCTGGAAAGAAAGAGTCTAAGCTTACAACTTTTCAAGCAGAACTGTTCATCGGGATAGTTTGTCATCCGCAGGATAGATGCTATATGACCTAGAATGACTACGTGGGAGCCACGAGGAAGGACTAGACCCAAACTTGAAATAGGGAGGGAAGGAGCCTAGGGGACTTATCCTAAACCTCAAATTAGTCACAAAGGCTAATACAAGAAGAATGCATATCAGACTCACATCCTCTTAAATGAAGCCAACATGAGGTAGCTTACTAGCTACATAGTAAGACCTACCAAACTAACAAGGCCCTTGTTAGTGTGCAGTGACCAAGTAAAGAAGGAAAGTGTAGCAGACTTACATCCTCCAAAGTAAGAGGACCACTAGGTGACACACTAGTAGGGTAGCACGCTATCCCAACCTAGAGCAATTAATAAGTGAGTGCCATTTGAGGTGTTATCTCAACTCAAAGTAGCCCGAGACAAAAGATATGTGTTTGTTTTATATGTTTGTGAGTAGTTTGTGTTTGTGTTGTGTCGATAAAGGATAGGACGCTGCTTCGGTTCCTTACACCAACCCTAAACACATCATGGAGGATTCACAAACAAGAATAATTTCAACTTGAAAGAGATTGATTTCAAAAGGATTTTCATTAATGATAATTATTTTCCAATATGATTTATAATATTTCTTTAAGTAGAGCTCATTGATGGGAAGCAATGGGCACTCTCCATTATGATTAATAAACTAATAAGATCCTCTTTGGTACTCTTTCTCTATGACAAAAGGGCCTTCCCTAGTGAGTTCAAACTTGCATCCCATCTTATGACGAGCAACAATCGATCTCCTTAGAACTGTAATATGCTCTCCTACTTGGAAATCTCTAAGATAGACAAACTTGTTATGAGCTTGAATCATTTTAGCTTTGTACAACTCGAGGTTTTGGCATGCTCGTAGGCATCTCTCCTCCAAACCTTTAAGCTCTTCTAACCGTAACTTGACGTTTTGCTCTGTTGTCATCTTGCTATCCATAGCTATCCTTAGTGATGGGAGTTGGGCTTCTAATGGTAGAATGGCTTTGGACCCATACACTAAGGTGAAAGGAGTAGACGAATTGGAGTTCTATATATGGTGTGATAGGCCCATAAAGCTTCAACTAATTGCTCATGCCACTATCGCTTGTTGTTGTCGAGTGTCTTCTTCAACATTTGGATGAGAGCGTTGTTGAAGGCTTCTGCTAAGCCATTTTCCCTTAGGTAGTTGATGATAGAATATCTCCAATCTATGTTGTGTCTTCGAGAAAAGTTGTTGATCTCAGTGCTCTTAAATGCAGTACCCTTATTTGATATAATTCATTGAGGCGCTCTGAACTTATATACAATATGGTTCCTATAAAATTAGAGCACATGCTGAGCTGTGACCTCATTGAGTGGAATTGCCTTTACCCATTTGGAAAAGTAGTTAGTAGCAGCTATGATGAACCGATGACCCTTAAAAGAAAGAGGATCAATCGAACCCACTATGTCGATACCCCAACACTAAAATAACAATGAGGCCAATGTAGGATGTAGAATATTGGGTGGATAGTGTAGGACCACACCGTGTGTTTAAGATTGGTAGCATCGCCTAGTTGTATCCATATAATCTTTGATCATTGACAGCTAGTAGTATCCTAGTCTCTTGATCTTGGCTTTCATCTTTGAACTGGATTGGTTGGCTCCACATAATCTTCAGTGTACCTCAGTTACAATCTTACGGGCTTCGTGCTTTTCTAAACAACAAAATCACATATGATCGAAAGACCGTCAGTACAAGACACCATCCACATATGCGTAGGAAAGTGCTCTCTACTTCATCTGATGGGCTTGGGACTTCTCTTGAGGTAGTTTTCCTTTATTTAGGTAATCCATGAATGGTTTCCTCCAATCTAACTCTTAGTCCTTCTTGGTAATGGCAACCTCACCTTCAAAAGAGTACTTTTTGTTGAGTTCAATATCAATAAGGGATAAGACTTATCTATTTTGGACCTTTATTGATATGGACTCATCTTTTGGACATACTAACTCGTTGGCAAGCTTGGCTAAAGCATACGCTATGGCATTCTCTCCTCGATTAATCTTATAAATGGTAACCTCTAAGATTTGAGCCAATAACTCCATGGTGTACTTATGGTAGTGATGGAGCTTAAGCTTTATAACCTTATAAGACCCAACATTTGGTTGATAACTACCTGAGAATCCCTGAAGATGTTAATGTTATGGATGCTTAGAGTAAGCAGGAAGTGGGTGTACTGCTAAGAAATCTGTTAGGGCTTGTCCTTTCACTACACATAAGGGTACAAAGGTAATGTCAATCTATCATAGGATCATGGACCGTCATGCTAACCGTCCGGACAATGTCGGTCGTGTCATGAGATACTGTAGTGGATTAATCCTAGAGATTAAATTCACCTTATGAGGAAGCATGTGGAGTTGTACCTTTTGGAATGCAAAGATTAAAGCTAGGAAATGTTTCTCAATGAATGGATAATTAGCCTTAGCAGGGATTAGATGAAGGCTGAGGTAGTATAGTGCATTTTCTTTCCCTTCATCATTGGCTTGGGACAACAAAGCACCAAGGGAGTCATCTAATGTAGCAGTGTAAAGTAAGAGCGGGTTGTCCCGGATAGGGGCTGCTAGAACCGGTGACATCATCTGGTAATGCTTGATGTCTTTGAAGGCATGCTCACACTTGTAATCCCACTTGAACTTGACATCCTTTTTGATAAGTGCTGAGAATGGCTGATATCTTCCCAATAGGTTGGATATAAAGCGTCTTAGATACACCAACCACCCTTAGAATGATCAAAGTTAAGTTAAACTTTTAGGCAGTAGCATTTCTAATATCTCCTTAATCTTCTATGGATTAGTTTTGATTCTCTGGTGTCAGACAACAAAGCCAAGGAATTTCCCTGAAGCTACTCCGAATGCACACTTTAGGGGGTTCATTTTGAGGTTAAATTATATTAACTATTTGAAAACTACTCTCAAGTCAAAGAGATGTTCTTCTTATTCTCTACTTTTGACCATGAGATCATCGACATAGCACTTGATTTGATGATGATTGAGTTCATTGAAGATTCATGACATAGCCCGCTGACATGTTTCATCGACATTTTTAAGGCTGAGAGGCATGACCTTATAGTAATAAATTCTGATAGGGGTTCTAAAAGTAGTGTTTCTTTCTTCTTCAGGGGCCATCGTTATTTGGTTATATCCAGATAATCCATCCATAAAAGAAAAGACTATGTGAGATGAGGTAATGTCCACCATCAGCTTCGGGATTGGTAGTGGAAATTCATCTTTTCGACATGCCTTATTTAAATCCCTAAAATCAGCACATATATGAATTTGGCCATTATTTTCTTAACTAGGTTGATGCTGGCTAACCAGGTAGGGTATTTTTCTTCCTAGATGAAGCCAACATCAATCAGTTTCTTGACTTCATAAATAACATATTATTTTATCTACTCACATACATCTAGGAGCTTGCATGATAAGGCTAGTAGTAGGCTCTATTACTAGTTTATGGATCATCATGTGGGAGCCAATCTAGGCATCTCTTAATAACTCCATGCAAAGCAATCCTTAAACTGAGTTAATAGCCTAACTAAGTCATTTTTTTTAATTCCATTCAACAAAGAATTGATGTATGTCAGGCGAGGATCTTCTTCAGCTCCTAAGTTGATTTTCTTGAGCTCGTCGATGTTTGACTTGATCTCTTCTTCAAACTTTGGCGGTGCATCTTTGACTTCAAAATCATCTAGATCATCTAAAGTTTTTAAGCATAGCTCCTCATATGACTTAATATGATTTTAATAGAACCTATCAGATTCCAAATGATTGGTGATGATTAAGTAGTAATCATCATCATAGACTGGATCCACTGTATGAAATTCTAGTCCCGATCTTGATTAAGAGCTTTTGCATTTGTTCTTCCATATTCATTCAAAGTAGTCTGACCTATGCTCTAAGTCTTTACACCTGTGGATGACTTAGGGGCTTCAATAACTACCAAACCCTCAACCTTTTAAGAGGAAAGTGGTGTTAGAGCTAACTATTGACTTCATTTTTAGAAGACATCATTTTAGCAATAAAATGATATCAAGTTCACATGAGGATTTCCTACTTCCAAATTCAAAGTCAAACATAAAGTCAACTCTAATCAACCTATAGTTGACTTAAGTGGGCCCACTTGATCAAAAAGTTAACCCACTAAAATTTGACAAAATTAAAACACCAGAAATATTCCAAAATATCAAATAAATATTTCTGATCATAATAACAAAAAAATTTGTGTTTATTAAGGCCTAGATTAAGTAAATTAAATTCCTTAAATCAAAATGACTTAAATAGGCTACATTGAATTCAAACCTAAGGAAAATTAAAATAAACCCAAGATGATTGTCTTAAATCATTTGGAGATGATGATAGGAAACAACCCAATTTCCCATTAGATGTAATTGGGTCAAATAAGTCATTTGACCCATGTGAAATCAAGATTAGGTTAAGTGTTTTACATAAAACAAAAAATAGTGGGGAAATAATTAAAATGTTTTAGGTAGCTTGATTAACTCCTAATAAAACCCCTTAATTACTTCATGCTAAGATCCAAAGGGGAAGAAGCCAAATGGAAAGTCAAAGGGAAGAAGGCAAAATTCCTTTTGCCCTCATCGCCTCCCCACCTCTAGGTCAAAGGACACATGTAATACAAAGAGAAGCGAGATAACAAGATTCCAAGCAATCTCCATACTTCAAGCAATCCAACAAGGAGAGGAAATAAAGTGGATAAGAGCTTTGGCCTTATAGGAAACCAAGCATAGACACTTCCCCAATGAGAATTAAGCCCACATACATCCTCACACGTCCAAATCGAAGCAAAATGAAATCTCCCCCTCCCTCTAAGTGCTCTCAACCATTGTGAACCATCAAAACCAAAAATCCAATCCAAGGCTTGGTCTAAAGGTCAAACTACAAGGAATTGGATCAATTCCTTTGGCACAAGGCTTTCTCTTGAAGAAACAAAGCTATTGGAATTGATTTCAACCTCTGAAACTCTCTAAATCAAGGTATGTCATTGATGACCCCTCTTTTTCTTCAAAGCTTTCGGCCTTGATAATTTTCCTATAAGCTTGTCCTCCAGTGAGATCAAGTTGTATGGATTGAAAGAAGACTTTTTAATGATCGTGTAGCACTTTAAATCATGCAATTTCATTACCTATATCAAAAGATATTAACAAATAACCATGGACGATCCTCAGCTCCCGCAGGGTTGGGGGAGACAAAATCGAGACCGTCCATTTCTTTTAAAAGAAATGGATGGTCCAGATCTAGTCATATAATTTGACTAAATCCTTTAAGAATCACAAGAATGATCCAGACCGTCCGATCCATGATCAGACAATCTAGAATCGTCCCGCGAGATCAACCCATGCGTGACACGTGGTCCGCGTGTCGCGCGACATGCGTCTTGATCCCGCAGAACCACGGATCAAGAGGGACCGTCCAATCTTTGATCGGACAGTCCAAAATTGATCCCGCTCATTTTAATGAAATCGCATGGGACCGGCTCACTTAAAAGCCGTTAAAACCGTTAATATTAGTTAAATAATGGTTTTAATTAATTAATTAAAAACCTAAAAACTTCAAAAAATTATATAAAATCAAAGAAAAATTAGCAAAATACAAATAAAATCTCTATGGATTCATCTTGATGAGAGGAATCCATATAAATTAAAATACCTAATTTGTAGTAGGTACTTTTTCTTTAATTTAGGTTTAATTGAAAAACATTAAACCCTAATTACTCTCAAATTAATAATCCAATCAATTTGAAACTTTGGGGAAATGAAACTAAGCATAAAACATACCTTAGATAAATTTTTAGGGATTTAATTCTCTAAATTCAAATGAAATTGTAATTTTATTGGTATTAACCTTTAAATTAATTAAATTAATTACCCTTTAATAAAATAATTAGGAAACTTTAATCTAATAATCTTAAATCAATATAATGAACATAATATTAATTAAACCTAATCAAACCTATATGAACGTAATAGGTCACTAATTAACTTAATTTGGTAATTAAAAGATTTAAATAATTCAATTAAATGACCTGAGCTTAATTAAATCATAATAAATCAACCAGTTAACCAAAAATTGTAACTAAAACCTCATTGGAAAGGTATTTCAATGAAGAATAAGTTAAAAATAAAATCTCTTAATGAATCTTAATAAATTAGGCTTAATTTAGGTTTTAATGAAATAATTAGAACATTAATTACACTTTAATTACATCTCTAATTAAGTTGAAATTTAGAAACATAAAATTGGCATGTAACCCCACTTGCCATAATTATCTCAAACCCAATTGGTCTATAAATTTGGAAGTCTTAATTTTCCAAATCTCTATGTCAATATGAACTAAATAATAATTAAGAATAATCATTAATTTATTGTATCAGCAAATAAATTGAACTAATCTGAAATACACATCATAAATACTTAGGGTAATTCATCAAAACTTTCTAAGTCAAAGAATTTAATCAAATAATAAAATTTTAAGAAAATAAATACTTAATGAAATTCAAACATAATTAAACAACTTAAATTAAATTTAATAAAACCATTCATCCATAATTAATTTAAATAATGAACTTAAAACCTAGATTAATCAAATCAAATCAAGTAATTAACCTAAGTACTTTAGGTTAAGAATAATCTATGAACAAACCTAAGGTATTAATTCAGATTAATAAATTTAAACCTTAAGCTTACAAATCCATGTTTTAATATCTTTAGTTAAATTGAATGAAATCAAACTTAAATCAAACTCTTTAAGTTAACATAAGCCAAATCAAATGAAATCCATATAACTTAATTCAAAATAAACTAAATCAAACAAATTAAATCAAATAAAGCAATTCAAACAAATGAAATAACATAAATCAAATCCAAACATAAATAAAATCAAAAGGATTAATTAAAATACTTAAGGATTTTAGTTAGCCTTTTGGAAACCTCATTAGGATTTAGGATGTGGAATATAAGTGAGTTTCACCTAAAAATGAAATTCATTCTATTTCTCATTCTTGAAAACTTATACAACTTTAACCACAAAAAATGAACATAAAAGTTGAAATTAAATCATTAAGTCATTTGAATTGAAACCAACCAATGGTAAAAATTAAACCATTTCAAACTTCAAACTTCAAACTTAAATTGAAAGGCCTAGCAAAGACTTACCACACAAACCTCACTTCTACACACACTAGATTACTTAGGTCACATACCCGAGATCTAGGTTAGATCATTCTGTGATTTTTTTTAATCTCCTGTGATATGTTGTGATGTGCTTCACATGTCTGTGTGGTGTATTGCTTTAGACTGGATGCCTAGGTTTATTTATTTATTAGACTGGATGTTTGGGCATTCTTCCAAGATTTAACATTATTTTCTGTAGGGGACTGTGTTAAAGGGATCATTGTAATAAATAAATCATAAAATTATTCTTTACTTGTAGGTGCTAAAAATTCCTTAACATAGTCCATAAGATAGGTGGGCTTGGCTAGCAACTAATGTTAAGCCTGTATGTTTGTGAAATATAAACTGCTTTGTATGTTGTGTGTATTTCCTAACATCTATTTTGCAGGGCTTAAGATTTTCTTTGAATTTTCAATGTAAACTTGAACTTAGAATTAGGTTAGGATCTATGGGGTCTAGGATTAGCAGGAGCAGACCCAACCAGGAGATGGTGTGGTGGTCCCCTGTGGAGCCGGATGGATGTCCCTGAAGAAGGAGACTTTCTTGGAAAGAAGACCCATTGATCTGAACTTGTAGTTCTAGACCGGGTTGTATAAGGGCAGAACTTGGCTGCCAAATTTTCTTTCTTCTAGGGAGTATAGCAGTACCCGACTGCATTGGCCTTTTTCTTATATAATTTAATTTGGCTTGATTTATTTTGGGTGTGCAAAAGAAATAGCATGCTTTTCTTAGGTTTCTTTTCTGTGCTATGTTTGTGCTGTGATGTATGCCTAGACATAGGCTCATAGGATAAACTAAATTTTATACCCAACTAAATTAATTGAAACTTAAAATAAACACAACTCATAATCTTCATACAAAAGCCTAGGTATTAAAGCAAGATAAAATATATAGAAACCCCGTTGCTGGATGTTTTAATATTATGCATAATCATATTGTTTCACTCTTGGTTAATGAAGGACTTCCATCCTTGTTAGAGAACTTGGGCTTGACCTTTGAGAGCCTATGGTGGAAGTACACCTTCTTCTATTCTGATTTGGCCCATCATCTTTTTCTTTTTTTTTTTGAAACTTGCATATTGCATTTAATAATAGTAAAAAAGTAGTACAAGAACTAGCAAAGGCTAGAGAGTCTAAAACAAGAAGCTAAATAGAAGCAACATGCTTCTTATCATCCTCAAATAACGAAACAAAAATAGAAGGTAAAGTAGAGACATCTAAAGACAACCAAGTAAAGTCTGCTTCGGTAGCCAGGCGAGCACAGTAGTCTGCCACCCGGTTGAAGTCCCGGGAAAGGTGTGAGAATAGGACTTGGTGGAAGGCTAGAAGAAAGCCCAAGTCTGGAGCTTGCTGAGGAAGAGAAGACCAGAAAGTCTGCTGCATGGTCTTCCTAAGTAAATTGACAACACTAATGTTGTCCCCCTCCAATATGATGCCCTTGTACTCATCATACATCCAAGGGTCAACAAGCTTCTTAACAGCAAGCATAGCCTGCATCTCTATGAAAGCACTATCCCAATGGAGAACCGGATACCAGTGACCTTGATGAAGTCACCGATCATCCAAAAATAACCCCAATGCCGAAGCCAGAGGAGAGGAGAGTACCATCTACATTCACCTTTAGCCATCCGGGAGGGGGGGAGTCCAGGAAAGGGGAGTGGATAGCCTAAGCTGCTGGTGGAGCTCCCATTGCCCCTGGAATAGAAAGGTAGATGCATTTGTAAAAGCCTCTAAAATAGTAGAAGAAATGACCTTTGGTGTCCCATGTTGGCACCCATGTGTCTTTGCATTCCGTGTCCTCCAAACTTGATATATCATGCTGCAATAAACTCTACCCCATGCCATGTCTGACTTGGTGGTCTGATCAAATGCCTGAAATAGATCATGAGCATTAGAAAAGAGGGGGAGGTTAACTCCCCAAGAAGATAAAACCTGTATGATAGAGGAAGTAAGAGAGCAGGTAGTGAGGATATGATCCAGGTCTTCAATCTCCATGCAGCCCCAGGGGCAATGAGTCTCCTTATCAAGACCTCGAGAGTGGAGCCAGTGGTAGGTTGGTAAGGCATTCTTCAGGATGCGCCACCAGAAAAACTTCTCTCGCGGGTGTAAACGGAACTTCTGTAGCCAAGAGTGGCTAGCGGGGGAAGGGGGGAAGAGGGCATCAGAGGCCAGCGCTGCCAGAGATTTCCCCAAAGGGAGGTGAAGAAGCCCTGGTCTGTCTTCATCTAAGTCTGAATGAAGCTCTACCTTGGTAATGTTCTTCACAAGATCCTCACCAAAATGCTGCTCTAGCTGTGTAATATCCCATGTCCTGTCCCTATGGATGAAGCATGCCACAGTCTGATCCTCAAGGCTAGATGCATCTAAGAAAGTCAGTCTCCGGGCTAAGGAACAATCAGCTAACCATGTGTGATCCAAAATCTGAACTTTCGCCATCGAATCTTCCAAATGAGAGGTTCAAGACTTTGAGCCCCACTAAGAATGACCCAAGTCTTGGGTGCCCCTCTTCAAACTTCCACTCCAAATATCTTCCCCATGGCTCCCAAATGCGTGTGAAGTAATGAAGTGGGCTCAGAGAAAATCCCAAGCCAACCTTGCCGAGAGGGCTGCCCAGCAGGGTAGAGTGAAAACCAAGCCCCCATGCTTAATAGGTAAGCAAGCACTAACCGACATAGTGAATGCCCTCTGAGTCGGACTCTTGTCCCATAAGAAGGACCTACATAACCGCTCAATCTCCTGCAACACATTCAAGGGAATAGTTGTATGTGATAAACCAACTGGTATAAGAGTGAGGAAATAAGGGTAGCACGCATAGGAGAGATGTCGAGTTCCCAGACATAATCTTCTCTTGGCCCAAATCATGCTTGTAGAGCTTCCTCATAACTTAAGGCCAAGATACTCCATCTCTTGGACCTATCAACCCAATAAGCCTAGCAATCCGATTAGTCCTCCATCTCTTAGCAGATTTGCTAAAGAGAATGGCGGACTTAGCACCGTTGATCCATTGGCCCGTCCAACCACAATAATCATCAAGAATGGCTTTAATTTGCTTGGCATGTGGAATAGAAGCCTGAGAGGTAATCAGAATATCATCAGCATATAGGAGATTAGAGATAGAGGTACCTCCCATCTTCACAGTCACACCCAGGTTTGGCCCTCTTTGCTCAAAAGCTAAAGAAAGCAGCTCAGAACATAGAATAAATAGGTAAGGTGAGAGTGGACAGCCCTGTCTAAATCCACACTCTGCGTCCAATCGGGAGACCTTCTACCATTGAAGATGGAGAATCTAGGGTGAGTGACACCTTGTAGAATCCACTTGAATCTATCGTGGAACCCCATTAAGGTGAGCATCTTGCTCAATGTACGCCAGCTCATCTTATCATAGGCTTGCTCCATATCAACTTTAATCGCCATGAAACCAACCTGGGAAAAAGAATGTTGGAATTTTTTGATGATCTCTTGGGCAAGGAGAGCATGGTGAGAGATGTTCCTCCCAGGCACAAAAGCACCTTGTTCTTCAGAAACAAGGAGAGGTAGTAAATGCTTCAACCTGTTCACCAAAATCTTGGCCACCACTTTATAGATCGCCTGGCACAGGTTAATGGGCCAAAATTTGGAAGGAGTGCTAGCCCCAATAACTTTGGGGATGAGGACAATAAGTGTCTCCTTCCATGAATCCTCCATATGATCAAATTCAAAGAACTCCTGAACAGCAGCAACGACATCCTTCTTCACACAAGGCCAGAAATGCTTGTAAAAAGAGGCAGTGATCCCATCAAGTCCAGGTGAACGGTTACTCCCCATAGAATGAATTGCCTCCCAAATATCTTGATCAGTCACCGGGGCTTCAAGAAGAGGTTTGACCGATGGAGGAACCCACCTCTCTATAGAAAGAATAGGCCAACCATCAAGGGAGACATCCCCCTCAACCCATTTTTTCCTGAAGAAGGAAGTGAACATATCAGAAATATCAGAAGGGTTCTCAATCATACCTCCATCCACCGATTGCAAGCACTGAATCCTATTGGTCCGGTGTCTGGCAGAGGCAACCGTATGGAAAAAATGAGTGTTCCCATCTCCTTCCTTGAGCCATATAGCTTTAGCCCTTTGTCTCCACCAAGTACTGAGCCAATGTAGAGTTAAGCTCAATAACCTTAGAGCGGAGCTCCCCTTCTTGGGTAGGAGTGAGTCCATCATCAGAACAATCAAGAGTTTGGAGAGAGGTAATGTCCTTTTCCAAGTCAATCTGGAGAGAGTGGAGGTTCTTCAACATACTCTTACTCCAATGGAAGAGAGATGGGTAAACAACTCTTTCGATGGAGAATTGCGACACGAGCCAAAGTCTTCCTTCGCCAGCTTCCAAACCAGCCTCAACTCATAGGATAAGAGAGCCAAGTATCTTCAAACCTTAACCATCTTTGGGGGCTTGTAGGCGAAAGAGGAAGAAGAAGAGGAGCATGAGCGTCGAGGTAAGTGGCGAACCTTGGTATCCCAGAATTGAGCCATAGAGTTGATCAAGACCCGATCAGCAAGCATCCTACAGCTCCCATCTTTGTTGTTGGTCCAAGTGAACTTTGGGCCAACAAACTCCAACTCATGCAAATCTGCCAAAGCCATATAGTCCTCCATCTCCTATGTTGCAAGTGTGTAATGAAAGGGCTTCCCACCCTTCTTGTCACTCTGAGCCAAGATACAATTAACGTCACCCCCAATAACCATGGGAGCTTGAAGATCCACATTGTCCTTGATGGTTTGCCAGAGATCTCGCCTGCAAAGATAACTCTTGTTGGCATAGACCCAACCAATAGTCCACCTAATGTTATTGGGCAAGGAACAGGTGCCCAAAATAAGCTGGTCAGAAATAACCAGAGGGAAGAAGTCCACAATATCCTTTCTCCAACGGATGATAATGCCTCCAGAAAACCCATTTGAGGGTTTACAAAAAAACTGCCAGTTGATCCCGGCCATTTTGTCCACTTCATATCTTGAGATGCACTCAATCCTGGTTTCAAGTAAGCCAATAATGCGAGATCGTTACCACCAATAAGGTGTAGTAGTAGTGTAGTCTTCTTGGGCACCCTACAATTCCAAAAGAATCGATGACATTAAGTCACCATGGGGATTTATCCCAGGTGATTGGTGTATATCTTTTTTCCTCTTCTTTGAGTTGGCCTCAATCTCCCCCCAGCCTCCCTCTCAAAGTGGGCTGAGACACCCTAGACACGGTGGTAGGTTGGGTGGTTGCCTTCTCCCTCACCGGCTTTTGAGCTTCTCCACGTGGCTTTGGCTTGGAATATAGGAGTCGAGGAGGCTTCAGTGAGGGAGGGCTGCTTTGAAGGTGCTCCTTGAAGAGGAGCTCTTCAGGGGTTGTAGTTGTAGGTTGGCCACTCCTATGGCCTTGCTTCCCCCCTTCCTTCTTCTTTAAGTTAATCTGCGACTGCTTGTTGTTAGTTCTCTTCTTTCTGGTGACCAGCACCTATTGACCATACTCAGAAGAAGTGGACTCCTTAGGCTGTGTAGGTAACGGTGGTGAAGTAGTCTGTTGTGTCTCAGCATTTTTTCCATTGGTAGGATTTTGATTAGTAGTGTTACACTCCCCCTTCTCAGCAATAGCAGGCTGGGCTAAGTTCTGCATAGACTCCTGCACATTAGTCTGAATAGGAGAAGGAGAGGAAGTCTTACCATTAGTGGTAGCAGCTGGAGGAACTCCCTTGGTGGGACAAGAATCAACCTTGTGTCCCACCTTTCCACAAGCAAAACAGAGTTGAGTAATCCCCTCATACTCAACCCGTTGGAAAAACCTTACGTTTCTTCCATGGATCCAAACTCCAGGGGGGAGTTTTTGTGAAAGATCAAGCCTGATGCATACTCTGGCAAACATGCTTTGCCCCCATGAGTTTGTTGGGTGGTCCACCCACAGTGGCTCTCCAATGAAGGAAGCGATCCTAGCAATATTAGTATTATCCCAGTAAAGCAAGGGGAGGTTAGGGAAGCGTACCCAGATCGGAGAGGAGAGCCCATCAAAAGATTTGGGATTGAAAGTGGGAGTCCACTTATCCAACCCAATGACATTTCCATAGCAACCAAGGCCCATTCATCGAACTACATCTCTAGCCTAGATTCAAAGATGCACAAAGCAATGAGCAACCATAATCAATTTGAAAGCCCCCATCTACTCCACTTCTGCGGTCGCATTAAGGTAGAAATAGGGTGGTCTTCTCCCCAACACCTTTCCAACAAGTGCTCTTTCAAGCTTCACTTGATTGTCATTGTCATCCTTGGTCATCCAAGAATAGTAATGCCATCCTCTAAGAGTCTGCATTTTTATCAGAGCCCCAATTTAACATACTCCTTCTTCTTCCAAGGGTTAGCTTGATCATTGCCCTCCCTTGGCCGAGAGCTAGTACCATTTGAAGTTCTAGGAAGAGCCTCTCGAGGGAGGCAATTGTCTTCAAACAAGGGGTTGGTAGTGGCCTTGCCCTTCCCTTTGTTCAATCCTTGAAGCACACCCCAAGCAAAAGTGCTCGGGTTCTCCTTGGCATTTGTGCAAACACCTTGTGTGCATTGCCTTGTAGCAATGTCATCATCCATAGAGACATCTTGGTCAGCCTCCCCCCTTTCCCTTGGGTGTTGATGATCCCCACCTAAAAAATCATCCATATGGCCCTGGCAACAAGCCCTAATATCACCCATATCATGCTCATTATAGAACATACCTTGGCCAAGTTGAAGCCCCTCCATGCTTCGGTTTTGCCCTTGTGTGTTGTTGGCCTTAACAAGGCCGCTTGGTCTTCACCATCATACATATCATCATCCCCATTGGCCACTTGATCGCCATTTCGATGTCTAGCCAAAGTGCGTGAACTGCCACCGGAGTGAATAGTGTTACGGATGGCTGGCGGCTTGTCCTCCGGCTTCCTCCGGTAGCCGCAGAGTGAATTGCCATGTGCGCGCCATCACAGATCGGATGTTGCCGCTCTTACGCTTCGCTAAGCTGCTTCTGATTTTTTGTGCTTCGCTCCATTGCCGTCGGTATCTCGAATTAGCGTGCGTGCCCGCACCTCCGTGGGTGGTCCCGCCAGATCGCGAATTTGCACCCGCCTTCCCAAATGCACCGCTCCCAGCCCCAGCCCCGCCCAATCAGCGCTCAGGGATTAACGCATTGTAACGCCCACACTCCCACCTCGGCCGCTGCCAGCTGGACGACCATCTGACTTCGGTCAGAGTGAAGAATGGATGGCTTAGATTTTTCAAAATCCCTTTCTCCGGCCAAACCAGCACCACCACTTGCCATCCCTAGCACCTCTTCTTGCCGGAGAAGCCTTGCATGGTCCTTGGAGAGGTCGCCACCTTCTCCATGCATTTCCATGTCAAACACATCACCGAACCATCCTTTGCATCAAAATCCTTGTCCATCCCTAGCACCACCTTGCCATGGCCCCTCTCCTTCTTGCCACCTTCTTGGCCTTCCCTCCTAGCCGCCCTATCCCTTGTATGAGGAGGTGACCGCCGGCCACCCCCCACCATGGAGAGAAGAGAGAGTTTTTGATTGGTTGGAGTTGGTTTAGCTTCTTCCCTCGGCTCTCCTTCATGCGCATGCTCCAAGAGAATAATAGAAGCACTAACATCATCTTTTTCTAATTACATGCATTAGGCATAAATTGTATTCCTATGGCCTAAAATGAATATTGAGTCAAAAAAAATTATAAAAATCTAAAAAAGGTTCATTAGTTTGGTACATCTTATACCCTACATAATCTTAGGGGTTAGGGAGTAAGTCTAGGTTCAAGATTTCTTTTCTAAACTGCAATAGCCGACCATCTTGCATTCATATGACTTAGCCTCATGATTTTAAAATGTGCTTAGGTAGTGTTAGCTGACAGCCTTCTCCAAGTAGGTTATAAGTCAAGAAGAGTCAGAGATAGGTTAGTTCTTCAAGTGAAGAGAATGACCAATGATTCCCAAGAATAGAATTAGGTCGAGCATCTGACATGTGTCAGAAGCACCTGTAGACTAGGTTCTAAAGCATCCTTTTAGGAATAAGTCTTCAACCTTAGGTATTTCTGCAATCTTGTGCTACTAGAATCTAAGTCCTAGATTTCTAAGAAAATGATAACTTAAATTCTAAAATTAAATCCCAAATTTGAAGCCCAATCATAGGATAGATGAAATGTCTACTAGACATCCCAGTATCAATAGGCATTTCCTACTCTTTTCCATTTGACTCTTAAAAAAATAACTCTCCCCAATTTGGACCTCTCCCAATTTAATTTCCAAAAATCAATCCTTTGAAAGCTACCTTAGTAGTCTTTAGGAATAACCACTTATTTATTTAATCGAGAGTATTCTTAGGAAGAGACCCTTCCTAAGATATAATTAACTATAAAGGTTTGCCTTTATAGGGAACCATGATCCCAGAATTAAATTGGCCCTGTTCTACTCTTCCATGTAGCTCAGAAGAAAATACTCTAGTACACGAAAGACCCATTAGCCTTAGGAGTCTTTTATTGAAATGATTGAATCCATTATAGGAAAGCATGTTTATCTTTCAAGATAATATGTTTATTCCTTAATGCTGTATTTGATCATCTAAATAAAATATTTCTTAACTCTATGTGGTGTCATTTATTTTCTCTATTCCAAAGAGAAAAGAGAACCAACACTAAGGTTCCCAACTGATGCCTAACTGTTTAGCATAAACACTTGGATACACTTATGCTTTGCTTTGGAGCTCGATCTTCATCACTATCTGGCTTAACTATCACCTCGAAGGGAATCTACTGTTGAGAAGAGCTGGCTAGTGTGCTAAATATATAAGACTCATCCTATGAACAAGATTCTAAGTCTATATGGATAACAAGTGTACTCCTGGTAGTTAGGACATATCTTATATTCGGTGGCCAATAATGAGGTTTTCCACCCTTGGGACTACCTCTGAACTGGCCTCTTCCTCTGCCTGCTGGAGGTTAGGTAGTCCTACCCATATGTTCAAATAGAGTAATGAACTGGGGGTGGAATCTAATGTCAGGCTTCGCTTCCTCCTCCAAGTCTATTTCCCTTCCCTTATATTTTCTTTTTCATTTTTTCTGTTCTTTTCTTTTTTCCTTTTCTCTATTTTTTCTTTTTCTTTTTCTTTTTCTTCTATTTTTAAACTTTGACCAAGTTCACGAGAATAGACTTATTTATTTTGAGGGAGGTAGTAAGCCGCATCCTCATATATGCTGATCTTGTGAATTATAAATCGCTTGAGATCTTTTTTAAAACAATAGACGATCCCACCTCTCATGAACTTCATACACCGATGTAAAGAGGAGGGAACTATGTTATTCTTATGTATCCATGGTCTCCCAAGCAAAGCGTTGAAAGATGTATATGATTCTATAATGTAAAAGTTGGCTTCTATCTTCTAATCATCTATCTCCAAAAGCAACACTATGGAGCCTAAGGCCTGTTAACCTCACTTTTGGAGTGCGAATTCAATCTACCCATCTTAGACTTAGGAATCTTCTAGACACTAATACTTCCCCAGTCAAAAGACACTTCTAACAATTAGGTAAACACTTAACCTAAGTCTAAAGACTTAGAAGGGTTAATCATAAGATTAGGTTATGATTTAAGGATTAGGATAATCCACCTAGCCAACAACCCAAATTGAATTTGTGTTCACCTTCTGAAACCAAACCTCAAGTTTAATTCAAACATCAAATTCAAATATAAATCCAAACCCAAATTCAAAAACCAAATGATTGATGCCCTTGATCAAATCTAAACTTGAAACCCTTCCTGAGCCATATGACCTATCCCATGGACTTATAGCCATATCTTAATCCAAATCAATCCAAAATCAATTTATATCTCCAATCATCTTCTTAAATATAAATCAAATATACATTCAAATGATCAATATTAAATCGAACTTAATAAAATTAAATCAAAACCCTTCCTAAGCCATATGACCTATCCCATGGACTTAGCCAAATATTAATCCAAATCAAGTCAAAGTTAATTGATTTTCTCACAATTCAATCATAATTTCAATTATCTTCACAAATTTAAATGAAATATACATTTAAATCAACAAAAATAAATTAAACCAAAGAAAAATCCAAACCTAAGCCACATGACCCAACTCCATGGACTTAGCCAAATTCCTTCATTCCAAAACCCAAATTCAATTGATTTTCTCAAGAATCAATCATACCTTCATTTATCACAAATATAAATGAAATCTATAATCTTCAAACCAAACCAAAAACAACCCAAGTCAAACCCAACTTAACCCTTTTGACTTAAAATGTTCAAATGAACCAAAGCTAATTGCAATTGAATTTATATATCAATCCCAAATCCATATATAAAACTCAACTAACCAAACTCAACCCAAAATCAAGTTAACTAAAACCCAATTGGTCCACTTGACCTAAAGTGGCCAATTTGACCTATTTGAGCCAAGTTCTAATCTTACCCAAATTAGATTGAAGCAAGCCCATCAAAACCTTGCATCATGATTATTGATCAACCTAGGTTGATCAATTGTCACAAATTAGGTCAAACCAAGTCAACTTGGTCATTTGACCAAGTCAACCCCTTAACCTATATGAACCCAAACTAGCCAAATTGCAATCTAAGACAAATCCCTTGAAACTAATGATTCATACCAAATCAAAATCAATATTTGAATATGACTTGACCTTCAATTGATTCAAACCCAATTGGCCCTCTTGACCCAAGTTGACCCGAATTGACCTAAAAGACCAAATTGGGTCAAATCAAATATATAAACCCAATGGCTCAAGTTCATTCCAAATTGATTGTTGAACTTGACCAAAGTCATGATTGGACCCAATTGAACCCAATTGACCTACTTAGCCCAAATTGACCTAAAGGGTCAAGTTCCTAAATCAAAACTAAATCCAAATTAATTGAAACCAAAGCCTACAATCATCTTCAATTGGTCAACTAAACCCAAACCAACTTCCCACCCATGCTAATTTGGCTAATTTGGTCAAATTGGTCAACTTAACCCATTTGACCCAAATGAATTCAAATGAGCCAAAAATCAAATCTAAGCCAAACTAAACGAAACCAATTGAACCAAAACATCCCAAATAATCATATGAACTTGGCCCAGCCCTTGGTTTGACCCAATTTGACCAATTGGTCAACTTGACGCAACCTAACCTAATTTAACCTAAATGAGTCAAATTGAGCCAAACCTAATCAAATAAACTCCATTTGACTTGAAATTTGGGCTAACCCATTTCTGGCTCATTTCAAATCTGTCCAAATCAAATCCAATACCAAATGATCATTTTACCCTTAGGTCAAGGGCATCACATGAGAGAAATCACCCATGTAAGTGGTCATTTTCATTCTTGGCCACTTGGTACTCCCAATGGTCCACCTAGGACACCGCCAACTGACCCAAGGGGTGGTCGGGTCAGCCATGACCCATGGGAGGTGAAATCACCTCACCCTCCCCATTGTGGCATTTGAAACCCATAGGACAGCTATGATTCCTCCTTAGTAGCCACCTCCACCACTTCAACCAACTAAGCCGAACAACTCACCTCCACCCTACAACCCACCACTCCCTGAGATTATCGGATGACCACTAGAAGACAAACTCGATCTCACCGTTCAATCAAGATGAAGGGGGGGGGGTAATCTCATTTCCACTCAAACACACAAAAAAATAATTCCTCAGCCAAGACGAGCCGCTAGAGCCATTCCTTAAGCTCCCAAGCTCATTCCTCGATCAAAAAAAGGTATTCTCGTCCGTCCCGAAATAAGACGTTCCCATTTTTGACCTAACTTTCCCGTTTCTCCATCAAAATCAAATTAACTTTGCACACACCTTCCTTAAGCCTCGTCGAGCAAGAATGAATCATCTCCCAAGCTTCCCGAGCACCAGAGGTGTGACTTTGATCAAAGCTGAGCTCCAAATCAATGGTTCATGGCATTTTGAACAAAATTGATCCAATTACTGCTCAACAAGGCTTCGTATCCACTAGATGAATCTTCCTTAATTATTCGAGCCGCCTTGAGCTCGAGGTATGCTTCCAAACCGATCCTTAGAAAAATGGGTTGGAGCTTTTGAAGAAAACTTGCATCTCATGTGATCTTGACCATTGGATCCCTCCATTGATGTCATGAAGGTGTGGAATCCTTTGGAGTTGATCTAAGCTCAAGCAAACTCAAATCAAGTGAGCAATGGTGGACATACTCCATTCTCCTCTCACTTGCGATGTTAGATCATGTACACCATTTCGCATGATCAAAATGGACGGTCGTGATTAGATCACTAGATCGATCTGATTTAATCCTATTAGCTCGGGATTAATCATAGTGCTCGATCTTAAATCGATGATGATGAGAAAGCGTCCAATAGAAAGCGGTCCACCGCCATGTGTAGGCACCGATCGATAAGTTTTAAGTAGCCAATCCATCGCCACGTGGAAAGCATGCGCCATGTTAGAAAGCGCGCAATAAGATTAAGCTTTAATTAGGCTTAATTAATCATTTTAATGGGTAAAACTTCTAAAAATCATAAAAATCATAGAAAATAAAAAATGCAAATAAATGCTCATTTAAAGGTATTTTAGAGAAAATTATTTAAAAATGATCTTAATTAATTTTGAATAATAAGGTTTAATTACAAAATTAATTAGCTTAATTGCTTCTTAATTACTTGAGCAATTAATCCAAATTTTATGGGTGAATTAAATGGGATGACATCTGCCTCCCATGATTTTCTTGGGATTTATTGCTCACTTAATTAGGAAAATTTACTAATTAAACCTTAACTACTCTTTTAATTTAATTAATGATTAATTGATCCCATGAACAGTAACAAATTGGTTAATTAAGTTTATTAATCATTGTTCAACAATAACTGAACTAAAGAATACAGTTGGGACCCCTTTCACTAAGTTCATTTCAGCCTTTTTGAAAATGAAATTAATTAATATTTAACTAATTAATTAAATCACTTAATCAAATTGAAATCATAATCACATCGACCTTAATTAATTAAATCATGGGGTAGATCTTTAAGTGTTTAATAACTTAAATGAGTTTAATGAAATTATGGTTAGTCCACATGTGTGGAAAACCATAAGAGTAATTAATTAAGTCCCTTAATCTAATTAACTATTAATCATGACGCCAATTGCATTAGGCCTCTTTATTTCCTAGATCAAAGTTTATTTTCCATGCATATCATGTTGGCTCATAATTATTTAGTTAATTACTTTAAGGTGACATAAGAAAGGGTAATTAATTCATCTAATTAAGGTTCAACTTAATTAACCCATAAAATCAACTTAATTACATTTCCTAAAATTAAATTAAATCACTAATGTGGGAATGGTTTAGAACAACAAGTGAGGATTTCTCTTCTCCTCTTTAAATAAACACAAGTCCAAAACTTGATTAATAAAGAAGCTTTGGTTTGCTTTTAAATAATCTTGTTTGATTTGATTGTCCTTAAGAACTAGTTTGGTTGAATGAATCACATGCTTATATTTGATTGTCCTCTTTCCAATCATGTTAAATTTGGTATGTCATTTCAATTCAAGCATCCACCTTCTGAAAATCAAGTAAAATAAAATGGTTTGTTTTTTACGTAAGCTTGCATGTGTTGATTTAATTTAATATATGAGTGGCTATTATCACTATTAAATCCAAATGTATTTTTCAAAAAACTTATAAATGAATAATAATATGTGTTATGATGCTAGCTATAAATACATAAGAAATGCATGTGCTTATAGCTTAAGTGTATGAATGTTGAGTTCTCTTTCCTCTATTCATGTATTGATTTATATAAGATTGAATGGTAATGGGTATATAGTCTAAACCCTAAACCATAAAACCCTAAACCCTAAACCCTAAACCCTTAAACCTAAACTATATAAAACCTTAAAAAAAAATAAATAAATAAATAAAACATAAATTTAAACAAAATAAAATAAAAACTTAAACTAAAACCTAAACCTAAACCTAAACCTAAAAAATAAAATCAAATAAAAAATTAAAACTAAACTAAAATAAAATAAATAAAACCTAAACTAAACTAAAAAAATAAAATACACCTAAAATAAAAAACATAAATAAAATAAAGTAAAACTAAACATAAAATAAAAAAATAAAATAAAACCTAAACTAATAAAACATAAACCTAAAAATAAACCTAAAAAATAAATAAAAAATAAAACATAAACCTAAACTAACAAAACCTAAACCTAATACAAATAAAATTAGATAAACATAAACCTAAACTAAAATAAATTAAACTGAAATAAATAAAACCTAAACCTAAACCTAAATTAAACTAAATTGAAACCCTAAACTAAATAAAATAAAATAAACTAAAATTAAACCTAAACCTAAACTTTAAAAAAAACCTAAAACTAAAACCTAAAAAAATAAAATAAAAACCTATACCTAAACCAAAAAATCAAAAAGAAAACCTAAACCTAAAAAATAAAATAAAAATAAAACTAAACAAAAATAAACATTAACATAAACCTAAAAAATAAACTAAAATATATAAACCTAAAATAAATAAACTAAACTAAATAAAAAAAAATAAACCTAAATAAAAATATAAAATAAAATAAACTAAAATAAATAAAAAATAACTACATAAACTAAATTAACTTAAATCTACCAGTTTACTTAAATTTTTTTAAAAAAACCCTAAACCCTAAACCCTAAAACTAACACTAATCCCTAAACCCTAAACTAACCCTAAACCCTAAATCGTAAACCCTAAAAGCCCTAAACCCTAAAGCCTAAAGCTTAAACACTAAACTAACCTTAAACCCTAAACTAACCCTAAACCCTAAAGCCTAAAGCCTAAATATTAAACCCTAAACCCTAAACCCTAAACCCTAAAGCCTAACCCTAAACCCTAAACCCTAAAACCCTAAACCATAAACCCTAAAAACCTAAAAACCTAAACCTAAACTAAATAAAACCTATATATATAAACCTAAACCTAAATAAAATAAAAACCTACACTAAAACCTAAATCTAAACCTAAAAATAAAATAAAATAAACTAAAAAAACTAAAATTAAATAAATAAAAACATAAACTAAACTAAAAAATTAATATAAACCTAAGAATAAAATACCTAAATAAAATAACGACTAAAAGTAAAATAAAAATAAAATAAACCTAAAAAAAAAAAACCTAAAAAAAAAATTATTCTAAAATAAAACCAAAAATAAATAAAAAATAACCTAAACCCTAAACTAAAAAAAAAAAATAAACTAAAATAAAATAAAATAAACAAAAGAAAATAAACATAAACCTAAACCTAAACTAAAATAAACTAAACTAAAATAAATAAAACCCAAACCTAAACTAAACAAAATAAATAAACTAAAAAAAATAAACCTAAACCTAAACTAAAAAAATAAAGCTAAAATAAACAAATAAAAACCTAAAACCTAAACCTAAAAAAAAAATAAAAACCTAAACCTAAAGGTAAATAATAAAACTTACACATAAAAAATAAAATAAAAAGAAAAGTCAACTAAAAATAAACCTAAACCTAAACCTAAACCTAAAAAATAAACTAAATTAATAAACCTAAACTAAAATAAATAAACTAAACAAAATAAAAATAAAAAAATAAACCTAAACTTACTAGTTGACTTATTTTTTTTTTTTAAAAAAACCATAAATCTTAAATCCTAAACCTTAAACCCTAAACCCTAAACCCTAAAAAACCCTAAACCATAACGTTAAACACTAACCCAAAATCCTAAACCTTAAAGGCATAAACCCTATAACCCTAAAACTTAAACCCTAAAAAATAAACCCTGAACCCTAACCCAAAACCTTAAACCCTAAACCCCAAACCCCAAACCCTAAACTTAAACCTAAAGTAACTAAATAAATAAAATAATAAACCTAAACCATAAAACATAATAAACTTAAACCTAAACCCTAAGAATGGGCAGAACCTTGATATAGAACATCACGCCAACTGCTAGATCGCGAGGTGAAGGAGGAGGCGCTATAGTGGTGGTGGGGGGATCTAGGAATATGGAGGTGGTCTGAGTGGTTGTTATGGAGGCGGGAGGAGTGACGGCGGTTATAATGGTTTTTTGTGGTAGAGGGAGAGATAGGAGATATGATGGTGGATTCCGCTGCTCGAGAGACCGGGGTGGTTCTGATGGGAACTCAAAAAATTGAAGAACAATCGATCCAATCACGCTTATAAACTATGCCTTTAAGATTATTATTCAGTGGTGTTTAATTTCTCCAATTTTTATCTTATCATCGCCATCTTAAAAAACTTAGAGTGTTATTTTGGTTGATGAAATTGAAATGAAAAATGTTGAATCAATTTGTTCTCTTTAAAACCAAAACCCTAAACACTAAACTAAAACTTAAACCATAAACCTAAAACCTAAACCCAAAACCCTTAACCCTAAACCCTAAAACCCTAAGCCCTAAACCCTTAACCTTAAAACTTAAACCCTAAACCCTGAACAATAAACCTTAAACCCTAAACCTTAAACCCAAAAAAAACCTTAAACTAACCCTAAACCCTAAACCCTAAATAGCTAAAAAACCTAAACCTAAACTAAAAAAACATAAAAATTAAATAAATAAAAAACCTAAACCAAAATAAAATAAAAAATAAAATAAACTAAAGACATAAACTAAAACCTAACCTAAACCTAAACCCAAAAAAAATAAAAATAAAAAATAAAAACTAAACTATAATAAATAAAAACCTAAACTAAACTAAAAAATAAAAAACCTAAAAATAATAAACCTAAATAAACTAAAACCTAAACATAAAAGAAAAATAAAATAAAAAAAGTAAAGTAAAATAAAGAATAAATAAAAACCCAAACCTAAATAATAAACCTAAATATAAAAACATAAAAATAAATAAATAAAATAAATTCTAAACCTTAACCCGAAAAAAACCTAAACCATAATTAAAAATAAATAAAACATAAACCTAAACTAAAATAAACTAAAGTAAAATAAATGAAACCTAACCAAAACCTAAACTAAACTAAACCTAAAACCTAAACCTAAACTAAATAAAATAAAATAAACTTAAAATATACCTAAGCCTAAACTAAAAATAAAACCTAAAAAAAACCTAAAATAAAAGCCTAAAACCAAAATATAAAATAATAAATTAAAAACCAAAACCTAAACCTAAAAATAAAAAATAAAACTTAAACCTAAAAAATAAACCAAAATAAAAATACTAAACTAAAATAAATAAAAATAAAATAAATTAATTAAACTAAATAAATATAAAAAATAAACCTAAATAAAAATATGAAATAAACTAAATAAACCTAAACCTACCAGTTTCTTTAATTTTAAAAAAAAACCCTAAAGACTAAACCCTAAATCATAAACACTAAATCCTGAACTGTAAACCCTAAACCCTAAACCCTAAACCCTAAAACTAATCCCAAATCCTAAACCCTAAACCCTAAACCTTAAACCCTAAACCCTAAAAAACTCTTAACCCTAAACCTTAAACCCTAAACCCTTACCCCTTAACCCTAGACCTTAAACCAAACCCTAATCCTGATAAACCAAAATCGAAACCTAAACCCTAAGAATAGGCAGAACCTTGATGGCAGAAACATCAATGTCAACCATGCTCAGTCTAGATCCGACGATGGAGGAGAAGGAGAGAATCAGTGGGGTATCTGAGGTGCTAGTGGATATGGAGGTCATGGTTGAGCAGTGGAGGTTATGGTGGCGTGAGGAGTGAGGTTACATGCATGGTGGGGAGGAGATCTATGATGTGGATCCAGTACTAGAAGTCTGTGGTTGATGGGAACTGAAAAATAATATGATCCTATCTGCTGCTTATGGAACTATGTCTATAAAGTAGAGACAGTTCTAGTTATCTAGGGTTTTTTATTTGCTCTATACGCTTGTGCCTTAGAAAACTTGGTGTGTTACTTGGTTAATGAAATCACAAAGAAGAAATGTTGAAACTAAATTTGTTCTCAGTTAAAAAAATAAGAATAATAAAAACCTTACACCCTAAACCTAAAATCTAAACCATAAACCCTAAACCATAAAAACCCAACACCAAAACCCTAAAACAATAAAACATCAACCCTAAACCCTAAACCATAAACCTACAACCCAAAACCCAAAACCCTAAACCCTAAACCCTAACCCAAACCCTAAACCCTAAACCCTAAACCCTAAAACCCTAAATCGTAAACCCTAAACTAACCTTAAACCCTAAACCAAACCCATAAAAACCCTAAAAACCCTAAACCCAAAACAAACCTTAAACCCTAAGCTAACCCGAAACCTAAACCCTAAACCTTAAAACCCATAAACACTAAAGCCTAAACACTAAACCCTAAACACTAAATCCTAAAGCCCTAAACACTAAAACCCTAAACCCTAAACCATCCCAAAAACCTAAACCCTAAAAACTAAAAAACCTAAACCTAAACTAAATAAAACCTAAAAATAAAATAAGTAAAAAAACATAAACCTAAACCTAAAAATAAAATAAAATAAACTAATAAAAATAAATTAAAATAAAATATATAAAAAATTAAACTAAACTAAAAACAAAAATAAAACAAAGAATATAAAACCTAAATAAAATAAAAACTAAATGTAAAATAAAATTAAAATAAACTTAAAATAAACCTAAAATAAAATATAATAAAACTAAATAAAAGCCTAAAAAAATAAACCTAAAATAAAAAAACCTAAAAAATAAAAAAATAAAACCTAAACCCTAAACTAAAAAAAAAAACCTAAACCTAAAATAAAATAAAATAAACAAAATAAAATTAATTTAAACCTAAACTAAAAAATAAACTAAATTAAAATAAATAAAACATATACCTAAACCTAAAATAAACTAACCTAAACCCTAACCTAAGTAAAGAAATAAATTAAAAATAAACCTAAACCTAAACTAAAAAAATAAAAAACTAAAATAAACCTAAAATAAAACTTAAAACCTAAATATAAAATAAATAAGAAAACCTAAACCTAAATAAAATAAAAATATAAAATAAAATAAAAACATAAACTATAGTCTAAACCTAAGCCTAAACCCAAAAAGAAAAAGAAAAAAACTAAAATAAAATAAATAAAAACCTAAACTAAACTAAAAAATAAAATACCTAAATAATGTTAAAACTAAACCTAAAATAAAATAAAACCTAAACCTAAAAAAATAAATATAAATAAATAATAAATAAATAAAGAAAAAAAAAACCCTAACCCTAAACCTAAACCCAAACCTAAACTAAACTAAAAACCCTAAAAAAGCTAAAAACCTAAACCTAAACTAAATAAAACCTAAGAATAAAATAGATAAATAAAGCTAAACCAAAATAAAATTAAAATACCTAAACCACAATAAAATAAAAATAAAATAAAATAAAAAATAAAACTAAACCTAAACTAAAAAAAATAAAAAAAATAAAATAAAATAAAACTAAATAAAATCTAAATAAAATAAAGAAAATAAATATAAAATAAAACCTAAACCCTAAAAAAATAAACCTAAAATAAAATAAAATAAACCTAAACCTAAACTAAAATAAATAAACTAAACCTAAAATAAACTTAACCTAAACCAAAGCTAAACTAAATAAAATAGAATAAACTAAATGAAATTAAAAACTTAAAAAATAAAATCTAAAACAAACCTAAAATAAAACCTAAACCTAAACCTAAAAAATAAAACAAAACCTAAACATAAACCTAAAAATAAAAATAAAACTTAAACCTAAAATAAAATAAAACTAAACTAAAAAATAAACTTAAATATAAACCTAAACCTAAAATAAAATAAAATAAAATCTAAACTAAAATAAATAAACATAAAATAAATAAACTAAACTAAAAAAAATAAATAATAAAATAAAAAAAATAAATAAAATAAATTAAATAAACAAAATAATCCTAAACCTACTAGTTTACTTAATTTAAAAAAAAAACCTAAACCCTAAACCCTAAACCTACAACCCTATACCCTAAACCCTAAAAAACCCTTAACCCTAAATAGTAAACCCTAACCCTAAACCTTAAACCCTAAAACCTAAACCCTTAAACCCTAAACCATAAACCCTAAACCCTAAACCTTAAACACTAGCCATAAACCCTAAACCCTAAACCTTAAACCCTAAACCCCCAATGCTAAACCTAAACCTAAAGTAACTAAATAAATTAAAAAGTAAACCTAAATCCTAAAACCTAATAAACCTAAACCTAAACCTAAACCCTAAAACCTAATAAAATAAACCTAAACCTAAACCTAAAAAAAATTAGAACCTTGATGAAGAACATCATCATCAACCAAGCTCAATCTAGATCTGCAATGGAGGCATCGAGTAAGGGGTGGGATATGGAGGTGGTGGTGAGCAATGGTGGTTATGAAGGCGGGAGGAGTGACAAAGGTTACATCCATGGTGGTGATGGAGAGAGAGATTGGGGATATGATGGTGGATCCCGCTACTCGAGAGGTTGGGGTGGTTGTGATGGGAACTAGAGAAATTGAAGAATGATCGATTCAATCTATTTCTTATGGAATTGTGTCTTTACAAGAGATGAAGTTAAGTTATTTAGGGTTTTGATTTTCTATGAGTGCTCATTTTTATTTATGTCTTCACTTGTGTCTTAAAAAACTTGGTGTGTTACTTGGTTGATGAAATCCAAAAAGAAGAAATGTTGAATATGAATTTGTTCTTTATTAAAAAAAACCAAAACCCAAACCCTAAACTAAAACTTGAACCCTAAACCTAAAACTTAAATGCTAAACCTAAAACCTAAACTAAACCCAAACCCTAAACCCTAAAACTAAACCTAAACCCTAAACCTACAACCTAAAACCATAAAAAACCTAAAACCTAAACCTAAACAAAATAAAACTTAAAAATAAAATAAATAAAAAAACTTTAACCTAAATAAAATAAAATAAAATAAAAACCTAATCCTAAACCGAAAAATAAAATAAAATTAACTACCTAAAATAAAATAAAAGAAAATAAATAAAAACCTAAACTAAACTAAAAAATTAAACCTAAGAATAAAAAACTTAAATAAAATAAAAACTAAATGTAAAAAAAATAAAATAAACCTTTATATAAAATAAAATAAAAACCTAAACCTAAAAAATAATAACTAAACCCTAAACCAAAAAAAGAACACCAAAAAATAAAAATAAAATAAACAATAAAATAAACCTAAACCTAAACTAAAATAAACTAAACTAAAATAAATAAAACCTAAACCTAAACCTAAACTAAATAAAATAAATAAACTAAAATAAATCTAAACCTAAACTAAAAAAGAAAAAACCTAAAATAAACCTTAAATAAAAAAACTAAAATATAAACCTAAAAATAAAATAAAAAACCTAAACCTCAAATATAATAAATAAAATTATAAAATTTAAATAAAATAAAAGAAATAAAAAACTAAACTAAACTAAGAAAATAAAATAAACCTAAAAATAAAACCTAAACGTAAAATAAACATAAAATCAACCAAAAAAATAAAATAAAAATTAAATAAAAACCTAAACCTCAACAATAAACCATAAAATATAACTTAAAAATAAATAAAAAATAAAGCCTAAACCCTAAATTAAAAAAAAACCTAAACCTAAAATAGAAATAAAATAAACCTAAACTTAAACAAAAATAAACTAAACTAAACCTAAACCTAAACATAAACTAAATAAAATAAAACAAACTAAAAATAAACCAAAATCTAAACTAAAAAAGAAAACCTAAAAATAAACCTAAAATAAAAACCTAAAATCTAAATCTAAAAAAAGTAAAATAAAAACCTGAACCTAAACCTAAAAATAAAAAAATAAATCTTAAACCTAAAAATAAAATAAAATAAAACTAAATTAAAAAATAAACATAAACCTAATCATAAACTTAAACTAAAATAAAAAAATAAACTAAACTAAAAAATAAATAAAATAACTAAATAAAATTAAAATCTAAATAAATATAAATAAAATACTAAATAAACTAAATGTATTGCTTTAATTAAAAAAAACCTAAACCCTCCTAAACTAAATACTAAATCTAAACCTAAAACTAAACCCTAACTAAAACTATAAAACTATAAAACCTAAACTAACCTAAAACTAACCCTAAACTAAACCCTAAACCTAAAGCCTAAACTAACCCTAAACTAAAACTAAACCCTAAAAAGTAAACCTAATCTAAACCCTAACCTAACCTAAACCTAAACTATATACCTAATCCTAAACCTAAACTCAAACCCTAAATAAACCTAAACTAACCCTAATCCTAAAATCTAAACCTACAACTAAACTAAAACTCCCTAATCTAAGTTTAAACCTAAACTAATCCTAAACCCTAAACACAAAACACTAAACCCTAAAACATACAAGGGTAAACCCTAAACCCTAAACCCTAAAACTGAAATATAAACCTAAACCTAAACCTAAACCTAAAATAAACTAAAATAAAAAACCTAAACTAAAATAAATAAACCTAAAGTAAATAAACAAAACTAAAGAAAAATAAAAAATAAACATAAATAAAAATAAAAAAATAAAATAAGCTAAATTAAATAAAAAATAAACTAAAAAAACCTTAAACCTTAAATCTTAAACCCTAAACCCTAAACCCTGAGCCCTAAGCCCTAAACTTACAGCCCTAAACCCTAATCTCTAAATCCTAAACCCTAAAAAACCGTAAACCCTAAACCCTAAACCCTAAAAGCATAAACCCTAAAACCCTAAACCCTAAACCCTAAACACTAAACCCAAAACCCTAACACTAAACCCCAAACCCTAAACCCCAACCCTAAACCTAAACCTAAACTAACTAAATAAATAAATAAAAAACGTAAACCCTAAAACCTAATAAACCTAAACCTAAACCAATACCATAAGAATGTAAACATGACGGTGAACATCACGCCAACCGGTTCAGATGAGCTATCAGGGCTAGGTGGGTCTCAAGGTATGGTGGACATGTGGTGGAGTATTTGTCATTATGGAGAGAAGAGCGATGGAGGTTACTGGTATTGGTGGAGGGAGAGATCGGGATATGATGGGATCCTCCGCTAGAGGTCGGGTGTTTTGATGGGAACTGAGAAATTGAAGAACGTCATCTAATCTGCGCCATGGAACTGTGCTTTATAAGAGAGCTTTAGTTATCTAGGGTTTTGATTTGTTTTATGCATGCCAATTTTGATCTATGTCCTCATGTCTAGAAAACTTGGTGTGTTACTTGGTTGATCAAATGAAAAAATAAAAAATGTTGAATCTAAATTTGTTCTCTCTAAAAAAAACATAAACCCTAAACTAAATTTTTGAACTATAAACTTAAAACCGAAACCCTAAACCCTAAACCATAAAAACCCTAAACCCTAAACCCTAAACCTAATCCCTAAACCCTAAAACACTAAACCCTAAACCTTAAATGCTAAAACCAAAACACTAATCTGTAAACCCTAAACCCTAAACCTTAAACCCCAAACCCTAAACCCTAAACCGTAAACCCTAAACCCTAAAAAGCTAAAAACCTAAACCTAAACATAATCCTAAAATGAAGAAAAATAATAAATAACTAAAATAAAATAAATAAAAACCTAAACTAAACTAAAAATAATAAACCTAAATAAAATAAGAATTAAACCTAAAATAAAAATAAAATAAACCTAAACTAAAAATAAAATAAAATAAATAAAACTAATTAAAATGGAAATAAAAATAAAACTAATTATAATAAAAATAAAATAAACTAAAATAAATAAAAATAAACTAAATAAACCTAAACCTACTAGTTTACTTAATTTAAAAAATAAAAATAAAAAAGACTAACCCTAAACCCTAAAACTAAAAACCTACAACACTAAACACTAAACTCTAAACAGTAAAACCCTAAACCCTAAACCCTAAACCTTAAACCTTAAAACATTAAACCCTAAACACTAAAACCTACAACACTAAAGCCTAAACCCGAGAAACTTAAAAAACAAAACCTAAATTAAATATAACTAAGAAACAAAATAAATATAAAAATCTAAAACTAAATAAAATAAAATAATAAAATAAAATAAAAATGTAAACTAAAACCTAAACCTAAACCTAAACCTAAACCGAAACCTAAAAAAATATATAAAAAAATAAAAACTATACTAAAATAAAATAATTAAAAACCTAAACTATGCTAAAAACAAAATAAACCTAAAATTAAGAAACCTAATAAAATAAAAATTAAACCTAAAATAAGAATAAAATAAAACTAAAATAAAATAAGAAAATTAAATAAAAACCTAAACCTAAAATAAATAAAAGAAAATAAACTTAAACCTAAACTAAAATAAACTAAAATAAAATAAATAAAACCTAAACCTAAAATAGACAAAACCTACCTAAACTAAATAAAATAAAATAAACTGAAAATAAACCTAAACCTAAACTAAATAATAACACCAAAAAATAAACCTAAAATAAAAACCTAAAACCTAAACATAAAAAAATGAAATAAAAACTAAACATAAACCTAAAAATAAAAAAAATCTAAAGTTAAAAAAATAAAATGAAAGTAAAACTAAACTAAAAAATAACACCAAAAAATAAACCTAAAATAAAAACCTAAAACCTAAACATAAAAAAATGAAATAAAATCTAAACATAATCATAAAAATAAAAAATAAAACCTAAACCTAAAAAAATAAAATGAAAATAAAATTAAACTAAAAAATAATCATAAACATAAACCTAAACCTAAAAAATAAACTAAAATAAAAAACTAAACTAAATAAAATAAAAAATAAACCTAAATAAAAATTAAAATTCAAATAAACTAAATAAACCAAAGACTACCAGTTTTTTTAATTTTAAAAAAAAACTTAAAACCTAAACCCTAAACCTAAAACCTAAACACTAAAACTAACCCTAAACCCTAAACCCTAACCTACAATGCTAAACCCTAAGCCCTAAACCCTAAACTAACCTTAATCCCTAAACCCTAAATAAAATAATAATAATTCTAACCCTAAACTCTAAACCATAAAATTAACCCTAAATCCTAAACCCTAAAACCTACACATTAAACCCTAAACCCTAAAACCCTAACACCTAAACCCTAAACTCTAAACCCTAAACCCTAAACCATAAAACCTACAACCCTAAACCCAAAACCCTAAACACTAAACCCAAAACCTTAGAACCTAGAAAGTTAAATCTAAACTAAATAAAACCTAAACATAAAATAAATAAATAAAACCTAAACCTAAATAAAATAAAATAAAATAAAAACTTAAACTATAACCTAAACCTAAACCTAAAACTAAAAATATAATATAATAAAAAATCAAAACTAAACTAAATTAAAAAATAAAATAAAACCTAAACTAAACTAAAAAATAAACCTAAAAAATAAAACTTAAATAAAATCAAAATTAAACGTTACTAAAAAATAAAAAAAATAAAAATAAACTAAATAAACATAAACCTCCCGCTTCTTAATTTTTTTTTTAAAACCCTAAACCCTCAACCCTAAACCATAAACCCTAAATCCAAACCCTAAACCATAAACCTAACATAAAGTAACTAAATAAATTAAAAAAAATAATCTGAAGCCTTAAAAACTAATAAAGCTAAACTTAAACCTAAACCCTATGAATGGCGTAAACTTGGTTAAGAACATCACCTCAACCAGCTGCCTAGATCCAAAGAGAGGTGGAGCGCTATTGCAAAGGGTGGTGGGGATCTGGATGTGTGGATGGAGGTGGTGGTAAGAAAGTGGTTATGGCAGAGGAGCGATGGAGGTTATAGGTGGTGGCAGGGAGAGATTGGGGATATGATGGTGATCCCACTAGAGAGGTGGGTTCTGCGGGGAATTGGAGAAATTGAAGAATGGTCAATCGCTCGCTACTTGGAACTATGTCTTTATAAGAGATGGTTCTAGTTATCTGGGTTTTGATTTTCTATGTGCTCACTGTTATCTACATCTTAGAAAACTTAGTGTGTTACTTGGTTGAAAATCACAAAGAAGAAATGTTGAATATAAATTTGTTCTATTAAAATAATAATAATAATAAACCTAAAACTAAACCTAAAACCTAAAACCAAAAACCCTAAACCTAAACCTAAACCATAAACCATAAAACTAAACCTCAACCCTAAACCATAAAACCTAAACCATAAACCATAAACCTACAACCCTAAACCTTAAACACTAAATCCTAATCCCTAAACACTAAACCCTAATCCTAACCCTAAACCCTAAACCCTAAACCCTAAAACCTTAAACCCTAAACTAACTCTAAACCTAAACCCCAAACCCTAAAAATCCTAAACCTTGAAGCTAAACCCTAAGCCTTAAACCATAAACCTTAAACTAACCCTAAAATCTAAGCTAACCCTAAACCCTAAATCCTAAACCTTAAAAACCCTAAACACTAAAGCCTATATACTAAACCTTAAACTCTAAACCCTAACCCTAAACACTAAACCTAAAGCCCTAAATCCTAAAACCCTAAAACCTAAATCCTAAAAAATAAAAAACCTAAACCTAAACTAAATAAAACCTAAAATTAAAATAAAAAAACCCTAAACCCAAACCCAAAAATAAAATAAAATAAACTAAATAAAATAAATTAAAATAAATCAAATTAAAACTTAAACTAAACTAAATAAGACAAAATAAATCTAGGAACAAAAAATATAAATAAAATAAAAACAAAAAGTAGAGTAAGAAAACATAAAATAAACCTAAAATAAAATAAATTAAAAACTAAATAAAAATATAAACCTAAAAAAATAAACCTAAAAATAAATAAACAATAAAACCTAAACCTTAAGCAAAAAAAAACCTAAACCTAAAATAAAAATAAAATAAACCTAAACCTAAACTAAAATAAACTAAACTAAAATAAATAAAACATATACCTAAACCTAAAATAAACTAAACCAAAACCCTAAACTAAATAAAATAAAATAAAAATAAACCTAAACTTAAAGTAAAAAAACTAAAACCTAAAAATAAAATTAAAATAAAAACCTAAAACCTAAACTAAATAAAACCTAAAAAAATAAATAAGAAAACCTAAACCTAAATAAAATGAAAATACAAAATAAAAAATAAAAAACGTAACCAACATAAACCTAAAACCTAAACCCAAAAGAAAATAAAAACTAAACTAAAATAAAATAAACAAAAACCTAAACTAAAAAATAAAACCTAAATAATATAAAAACTAAACCTAAAATAAAAATGAAATAAACATAAAATAAAATAAAATAAAAACAAAATAAAAACCTAAACCTAAAAAAAATTGAAAAATAACTAAAATAAAGAAAAAAAAAAACGTTAACCCTAAACTCTAAACTCTAAACCCTGAACCCTAAACCCTAAACCCCAAGCCCTAAACCCCAAAACCTACAACCCAAAACCCAAATTCCTAAACCCTAAAAAGCTAAAAACCTAAACCTAAACTAAATAAAACCTAAGAATAAAATAAATAAAAAAACCTAAACCAAAATAAAATAAAATAAAAATAAAATAAAATAAAAACATAAACTAAAACCTAAACTTAAATATAAAAAGAAAATTAAATAAAAAACCTAAACTAAAATAAAATAAATAAAAACCTAAACAAAGCTAAAAGAATAAAAAATCTAAATAAAATATAAACTAAACCTAACATAAAAAAAATAAACATATAAAAAATAAAATAAAAACTAAATAAAACCTGAACCTAAAAAACACAAAAATAAAACCTAAAAATAAATAAAAAATAAAATCTAAACCCTAAACTAAAAAAATGTAAACCTAAAATAAAAATAAAATAAGCCTAAACCTAAACTAAAATAAGTAAAACCTAAACCTAAAACTAAAATAAACTAAAACTAAACCAAATGCTAAATAAAAATAAAGAAACGTTAACCTAAACATAAAAATAAAATAAAAAACCTAAACCTAAAAAATAAAATAAAAATCCAACTAAACTAAAAAATAAACCTAAACCTAAACCTAAACATAAAAATAAACAAAATAAAAAACTTAAACTAAAATAAAGAAACATAAAATAAATAAACTAAAATAAATAAAATAAAATAAATCAAAATAAAATAAAAAAATATAATAAATAAATAAAAAAACTAAATAAACCTAAACTATAATTAAAAATCATAAACTCTAAAACCCTAAACCCTAAACCCTAAACCCTAAACTCTAAATCTACAACCATATACTCTAAACTCTAAACCCTAAACCCTAAACCCTAAACCCTAACCCTAAATCTTAAACCCTAAACCCTAAAACCCTAAACCCTAAACCCTAAATCTACAACCATATACCCTAAACTCTAAACCCTAAACCCTAAACCGTAAACCCTAACCCTAAATCCTAAATCCTAAACCCTAAACCCTAAACCCTAAACCCTAAACCCTAACCCTAAACCCTAAACCCTAAACCCTAAACCCTAAACCTAAACCTAAAGTAACTAAATAAATTAATAAGTAAACCTAATAAACCTAAACCTAAACCTAAACCTTAAAGCCTAATAAACCAAAACCTAAACCCTAAAAATGGGTAGAACTGACGAGAACATCACCATCAACCAAGTTCCTATAGCCGTGGTGGTGGGGATATGAGGTGGCAATGAGCATGATGGAGTGGAGGGTGATGAAGGTTACAGCCATGGTGATGGCGGAGGGAGAAATTGAGGATATGATGGTGTATCTCGCTACTCGATAGGCCGGGGTGGTTTCGATGGTAACTGGAGAAATTGAAGAACGGCCAGTATCTTTATAGATGAGAGTTCTAGTTATCTAGGGTTTTTGATTTTCTCTATGAGTGCCCATTTTATATTTATGTCTTCGCTTGTGTCTTAGAAACTTGGTATGTTACTTGGTTGACAAAATCGAAAAGAAGAAATGTTGAATATGAATTTGTTCTCTATTAAAAAAACCAAAAACCCAAAACCCTTAACTAGAACCTGAACCCTAAACCTAAAATGTAAATGCTAAACCCTAAAACCCCTAAACCCTAAACCCTAAACACTAAACCCGAAACCCTAAACCCTACAACCCTAAAACCTAAACCTTAAACCCTAAACTCTAAGCCCTAAACCCTAAACCCTAAACTTAAACCCTAAAACTTAAAACCTAAACCTAAACTAAATAAAACCTATAAATAAAATAAATAAAAAACCTAAACCTAAATTAAATTAAAAAATAAAATAAAAAAAAAACTTAAACTAAAACCTAAAACCTAAACTTAAAAATAAAATAAAATAAACTAATGATAATAAACTAAAATAAAATAAATAAAAACCTAAACTAAACTAAAAAAATAAAATAAACCTAAGAATAAAAAACCTAAATAAATAAAAAATAAACATAAGATAAAAATAAAATAAACTTAAAATAAAATAAATTAAAAACCTAAACCTAAAAAATAAACCTTAAAATAAAACCTAAACCCTAAACTAAAAAACCCTAAACCAAAAATAAAAATAAAATAAATAATATAAAATAAACCTAAACCTAAACTAAAATATACTAAACTAAAATAAATAAAACCCAAACCTAAACCTAAACTAAATAAAATAAAATAAACTAAAATAAACTTAAACCTAAACTAAAAAATAAAACCTACAAAATAAACCTAAAATATAAACTAAAAAAATAAAATAAAAACCTAAACCTAAACCTAAAAATAAAAAAATAAAACCTAAACCTAAAATAAAAAAATAGAAAAATAAACCTAAACCTAAACCTAAACTAAAAAATAAACTAAAATAAAAAACCTAAACTAATTAAATAAACCTAAAATAAATAAAATAAAAACCTAAACCTAAACCTAAAAATAAAAAAAATTAAACCTAAACTTAAAAAATAAAACTCTACAAAAAAATTAACCTAAAGCTAAACCTAAACCTAAAAAATAAACTAATATAAAAAACTAAACTAAAATAAATAAACTAAACTAAATAAAAATATAAATTAAACTTAAATAAAAATAAATAAAATAAAATAAACTAAATAAACCTAAACTACTGGTTTACTTATTTTTTTCTTATAAAAAAACCATAATCTCTAAATCCTAAACCCTAAACACTATGCCCTAAGCCCTAAACCCTTGAACCTACAACCCTAAACCCTAAACCCTAAACCTTAAACCCAAACCCTAAACCCTAAAATCATGAACCTGAAAACGCAAAACTTTATGCCCAAAAACTTAAATCATAAACCCTAAACCCTAAACCCCAAATCGTAAACCATAAACCTAAGCATAAAGTAACTAAATAAATTAAAAAATAAACTTAAACCCTAAAACATAATAAACCTAAACCTGAACCCTAAGAATGGTATCTCCTTTTGATTAAGGTCTAGATTATTTTTGGTTGGTACTACTAAGCTTCGGTTGCCCTCTAGTTTTGGTGGCTCTCTACTCTTGTTGATCTCCTACTGTGTTGGTTTTAGGATTTCCTAGTGATTGGCAGGCTTCGGAGCTTACTTGTTTGCCTTTTCCCGACTTTTTTTTTTTTTCCTATGAGGGTTTTTTTGGTCGGTGGTTGCTTGATGGTCATATTTCTGCTTTGATTTTGGCTATCTGGTGTCATGATTATTGTTTGAGCCTGATTGTGGGCTTTGTTCCTTCCTAGGCTAAGTTACTCTCTAGAGTCTCTATCTAGTTTTCGTTCCCCTTTTCTAGTGGTTTTCTTGAAGTTTTTTTGTTGGTGTTTTCCTGTTGTCTGGATGGCCCATTGGCTTGACATTTCTTTCTTTTGTGGGTGAACTTGTTTATGGTTTTGGTTGTTCTTGGCTCTATTGCTATATATGTAGATTCCTGTTGCTATGTTTAGTTGGGTGGCCTTGATGCCTAGTTGCAGCTATATTGTTGGTTGGTGGATTTGCATGAATTTTTTGTTTTTTACCTTTGGCCTTTGTTTATTTTGCATGGTGGTTATTTCTGATTTTGGTTAGTTCTTTATGGTTTTTGTTTACCTTTTTGTTTTTGTTTTGATGGTGGTTATTTCTTCTTTTTTGTTCTTTCTCTTAGATGTTTTCTTAGTTGCCTTTTAATCATGATGATAGATACCGAACGCTAGTTCTTGATGTAGCTATTTGGTTTAATCGAGGTAAGTTGGCTATGATGGTTGGGATGTTTCCTTATTATCCTTTAGGTAGCACCATATGTGATTGTAACCCTTCTTCTTAAGTTTGGATGCTCATATATCCCTGTTCTTGAGATGAATGTGACCTCTAAGCCTTATCTAAGATTTTTACCATTTTGTTCCTTTTATGCACTTAGCCTGTCCTTATTTATAGATGCTTATCTCTATCTTAAGTTCTTTGCAGGTTTGTGGTAGGTTTTGGGGCTGTAGGTGGCTTTTGCATATGTTAGAAGATTTCGAGAAATAGATGGCTTTAGCCCTTCTTGAATTGGTGATGTTTCTTTCTTAGTTATTGTTCTTTTCTTTCTTTTGCTTTGGTTTTCTTGTAATGTAAGGAATTTATCTCTTTAGGCTAACTGTAGCTCTTTGAGCGAGTTTAGAGATTTATCCCCTTTAAGGACCTTGTATCCCTTTCTTTTGGCAATAAAATTCTCCCACTTTTGATTTAAAAATAGTGGTGGTGGGGTATCTTGAGGTGCTAGAGGATATGGAGGTGGTGGTTGGAGCAAAGGGAGGCGAGAGAGCACGGAGGTTATAACCATGGTGATGGCGGAGGGAGAGAATGGGGATATGATGGTGGATCCTACTACTCAAGAGTCCGAGGTGGTTTTGATTGGACCTGGAGAAACTGAAAAATGGACAATCCGATCTACTGCTTATGGAACAGTTTCTTAATAGTAGAGACAGTTATAGTTATCTAGAGTTTTATTTTTCTCTATGCGTACTCATTTTTTATCTATGTCATCACTTGTGTTTAAGAAAACTTAGTGTGTTACATGGTAGATGAATTCAAAAATAAGAAATGTTGAATCTGAATTTGCTCTCTATTAAAAAAAATCAAAAATCATAAACCCTAAACTAAAACTTGAACCATAAACCTTAAACCCTAAACCCTTAAACTTAAACCCTAAACCTTAAACCCTAAACCCTAATCGATAAACCCCAAACCCTAATCCCTAATCCCTAAACCCTAAACTAAACCTAAACCCTAACCCCTAAAAGGCTGAAAACCTAAACCTAAACTAAATAAAACATAAAAATATAATAATGAAAAAAACCTAAACCAAAAGAAAATAAAAGATAAAATAAAATAAAAACATAAACTAAAACTTAAACCTAAACCTAAACCTAAAAATAACATAAAATAAAAAAATAAAACTAAACTTCAAAAAGATAAATAAAAACCTAAACTAAACTAAAAAATAAAAAACCTAAATAAAATAAAAACTAAACCAAAAATAAAAATAAAATAAACCTAAAATAAAATAAAATAAAAACTAAATGAAAACCTAAACCTAAAAATAAACCTAAAAAATAAATAAAAAATAAAACCTAAATCCTAAACTAAAAAAACCTAAACATAAAATAATAATAAAATAAACCTAAACCTAAACTAAAATAAACTAAACTAAAATAAATAAAACTTAAACCTAAACATAAACTTAAACCTAAACTAAATAATATAAAATAAAATAAAAATAAACTTAAACCTAAACTAAAATTTAAAACATAAAAAATACCTAAATAAAAACCTAAAACCTAAACCTAAAAAAATAAAATAAAAACCTAAACCTAAACCTAAAAATAAAAAATAAAACTTAAACCTAAAAAATAAAAATAAAAATCAAACTAAACTAAAAAATAAACCTAAACCTAATCCTAAACCTAAACATAAAAATTAAACTAAAATAAAAAACCTAAACTAAACTAAATAAAAATAAAAATAAACCTAAATAAAAATAAAAAATAAAATAAACTAAAATAAATAAAATAAATAAAATAAATAAAATAAATAAACTAAATAAACTTAAACATGCCATTTTACTTAACTTTAGAAAAATAAAAGTAATAAAAAAACCCAACCCTAAACCCTAAACCCTAAACCGTAAACCTACAACCCTAAAACCCTAAAACCCTAAACCCTAAACCTAAAAACTTAAACCCTAAAACCTAAACTCTAAAACCCTAAACCCTAAACCCTAAACCCTAAACCCTAAACTCGGTTAAAAAATGTTAAACCCTAAACCTTAAACCCTAAACCTTAAACTCTAAACTAAAATGTATGCCCTAAACCTAAAAACTAAATCCTAAACCCTAAACCCTAAAACCCTAAACAATAAACCCTAAACCCTAAACCCTAAACACTAAACCCTAATAAAACCATAAACCATGAACATTAAACCTTAAACCCTAAAACCTAAACATAAATAAGAAAATAAAAAATAATAACCTAAACTAAAACCTAAACCTAAGCCTAAACCGAAACCTAAAAATAAAATAAAATAGAAAATTTAAACTAAACAAAAATAAAATAAATAAAATCCTAAACTAAATCAAAAAAATAAAATAAACCTAAAAAAACCTAAATAAAATAAAAACTAAACCTAAAATGAAAATAAAATAAACCTAAGATAAAATATAATAAAAACTAAATAAAAAGCTAAACTTAAAAAATAATCCTAAAATTAAAACTTACAAATGAATAAAAAATAACACATAAACCCTAAACTAAAAAAAAACCTAAACTTAAAATAAAAATAAAGTCAATAAAATAAAATAAACCTAAACCTAAACTAAAATAAATAACACTAAACCTAAGCCTAAAATAAACTAAACCTCAACCTAAACCTAAACTAAATAAAATAAAATAAAATAAAAATAAACCTAATCCTAAACTAAAAAATATGACCTAAAGAAAACCTAAAATAACATCCTAAAACCTAAACTTAAAAAAAAAAAATAAAACCTAAACTAAACCTAATACTAAAATAAACCTAAACCAAAAAAATAAAATATAAATAAAATTTAACTAAAAAATAAACCTAAACCTAAAAAACAAAAAAAAACCTAAACTAAAATAAATAATGAAAATATAAATAAACTAAACTAAATAAAAATAAAAATAAACCTAAATAAAAAATGCAAAATGAAATAAACTAAAATAAACCTAAACCTACCGATTTACTTAATTTAAAAAAATCCTAAACTGTAAACAAAAAAAATATAACTTAAAAATAAACCTAAAATAAAAACCTAAAACTTGAACCTAAAAAAATAAAATAAAAATGTAAACCTAAATCTAAAAATAAAAAATATAACTTAAACCTAAAAAATAAAATAATAAGAACACTAAACTAAAAAATAAACATAAACCTAAACCTAAACCAAAAAAATAAACTAAAATAAAAAATGGAAAGTAAAATAAATAAACTAGACTAAGTAAAAATAAAAATATGAAATAAAAATAAAAAATAAAAAAAACTAAAATAAAGAAAAATAAACTAAAGAAAACCTTAACACTAAACCCTAAACCCTAAAACTAACCCTAAACCCTAAACCCTAAACACTAAACTGACAACCCTAAACCCTTAACCCTAACCCTAAAACCCTAAACCCTAAACCTTAAACCTTAAACCCTAAACCCTAAACCCTAAACCCTAAACTGTAAACCCTAAACCCTAAACTCTTAAAAAAAAAACCTTAAACCCAAAACATTAAACCCAAAAATCTAAACCCTAAACCTAAAACCTAAACCTAAACCTAAAACCTAAACCCTAAATTAAAACCCTAAAAAATCCTAAACCCTAAACACTAAACCTGAAACCCTAAACCCAAAGAACTAAAACTCTAAACCCTAAAACCTAAAACTAAATAAATAAAATTAAATAAAATTAAAGAAAACCTAAACTAAAACCTAAACCTAAACCTAAACCTAAAACTAAACCTAACCCTAAACTTAAAAATAAAATAAAATAGAAAATAAAAAACTAAACTAAAATAAAATAAATAAATACCTAAAATAAATAGAAAATAAAATAAACCTATAAATAAAAAACCTAAATAAAATAAAAAATAGACCTAAAATAAAAATAAAATAAGCCTAAGATAAAATAAAATAAAACTAAATAAAAACCTAATCCTAAAAAATAAACCTAAAAATAAATAAATAATAACACCTATACCCTAAAGTAAAAAAAACCTAAACTTAAAATAAATAACTAAATAAACAAAATTAAATAAACCTAAGCCTAAACTAAAATAAATAAAACCAAAACCTAAACCAAAAATAAACTAAACCTAAACCTAAACCTAAATAAAATAAAAATAAACCTAAGCCTAAACTAAAAAATAAAAACTAAAATATAAACCTTAAACCTAAACCAAAAAAAATATAATAAAAACCTAAACCTAAACCTAATAATAAAAAATAAAACTTAAACCTAAAAAATAAAATAAAAATAAAACTAAACTAAAAAAATAAACCTAAACTTAAAAAATAAACCAAAATAAAAAAATCTAAACTAAAATATAAACTTAATATAAATAAATTAAATTGAATAAAAATAAAAATAAACATAAATAAAAAATATAATAAAAAAATTATAAATAAACTAAATAAACATAAACCTACCCATTTACTTAATTACTAATTTTTCAAAAAAAAACTCTAAACCCTAAACTACAAAATAAAACCTAAAAATAAACCTAAAATAAAAACCTAAAACCTAATCCTAAAAAAAAGCCAAAATATAAACCTAAAAGTATAACATAAAACTAAACTAAAAAATAAATCTAAACCTAAACCTAAACTTAAACCTAAAAAACTAAAATAAAAACCTAAACTAAAATAAATAAACTTAATATAAATAAAAATAAAAAATAAAATAAAATAAATAAACTTAAACCTACCTTTAATTTAAAAAAAATAAGAAATAAGAAAACAATAAAAAAATCCTAAACCTCAATCCATAAAACCCTTAACCCTAGACCATAAATAAACCCTAAACCCTAAACCCTAAACCCTAAAACCCTAAACCCTAAACCCTAAACCCTAAACTAAACCCTAAACTCTATTACAAAAAAAACCTTAAACTCTAAACCCTAAATCCTAAACTAAAACCAAACCCTAAACCTAAAACCTAAACCCTAAACCTTAAATTGTAAACCCTAAACACTAAATCCTAAAACCCTAAACCATAAACCCTAAACCCTAAACCCTAAACCCTAAAACCTAAAGGTAAATAAAAATATATAATATAATAAACAAAAAACCTAAAATAATACCTAAACCTAAACCTAAACCTAGACTTAAAACTTAAAATAAAATAAAATAGAAAAAATTAAATTAAAATAAAATAAATTAAAACCTAAACCAAAAAAAATTTAAAATAAACCTAAAAATAAAAAACATAAAAAAAATTAATACTAAACCTAAAATAAAATTAAAATAAACCTAAGATAAAATAAAATAATAAATTAATAAAACCTTAACTGAAAAAAATAAAACCTAAAAATAAATAAAAATAACACACAAACCCTAAACTAAAAAAAAACTACACCTAAAATAAAATAAAAATAAAGGAAATAAAATAAACCTAAACCTAAACTAAAATTAACTAAACTACAATAAATAAAACCTAAACCTAAAGCTAAAATAAACTAATCCTAAACCTAAACCTAAACTAAATAAAATAAAATTAACTAAAAATAAACTTAAGCATAAACTAAAAACTAAAACCTAAAAATAAGCCTAAAATAATAACTTAAAACCTAAACTTTAAAAATCAAATAAAAACCTAAACCTAAACCTAATAATAAAAAATATAATAAAAAAAAATTTAACTAAAAAATAAAGCTAAACCAAACCTAAACCTAAATAATAAACTAAAATTAAATAAAACCTAAACAAAAATAAATAAACCTAATATAAATAAACTAAACTAAATAAAAATAAAATAAAACTAAAATAAATGTAAAAAGTGAAATAAACTGAATTAAATAGAAAATAATCTAAATAAACCTAAGCCTACAGGCTTACTTAATTTCTATTTTAAAAAAACCTAAACCATAAACTCTAAACCCTAAACCATAAAAGCCTTAAACTCGAAATCCTAAACCCTAAACCCTAAAACCTAAACCTATAATGCTAAACCCTAGACCTACAACCCTAATCCCTAAACCATAAACCTTAAACCCTAAACCATAAACCATAAACCATAAACCCTAAAAAACCCTAAACCTTAAATCCTAAACCCTAAAACCTAAACCCTAAACCTAAAACTATAACTATAAACCTTAAAACTATAAAGTTTAAACTATAAACTATAAACCTTTAACTAAACTAAACCTAAGTCTAAACTATACTAAACTCCTAAACTCCTAAACACTAAACTAAACTAAACACTAAACCTTAAACTATAAACTAAACCTAAACCTAAATAAACCTAAACTTAAACCTAATACCTAACTAAACACTAAATAAAACCCTAAACCCTAAATCGTAAAACCCTAATCCCTAAAACCTAAACCCTAAACCCTAAAAACCATAAACTCTAAAACCTAAACATTAAACCCTAAACCCTAAACCCTAACCTAAACCTTAAACCCTAAAAGAATAAACTAAAACTTTAAACCCTAAACTATAACCCAACACCCTAAACCCCAAACACCAAACCCTAAACCTAAGCTTAAAGTAAATAAATATATTAAAAAAGAAACTGAAACCCTAAAATAAACCTAAACCCTAATAATGGGCAAAACCTTGATGGTAGAACATCAACCAGATCCCAGACTGAAAGGCATAGGTGGCGCATGGGAGCTGGGGATCTCAAACGTGGATATGAGGTGGTGGTAAAGTGGTGGTGGCGGTGAGGAGAGACGGAGGTTACAGCCATGGTGGTGGCAAAGGGAGAGATCAGGGATATGATGGTGGATCCCATTAATCGAGAGACCGGTGGTTCTGATGGGAACTAGAGAAACTGAAGAATGGGTGATCCAATATCCTGCTTATCAAACTGTGTCTTTATAGTAGAGCGCTATCTAGTGCTTTTGATTTGCTCTCTTGCTCATATTTTTATCTATGTTGTCGTGTCTTAGAAAACTTGTGCTATAGTTGATGAAATCAAAAAGATGAAATATTGAATTTGAATTTATTCTCTTTAAAAAATAAAAACAAAAACCTTAAACCATAAATTAAAACCTGAACCCTAAACTTAAAACTTAAACCATAAACCCTAAATCATGAAAACCCCAAACCCTATACCCTATACCCTAAACCTTAAACTCTAATACCCTAAACCCTAAACCCTAAACCCTAAACTAACCTTAAACCCTAAACACTAAAACCTAAAAAGTTAAAAACCTAAAATTAAACTAAATAAAAACTAAAAATAAAATAAATAAAAAACCTAAACCAAAATAAAATAAATAAAATTAAAAAATTAAAACCTAAATTAAAACCTAAACCTAAAAAGAAAATAAAATAAAAATAAAAACATAACTAAAATCAAATAAATAAAAACCTAAACTAAACTAAAAAATAAATAACCTAAATAAAATAAAAACTATACCTAAAATAAATATAAAATAAACCAAAAATAAACTAAAATAAAAGCTAAATAAACATTTAATAATAATAAACCAAAAAATAAAACATAAACCTAAATAAAAAAAAAAAAACCTATCATAAAATAAAATAAATCTAAACTAAAATAAACTAAACTAAAATAAATAAAACCTATCAAATAAACTAAACCTAAACCTAAACCTAAATAAAATAAAATAAACTAAAATATAAATAAACTTAAACATAAAGTAAAAAAACAAAACCTAAAATAAAAAAATAAAACCTCAACATAAAAAAAAAAAATAAAACCTAACCTATACCTAATAATAAAAAATAAAAATTAAATTTAAAAAGTAAAATAAAAATAAAACTAAACTAAAAAATAAACCTAAACCTAAACTTAAACCTAAAAAATAAACTAAAATAAAGAAAAACTAAACTAAAATAAATAAACCTAATATAAAAAAATGAACTAAATAAAATATATAATAAACCTAAATAAAAAAATAAAAATAAATAAACTAAAATACACCCGAAACTAAAAAAAAAACCTAAACCCTTAACCCTAAACTAAAACCTAAAACCTAAACCCTAAACCCTATACACTAAACCCTAAACCCTAAACCTTAAAACCCTAAACCATAAACCCTAAACCCTAAACCCTAAACCCTAAACCCAAAAGCCTAAACCTAAATAAAAATAAAATAAAATAAACTAAAAACCTAAACTAAAATCTAAACCTAAACCTGAACCTAAACCTAAACCTAAAATAAAAAAAAATAAACTAAAATAAAATAAATAAAAACTTAAACTAAAGAAAAAAATAACCCTAATAATAAAAAGCCATAATAAAATAAAACTAAACCAAAATAAAAATAAAATAAACCTAAGATCAAATAACATAAAAAAACTTAATAAAAACCTAAACCTAAATAAATAACCTAAAAAAAAACCTTAAATAAAAAATAACACATGAACCCTAAACTTAAAAAAAAAACTAAACCTAAAATAATAATAAAATAAACCTAAACCTAAACTAAAATAATCTAAACTAAAATAAATAGAACTTAAACCTAAACCTATGCAGAACTAAATAAAACAAAATAAACTAAAATAAACCTAACAGAACTAAAAAATAAATCTAAAATAAATGTAAAACCTAAACCTAAAAATATAAAATAAAAACATAAACCTAAACCTAATAATAAAAAATTAAACCTAAACCTTAAAAATAAACAAAAAAAATTAAACTAAAATAAATAAACATAATATAAATAAACTAAACAAAATAAAAATAAAAAATAAAATATACTAAAATAAATAGAAAAAACTAAATAAACCTAAACCTACTAGTTTACATAATTTTAAAAAAAACCTAAACCCTAAACTCTATACTATAAACCCTAAACCTATAATGTTAAACCATAAACCCTAAACCTACAACCCTAAACCCTAAACCCTAAACAAGCCTAAACCTTAAACCCTAAACCCTAAAACCCTAAACCCTAAACCCTAAACCATTAACCCTAAAAAACCATAAACCTAAAACTCTAAACCTTAAACCCTAAACCCTAAACCCCCTAGAACCCTAAACCTAAAACCTTAAACCCAAAACCCTACAATCCTAAACCCTAAACCCTAAACCCTAACCCCAAACTCTAAACCCTAGATAACCATAAACCCTAATACCTTTAACCCTAAACCTAAAATCTAAACCTAAACCCTAAACCCTAAATCTATAAAATCCTAAACCTAACTCTCAAAATCAACCTAAAATCATAAACCTAAAACCTAAACAAACCTAAACCTTAAACTTAAACCTTAAAGCATAAACCCTAAAACTTTAATCCCTAAACCCTAAACCCTAACCCTACACTCTAAACCCTAAACACCAAATCCTAAACATAAACTTAAAGTAACTAAATAAATTTTAAAAGAAACCTAAACCCTAAAACCTAATAAACCTAAACCTAAACCTAAACCCTAAGAATGCGCAGAACCTTGATGATAGGAACATCACCAACCAGGCTCACCTAGATCTGCAAGAGGTGGTATGGGTGGTGGGGATCTAGAGTGGTGGGAGGTGGTGGTCGAGAAAAGGATGGTTATCGAGGAGCGAGGTTATAACCGGTGGTGGTGAGGGAGAAATCGGGATATGATGGTGGATCTCGTAATCGAGAGGTCGATGGGAACTAGAAATCAAGAATGACCGACCGATCTACTACTTATCAAATGTGTCTTAGAAAATTCTAGTTAGCTCAAGTTTTATTTGTTGTATGAATGCTCATTATTTATCTATATCGCTTGTGTCTTAGAAAACTTGGTGTTACTTGGTTGATAAAATCAAAAGAAGAAATATTGAATGCTTTTCTCTTTATAAAAAATATAACCAAAGACCCTAAACACTAAACTAAAACCTGAACCCTAAACCTAAAACCTAAATCGTAAAACCTAAACCCTAAATCCTAAAACCCCAAACCTTAAACCCTAAACCCCAAACCCTAAACCCTAAAACCCTAAAGCTAAACCCTAAGCTCAAAACCCTAAACCTTAAACCCAAAACTATCCCGTAATCCTAAAAAGCTAAAAACCTTAACCAAAACTAAATAAAAAACTAAATAATAAATAAATAAAAAAACCTAAACCAAAATAAAATATAAAAAGAAAATTAAAACTAAATAAAATAAAAATTAAAACTAAAACCTAAACCTAAACCTAAAAAGAAAATAAAATAAAAAAATAAAAACAAAACTAAAATAAACTAAAAAAATAAAAAACCTAAATAAAATAAAAATTAAACATAAAATAAAAGTAAAATAAACCTAAAACAAAATAAAAAAAAAACTAAATAAACACCTAAACCTAGAAAATAAACCTAAAAATTAATATAAAATAAAACTTAAACCCTAAATAATAAAAAAACATAAACCAATAATAAAAATAAAATAAACTTAAACCTAAACTAAAATAAACTAAAAATAAATAAATAAAACCTAAACCAAAAATAAACTAAACCTAAACCTAACTTAAACTAAATAAAATAAAATAAACTAAAAATAAAACCTAAAACTAAAGTAAAAAATAAAATAAAAAAACCTAAAACCTAAACTTAAAAAAATAAAATAAAAACCTAAACCTAAACCCAAAAATAAAATTAAAAACCTAAACCTAAAAAATAAAATAAAAATAAAACTAAACGAAAAAAACTAAACCTAAACTTAATCCTAAAAAATAAACTAAATAAAAAACCTAAAATAAAATAAATAAACCTAAAATAAATTAAATAAACTAAATAAAAATGAAATTGAACCTAAATAAACTAAAATAAATAAAAAATAAACTAAATAAACTTGAATATATCATTTTACTTAATTTGAAAAAATAATAAAATAAATAAATAAATAAAACCCTAAAACCTAAACCCTAAACCCAAAACCCAAACCCTAAACCCTAAACCTTAAACCCTAAACTCTAAACTCTAAACCCTAAACCCTAAAAACCCATACCCTAAACCCTAAACCCTAAACTAACCCTCAACCTTAAGATCACCCTAAACCCTAAACCCTAAACCATAAAAACCCAAAACCCTAAAGCCTTAACACTAAACCCTAAATCGTAAACCCTAAAATCTTAACCCTAATGCCTAAACACTAAACCCTAAACCCTAAACTCTAAACCCTAAGCTCTAAACCCTAACCTTAAACCCTATACCCTAAACTCTAAACCCTAAAGCCTAACCCTAAACCCTAAACCCTAAACCCTAAACCTTAAACCATAAAACTAAACCTAAAGAAACTAAATAAATAAAAAAATAAACCTAAACCCTAAAACCTAAACTTAAACCAAAACCCTAATAATGGGATGAACCTTGATGGCAGGAACATCAGCGTCAACTAAAATCAATCTAGATGTCGCGATGGAGGTGAAGGCAGAGGTGGCAGTTATCGTAGTGGTGGTGGGGGATCTAGAGGTGTTATTGGATATGGAGGTGGTGGAAGAGCAGTGGTGGTTATGGAGACTGTAGGAGTGATGGAGGTTACAACTGTGGCGGTCATGGATGGATAGATTTGGGATATGATGGTGGATCCCGCTGCTCGATATGCGGTGGTGGTTCTGATGTGAATTGGAGAAACTAAAGATCAACTGATCCAATCTGTTGCTTATGGGACTATCTTTACAGTAGAGATAGTTCTAGTTATCTAGGGTTTTTGATTTGCTCTATGCATGCTCATTTTTTATTTATGTCATCACTTATGTCTTAGAAAACTTGGTGCACTACTTGGTTGGTGAAATAAAAAAGAAGTAATGTTGAATATAAATTTGTTCTCTTTTAAAAAAAACCTTAAACCCTAAACCCTAAACTAAAACCTAAACCCTAAACCTAAAACCTAATCCTCAAACCTATAAACCTATAAACCTACTAAACCTAAAGCCTAAAACTAAACCTAAACCTAAACCTAAACCTAAACTAACTAAACCTAAACCTAAACCTAAACTAAACCCTAAACCTAAACAAAACTAATCAAACCTAAACCTAAACTATAATACTCTACCTAAACCCTAAAATACTAAACTCTAAAAACTTAAACTTAAATCAGAACTAAACTATAAACTATAAATATAACACCCTAAACCTGAACCAAACTAAACTTAAAATACTAAAATTTAAACCTAAATATACTTTAAACCTAAACCTAAACTTAAACTTAAACCTAAACCTAATTCTAAACTAAACCTAAACTAAACCTACTAAACTTAAATTAAACTTAAACCTAAATCAAATTTAAACTTAAATTAAACTAAACTAAAACTTAAAGTTAAACTTAAATTTAAAATTAAACCTATATTTTAAACCTAAATTAAATCTAAACTTAAAAATTTAAACTTAATCTCTAAAACTAAACTAAACTAAACTTAAACCTAATCTAAATAAAACTATAAACTTAAACCCTGAATAAACCTAACTAAACTAAATATAAACAAACTAAATAAACTTAACTTAAAATCCTAAACTTTAAACCTAAACTTTAAACTTTAATCTAAACCTAAACTTAAACTTAAACCTAAATTAAATCTGCTCCTAAACCTAAATATAAACTTAAACCCTAAACTTAAACTCAAATCTACCTTAAATCAAATCTAAACCTAAATTAAACTTAAACCTAAATTTAAACCTAAACTATCTTAAACCTTAAACCTTAAACTAAAACTAAACCTATAATTTTAAACTTAAACTCTAAACTCTAAACTTAAACTCTTATCTCTAAATTAACTAAACTTAAACTTAAACCTAAACTAAATTTAAACTTATATAAATAAATAAACTAAACATACTCTAAACACTAAACCCTAAACCCTTAACCCTAAATCCTAAACTTAAACCTAAACCTAAACCTAAACCTTAAAACTAAACCTAAATCATAAACCTAAACCTAAACCCTAAACCCTAAAATTAAACCTAAACCTAAACCTAAACCTAAACTAAACTTAAACCCTGAAGTAAACTAAACTTAAACCTATACTGAAACCCATAAGCTAAAAGCTATTGTGCCTTATCATTGGTGATTTCCTTTCCCTCTCATTTTAGCTTTCTCGCCACTTGCTCTATTTTGCATGATTCTCATTATATTCCTTCTTGAATCAAAGACTGTTGGGCTATTTTTTGTCTTCATTGGAGTGACTGCATCTTCCATTCATTCCTTGGGAAAATTGAAGGATCAATGGATCCTACAGGCATCAACTAACTTGGCTTCGACTACTTTAAAATCATTGAAAGCCATTCTAGTTTGGATTTCTCTCCCCAATATGCAAATTTATTTCATTAGCCATCAATTCCTTTTACCGTGTGCTTTATTTGGTCATCCATTACAAATTGATCAGACAATGACTATGAAATCTCATCCTTCAATAGCTAAAATCCTTGTTTAATTAGACATTACCAAATAACACCCTAAAGAAATCTGGTTAGGATCTAAAAATTATGGTTAGATATAAAGAATTGAATTTGAAAATTTTTCTATCTTTTATTCTCATTGTAAAATCCACCTGCACAATAATTTTGAATGTTACATTTTTCATCCCACCCCCCCCAAAAAAAAGAAAATCCTATTAAGGAAACTTATTACAAACTCTAGGATCATCTACTAAATATCAAAAGCTACTTTAAAAAAAGGAATTTTTTAATGTTCCTAATAAGGCTATTTTACCTCTTACTTCTTACAATTCAAGGCTTCTAATGTGAATAATAATATTTTTTCTAAACTTTTGGATGATGATTCTATTTCCTCCGATTCAATCCCTGTATCCTTGCTGGCTTTATTAATAAAAATGAAGCTTTGATTGAGAATATAAATGAGGATATTAATGTTATGCATCATTCAAATTCAATGTAGAATATGGCTTTAATACCTCATGATAATCAGGTTGAAAAATCCAATTCTAATTTCTAGATTTAGGATGATTTAAATTCTCATAAAGATTTGGCTTTATCTAATAATTTGGATCATGAAGGGAAAGGGCTTTGTGTTCACACTTTCCTCAAAATAAATATGTTTCTCCCTCTCTTGCTATTCCTGATGCTCATTTGGCTTTAATAAATTCTATTTTCTTGGAAGAAGGAGAACTCATTTCTAATCAAGATATTTCTCCTAAATATGTGACTAATGTTGCTAAATCCTCCTTAGATGATGATTATAAGGGAAAAGAAAATGGTTTCCAAATGTATCATGCTAAAAAAAGAAAAAAAATGTTAAAAATTTCCCTCTCTAATTGCCAAGAAACACTGGATCGGCTACAACCCCCCTCTCCTCTCTTAATTAACCTTTTCTTAACCCATTTTTATTTCTTTATGTTTAATTTTATTGTTTGAATGTTAGAGGATCTACCCTCTATTCTTAACTGTATTAGAAATCTTTATCGATACATAATATTTCTTTACTTATTTTTTCTGGAGCCTCTTATTTATGCTAACAAAACTAACCATGTTGCTAAAATGATCGATTTCAATAAATTTTTCTCTAATGCCAATAATAAATCAGATGCTTTTGTAATAACTTTGTAGAGGTTTCAATTCTTGATGATTTTCAATAAGTAGTCAATGCTCAAATCTCTTATGGTGATTATTATGTTTTGGGCTTAGATCTGGAAGAAATATTCTTTGGGATAATTTGAAGAATTTTGCTACCTCTATCAATAAACCTTGGTTTGTTGGTGGTGATTTTAGCACTATTTTTTTCACTTCTAATTGAAGTGGTGGTTGCTCTCCTAAGATTCATTCCATGGAAGAATTTTCTAATATGATCCATGACTGTAATTTGATTGATATTGGTTTTAAAGGTTTTAATTATACTTGGAAAAACTCTAAACTTTGACAACGGTTGGATCGATTCTTTTATACTCATTAGATTACTCAATGGCATATTACTTATGTCGATCATTCAAGCAGAACCTTGTCTGATCATACTCCTATTTTGCTTTCTATTAAACATAATTCTAATAGATTAAATATTTCTCTCCTTTTAGATTTAGAACATATGGATTCAACATATTGATTTTTTTTAATGTTGTTTCCAACAATTAGAAAGCTCTTTTACATCTTAATAATTCAACTAGGGGGATGAATAGACTTTGGATTAAGCTTAAAAGACTTAAGTAAAATTTGGGTTGGTGGAACAAACATTATTTTAAAAACCACTTTGCTAATATAAAAGATATGGAAAAAATGGTTTGTGATCTTGAGGTCTCTATTATGTCAAATTCTTCTAAGATTAAGGACTTGACTGAGGCGAAAGATAAACTTGTTAATTTTCAAAATAAGGAAGAGACTTATTGGCATCAAAAAGCTGATAGTAAACATATTGTGGATGGTGACAAGAATACTAGGTATTTCTATGCTTTAGTTAATAAAAAGAGAGCTTTAAATAATATTCAAAAAATTTAAGATGGTAATGGAGAATGGATTATGGAGAATAATGATATTAAGTTGATTATTAATTACTTTAGAAATATGCTTGAATAAGAGTTACTATGAAACAATTTCTAAATTGCACATTCCTTCTATTATTACCAATGATGACAATGATTTGCTTACTACTATTCCTAATGAAGATGAAATTTTTAAAGTTCTTAATAGCATGAGCATAGATTCATTCTGGTGCGGGTTTCACTACTCAATTTTTTCAAAATTGTTGGTTTATTATTAAAAATAATTTGATTGAGGTTGTGGTTGATTTTTAATGGTAATTCTTTTCCTAGATATTTTTTAGCACTTCTATTGTTCTCATACCTAAGAAAGATAATCTAGACTATTATAATGATTTTAGACCTATTAGCCTTTGCAACTTCTTCAATAAGCTTATTTCCAAAATTCTTGCCAACAGGCTTAGTCCTTTACTTCATAAGATTATCTCTTTCAACCAAACTAGTTTTGTTAGAGGTAGATCTATTTCTGATAACATTTTACTTGCCTAAGAATTAATTCATGACTTAGATGCTAAGACTAGAGGTGGAAACATTCTTTTCAAATTAGATATTACCAAAATTTTGATAATATCTCTTGGGATTTCATTTTCCATATTTTGAATTTATTTGGGTTTTCGATAAATTTACTTTTCTTATTAATAATTATATTAATAATATCTAGTTTTTGTTTTGCTTAATGGGAAGCTTTGGACTTCTTTCCTTCTTCCCATGGCTTAAGACAAGGGAGTCCTTTATCTCTTGCTTTATTTATTATTCTTTGTGTACTTATCTAGAGCATCAATGAGTTATTTTTAAACAATCCTAGTATACTAGAACTCTTGGTTGTCTTCTATTTCCCACTTAAGTTTTGTAGATGATTTCATTATTTTTTTCAATGCTTCTATTCAACATATCAAGAACCTCAAGATTTTTTAAATAAATTTGGTAGAGAAAGTGGTCTTTCTATCAATGATAGCCAAAGCTATTTTATTATTTCTTCAATTATCTATAATAATAAAATCAATAAAATCTGGCATATCACTAATTTTAAACATCAACACTTACCTCTTAAGTACTTGCGTACTCCTCTATTTAAAGGTCCAAAATGATCTCATCTTTTTTATGAGTTAATTAAAAAACTTTTAAATAAAATTTTTGTTTGGGAATTCCATTTACATTCCTTTGGTGGCAAGCTCACTGTTCTCAAAAGCACTCTCAATTTTATGCCCTTTTATTTGATTCAAACTATTATTCCCACTAATTTTACTCTTCTCAGAATTGATTGCTTGCTTAATAAATTTTTTTGGGATCAAATAATTCTATTAAAAGAATGCATTAGACATCCTGGCATAAATGTTGTGGTCCGTTGGGTGAAGGTGGTCTTGGTTGCAAACCTATTTGTGTAGCTATGATAGCCTTCTCTCATATGCTTTGGTGTAATTTTAGAAAGAATGATAGCCTTTAGGATAATTTTATGATGGAAAAATATTCCCAAGGTAAACACCCTCTTATCTGTGCTTATAAAGTTGGTGACTCTCCGATTTGGAAAAGGGCTTTCCTCCATTAAATGGGTTGTTGAATCCTTAATATCTTGGGGTGACCTCTTATCTATGCTTAATATCTTCTTTCTTTTGATGATACAATTGGATTGGCAAATGGCTCTATTGACTCCCTTTTATCTATACACTCTACTATTGCTATCAAAGTTAACTCTTTTTGGCGTAATAATAATTGGAATGAAAATAAACAGGAGAACTACCTTCTATTTCTATTTTTGACAAGTTTTGTAACATCTCTATCTTTTCTAATAAACCTGATCAAATTCTTTTCAAGCTCTCTTACAATGGCAATTTCATTCTTAAAGAGGTTTGGAATTTTATTAGAAATAAACAAAATGCCTCTCAAGTTTTCATTAAACTTTGGAACAATATCATTCCCATTTCTTATTTTATTTTAGCTTGGAGGATTTTGAATAACTTCATTCCTGTAGATTCCTTGCTCTGGCTTAAAGGGTTTTATTTACCTTCCAAGTGTTATTGTTGCTTTCATATTGAAAATGGTAATCATGTTTTTTTCAATGGCGCTATTGCTTCCAAACTTTGGATATGGTATGACAATTTATTTAACACAAACTATTTTCAGGGCTCTCTTTCATTATATCAATTTCTTGAAGTTTGTTTCCATAAAAATGTGAAAGGTCATATTAAAGTTTTAATTGCTATTACCCTTATTTGGTTCATTTGGATGGATAGAAATGATGCTAAATATCAAGGAATCCCTATGAACCATAGAAGAATTCTTGCTAGAACACTAAACCCTAAACACTAAACCCTAAACCCTAAAACCCTAAACACTAAAATACTAAAACCCTAAACACTAAAACCCTAAACCCAAAACCCTAAACACTAAAAAACTAAACCTAAAAAATAAAAAAATAAAACATAAACATAAAAATAAAATAAAATTAAAATTAAAACTAAACTAGAAAATAAACCTAAACTGAAAAAAAAAACTAAAATAAAAATCCTAAATTAAAATAAATAAACTAAATTAAATAATAATAAAAATAAACCTAAAGAAAAATAAAAAATAAACTAAAAAAAATAAAAAATAAATTAAATAAACAAAATAAATTTAAACCTATTAGTTTGCTAAATTTAAATAAAATAATAATTAAATTAAAAAACACTAAACCCCTAAACCCTAAACACTAAACCATTAACCCTAATCCGTAAACACCCAAAACCCTAAATCCTAAATGCTAAATCTAAAACTGTAAACTATAAACCCTAAACTGTAAACCCTAACCCTAAACTCTAAACACTAAACCCCAAACCCTAAACAACCCTAAACCCTAAAACCCTAAACCTTAAACCTTAAACCCTAAACCCTAAACCCAAACCCTAAACCCTAAATCCTCAACCCTTACCCTAAACCCTTAAACCCTAAACTAACCTGAAACCCTAAGCCAAACCAAAACCCTAAACCCTAAATCCTAAACCTTAACTCTAAACCATAAACCCTAAAACCCTAAACTTTAAAACCCTAAACCCTAAACCCTAAACCTTAAACACTTAACCCTATACCCTAAACCCAACCTAAACCCTAAACCTAAAACCTAAAACCTAAACCCTAAACCTAAACCCTAAATAAATCTTAAAACCCTAAACCATAAACTCTAAACCCTAAACCCTAAACCTTAAACCCTAAATAATAAAACTCCAAACCATAAACCCTAAACCCAAAAAACCTAAAATAAAATTAATAAATAAACTTAAACCTAAACAAAATAAAATAATAAAATAAAATAAAAACCTAAACTTAAACCTAAAACTAAACTTAAACCTAAAAATAAAACAAAAAAAACTAAACTAAAATAAAATAAATAAAATCGTAAACAAAATTGAAAAATAAAATAAACCTAAAAATAAATAAAAAAATAAATAAAATAAAAACTAAACCAAAAATAAGCATTAATTAAACCTAAAATAAAATAAAATAAAAATTGAATAAACACCTAAACCTAAAAAATAAACTTACAAATAAATAAAAATTAAAACTTAAAATCTAAACTAAAAAGAAACCTAAACCTAAAAAAAATAAAATAAACCTAAAATGAACTAAAATAAATAAAGCCTAAACCTAAACCTAAAATAAACTAAACCTAAACCTAAACCTAAAAAAAATTAAATAAAATAAACTAATAATAAACTTAAACCTAAACTAAAAATAAAACCTAAAAATAAACCTAAAATAAAAACCTAAAACCTAAACCTAAAAAAATATAATAAAAAACTAAACCTAAACCTAAATATAAAAAATAAAACCTAAAAGTAAAAAATAAAATAAAAATAAAACTAAACAAAAAAATAAACCTAAACTTCAACCAAAAACTTAAAATAAACTAAAATAAAAAACCTAGACTAAAATAAATAAACCTAAAATAAATAAACTAAACTAAATAAAAATAAAATGAGCCTACATAAAATAAAAAATAAAATAAATAAAAAATAACCTAAGTAAACCTAAACCTACACATTTACCTAATTCTAAAAAAATTAAAAATAAATAAATAAATAAAAACCCTAAATCCTAAACAACCCCAAACCCTAAAACCCTAAACCCTAAACCTAAAACCCAAAACCCTAAACCCAAACTCTAAACCCTAAACCTTTAACACTAAACCCTAATCCCTAAAACCCTAAACTAACCCTAAAACCTAAGCTATCCCTAAACCCTAAATCCTAAACCCTAAAAACCCTAAATCCTAAAGCCTAAACATTACACCCTAAACCCTAAACTCGAAACACTAACCCTAAACCCTAAACCCTAACCTTCTAGAGGTGCTAGTAGATATGATAGTGGATATGGAGGTGGTGGTTATGGAGATAGGATCTGTAGGTGAGGGATCTGATGTAGTTGATGGATCTGGAGGTGCTGGTGGATATGGAGGTGGTGGTTATGGAGGTGGGAGGAGCGACGGAGGTTACAGTCGTGGTGGTGGCAGAGGGATAGATCGTGGATATGAAGGCTGATCCCGCTACTCGAGAGGCGAGGGTTTTTCTGATGGGAACTGGAGAAACTGAAGAATGGACGATCCGATTTGCTGCTTATGGAACTGAAGAGACGGTTCTAGTTATCTATGGTTTCTGATTTGCTCAATGCGTGCTCATTTTTTATCTATGTCCTTGTTTGTATCTTAGAAAACTTGCTCTACTACTAGGTTGATGAATTCAAAAGAAGAATGTTGAATCTGAATTTGTTCTCTATTAAAAAAAACCTTAAACCCTAAACCATAAACCTTAAATTAAAACCTAAACCCTAAAACTTAAACCCTAAAAACTATAAAACCCTAAGAACACTAAAACTCTAAACCCTAAATTGTAATCCCTAAACCCAAAAACCTAAACCCTACACCCTAAACTAACTTAAACCCTAAACCCTAAACTAACCTAAACCCTAAACTAACCTAAACCCTAAACCCTAAACCCTAAAGCCTAAACTAATCAAAGCCCTAAAACCTAAATCCTAAACCCCAAACCCTAAACCCTAAAGCTTAAACTAACCAAAACCCTAAACCCTAAATCTTAAACCCCAAACCCTAAACCCAAAACTAAAAAATCCTAAACCCTAAACAAAATAATAAAACCCTAAAAACCCTGAACCCTAAACACTAAACCCTAAACCCTAAACTCGAAACCCTAATCCCTAAACCCTAAAACACTAAACCATAAATCTTAAACCCCACAACCACCCTAAACACCAAAGCCTAAACCCTAAACCCTAAACTAACCCTAAACTCTAAAGCATAAACACTAAACACCAAAACCTAAAAACCTAAAAATATAAACCTAAACTAAATAAAACCTAAAAATAAAATAAATAAGAAAACTTAAGCCTAAATAAAAAAACAAAATAAAATAAAATAAAAACCTAAACTTGAACCTAAAAATAAAAATAAAATTTAAATTAAAATAAAATAAATAAAATGCTAAACTAAACTAAAAGAAAATAAAATAAACATAAAAATTAAAAAAATTAAAAAAATAAAAATTAAACCTAAAATAAAAATATAAAATATAAAATAAAATAAAAAATTAAATAAAAATATAAACCTAAAAATAAATAAAAAATAAAACTTAAACCCTAAATTAAAAAAAACTTAAACCTAAAATAAAAATAAAATAAACAAAATAAAATAAACCTAAACTAAAAATAAATTAAACTAAAATAAATAAAACTTAAACCTAAACCTAAAATAAACTAAACTTAAACTTAAACCTAAACTAAATAATATAAAACATATGAAAAATAAACTTAACATAAGCCTAAACCTAAACTAAAAAATAAAACCTAAAAATAAACTTATAATGAAAATCTAGAACCGAAACCTAAAAAAAATAATAAAAATTGAAACCTAAACCTAAAAAAATAAAATAAAAATAAAAATAAACTAAAATAAATAAACCTAAAATATATAAATATAAAATAAATAAATTAAACTAAATAAAAAATAAATCTAAATAAAAATAAATAATAAAATAAACTAAAATAAATAAAAAATAAACTAAATAAACCTAAACCTATCGGCTTACTTAATTTAAGAATAAATAAATAAATAAATAAAAACCATAAACCCTGAACCGTAGACCCTAAACCCAAAAAACCCTAAGCTAAACCTTAAACCCTAAGCCTTAAACCCTAAACCCTAAACCCTAAACTCTAAATCCTAAACCTATAATCCTAAACCCTCAACACTAAACCTGCAACCCTAAACCCTAATCCCTAAATCCTAAAAAATCATAAACCTTAAACCATAAACCCTAACCCCTAAACCCTAAACCCTAAATGCTAAACTAAACCTAAACACTAAACCCTAATCGCTAAACCCTAAATCATAAACCATAAACCCTAAACTAACCTAAACCCTAAACCCTAAACCCTAAACCTTAAATGCTAAACTAACCTTAAACCTAAACCTTAAATCCTAAACCATAAACCTAAATCATAAAATCTTAAACCCTTAACCCTAAACCCTAAACCTTAAACCTAATAAGCTCTAAACCTAAACTTAAATGCTATAATTATAAACCCTAAACTAATCAGAACCTAAACCTAAACTTAAACTCCTAAACCCTAAACCCTAAACCTAAACCTAAAACCTAAAACCAAACCCTAAACCTAAAACCTAAACCTAAATTTAAAACCCTAATCTTAAATCTTAAACCCTAAATCAACTAAACCCTAAGAACCCAAACCTACTCCCAAAAGCTCAAACACTAAACCTTAAACCCTAAAACTAAACCTAAACCTTAACTCAACTTAAACCTTAAAACTTTAAACACTAGAACCTTAAACTCTAAAACCTAAAATCAAAACCTAAAACTAAACCTAAACCCAGCTCTAAACCCTAAACCTCAAACCTAAACCCTAAACCCTAAGCCTAAAGCTAAAGTAACTAAATAAATATAAAAAATAAACCTAAACCCTAAAAACTAATAAACTTAAACCCTAAGAATGGGTAGAACCTTCGTAGAAGAAACATCACGCTTAGTCTAGATCTGGCCATGGAGGCAAAGGCGGAGGCGGCGGTTATCACAGTGGTGATGGGGGATATGGAGGTGCTGGTGGATATGGAGGTGGTGGTTATAGAGGCGAGATGAGCGATGGAGGTTACAGCAGTGGTGGTGGCTGAAAGAGAGATCAGGGATATGATGGCAGATCCCACTACATGAGAGGTGGGCATGGTTATGATAGGAACTAGAGAATCTGAAGAATGACCTATCCGATCTGCTACTTATTGAAATGTCTCTTTATAGTAGAGACAATTCTAGTTATCTAGTGTTTTTATTTGCTCTATGCATGCTCGCTTTATATATGTCATTTTGTAGCTTAGAAAACTTGGTGTGCATCTTGATTGATGAAATCAAAAGAAGAAATGTTGAATCTGAATTTCTTCTCAATTAAAAAAAACCATAAACCCTAAACCCTAACAATAAACCATAAATTAAAACACAAACCCTAAACCCTAAATCCTATAAAAAAACCCTAAGCCCTTAACCCTAAACCCTGTACCCTAAAACCTTAAACCCTAAACCCAAAATCCTAAAACCTACAACCCTAAACCCCAAACCCTAAGCCCTAAACCCTAATCCCAAAACTAACCCTAAACCCTAAACCCTAAAAACCTCAAAACCTAAACCTAAATTAAATAAAACCTAAAAATAAAATGAACCCTAAACCCTAAAATTAAATAAAATAAAAAATAAGGTAAAATAAAAACCATAACTAAAACCTAAACCTAAACCTAAAAATAAAATAAAATAAACTAACAAAAATAAACTAAAATAAAATATAGAAAAACTTAAACTAAATGAAAAATAAAATATACCTAAAATAAAACCTAAATAAAATAAAAACCCAATGTAAAATAAAAATAAAATAAATCTAAAATAAAATTAAATAAAAATTAAATTTAAACGTAAACATTAAAATTTAAACCCTAAACTAAAACCTAAAAATAAATAAAAAATAAAACCTAAACCCTAAATTTAAAAAAAATCTAAAACCTAAAATAAAAATAAAATAAACCTAAATCTACACTAAAATAAACTAAACTAAAATAAATAAAACCTAAAATAAATTAAACCTAAACCTAGACCTAAACTAAAGAAAATAAATAAAACTAAAAATAATCTAAACTTAATCCTAAACCTAAACTATGAAATAAAACCTAAAAATAAACTTGAATTGAAAATATATAACCTAAACCTAAATAATTAAAATAAAAATTGAAACCCAAATCTAAGAATAAAAATAAAACCTAAACCTATAAAATAAAATAAAAATAAAACTAAACTAAAATAAATAAACCTAATATAAATAACTAATCTAAATAAAAGTAAAAAAATAAACCTAATCAAAATAAAAAAATAAAATAAACTAAAATATATAATAAATAAACTAAATAAACCTAAACCTACCCGCTTACTTAATTTAAGAAAAAAATAAAAAAAAATAAAAGCTCTAAAGCCTAAACCGTAAAACCTAAACCCTAAATCCTAAACCCTAAACCCTAAACCATAAACCCTAAACTCTAAACCATAAACCTACAACCCTAAACCTACAACCCTAAACCCTCAACCCTAAACCTGCAACCATAAACACTAAACCCAAATAATAAACCCTAAAAAACCATAAACCTTAAACTCTAAATCTTAAACCCAAAACTAAAACCTAAACCCTAAACTAACCCTAAATCCTAAACCCTAATCGCTAAACCCTAAACACTAAACACTAAACCTTAAACCCTAAACTCGAAATTAACTTAAAACCTGAAACAAACTTAAACCCTAAACCCTAAACACTAAACATTAAAAACCTAAATGCTAAATCTTAAATCCTAAAACCCTAAACACTAAACTCTATAACCCTAAACCTTAAACCATAAACTAAAACCTAAACTTAACCCTTAAAACCTAAACCCTAAACCCTAAACCCTAAACCCTAAACTCTAAGCCATAACCCTAAACCCTAAACCTTAAACCCTAAATCCTAAATAACCCTAAACCCTAAAACCATAAACCCTAAACCCTAAGCCCAAACCCTAAACCCTAAACCAAGCCCTAAACCTTAAACCCTAAACCCTAAACACTAAACCCTAAAACCTTAAATCCTAAACCCTAAACCCTAAACTAACCTTAAACCCTAAGCTAACCCTAAACCCTAAACCCTAAATCCTAAACACTAAACCTTAAACCTTAAACCTTAAACATTAAAGCCTAAACCCTAATCATAAACCCTAAACCTTAAAATCCTAAACCCTAAAACCTAAAACCCTAAACCCTAAACCCTAAACCTCAAACCATAATCCTTAAACCCTAACCATAAACCTAAACCAAAAGTAACTAAATAAATAAAAAATAAACCTAAACCTGAAAAGCTAATAAACTTAAACCTAAACCTAAACCCTAAGAATGGGCAGAACCTTGATGGCACGAACATCACCATCATCCAGGCTCAGCCTAGATCTGGCGGTGGAGGCTAAGACGAAGGCAACTATTATAGCAATGATGGTGGGGTATCTGGAGGTGCTACGAGATATGGAGGTGGTGTTTATGCAGGCAGTACAAGTGATGGAGGTTACAACCATGGTGGTGGCGGAGAAAGAGATCAGGGATATGATGGCAGATCCTGCTACTTGAGAGGCGAGGGTGGTTCTGATGGGAACTAGTGAAATTAAAGAACAACCAATCCGATATGCTGCTTATGGAATTATGTCTTTATATTTTCTAGCTATCTAGGGTTTTTTCTTTAAGCGCACTCATTTTTTATCTATGTCATCGCTTATGTCTTAGAAAACTTGGAGGGGTACTTGATTGATGAAATCGAAAAGAAGACATGTACAATATGAATTTGTTCTCTATTAAAAAAATCATTAACCCTAAACCCTAAATCCTAAACCCTAAACTAAAACATAAACCCTAAACTTAAAACCTAAAATCTAAATCATAAACCCTAAACCCTAAACCCTAAAAACCCTAAACCCTATATAAAAAACTAAAAAAAACCTAAACCCTAAATCCTAAAGCCTACAACCCTAAACCCTAAACCCTGAACGTCAAACCCTAAACCCTAAACCCTAAATGCTAAATCATAAGCTAACCCTAAAACCTAAACCCTAACCTAAAAACCTAAACCTAAATAAATAAAACCTAAAAATAAAATAAACCCTAAACCCTAAACCTAAATATAATAAAATAAAAACCTAAACTAAAACCTAAACCTAAACCCAAAAATAAAATAAAATAAACAAATAAAAATAAACTAAAATAAAATAAATAAAAAACTTAAACTAAACTAAAAAAAATAAACTAAACCTAAAATAAAAGAAAATAAAAACTAAATAAAATTTGAACATGAAAAAATAAATTTTAAAATAAAACCAAAAAATAAATAAAAAATAAAACCTAAACCCTAAACTAAAAAAAACTTAAACCTAAAATAAAAATAAAATAAAACTAAACCTAAACTATAATAAATAAAAATTAAACCTAAACCTAAACACTAAACCCTAAACTCTAAACCCTAAACCCTAAACCCTAAATTCCAAACCCTAAACCCTAAACCCTAAAACCTAAAATCTACAACCCTAAACCTTAAACCCTGAACCCCAAACCCCAAACCCTAAACCCTAAATAATAAAAACCTAAAAACTTAAAGCTAAATTAAATAAAACCTTAAAAAAGCCCTAAACCCTAAACTTAAATAAAATAAAAAAATAAAAAAAATAAAAACCTTAACTAAAACCTAAAGGTAAACCTAAAAAAAATAAAATAAACTAATAAAAATAAACTAAAACAAAATAAATAAAAAGCTAAACTAAACTAAGAAATATAATAAACCTAAGGCTAAAAAACCTAAATAAAATAAACACTAAATGTAAAATAAATATTAAATAAGCCTAAAATAAATTAAAGTAAAAACGGAATAAAAATTTAAACTTAAAAAATAAACCTTAAACTAAAACCTAAAAATAAATAAAAATTGAACCTAAAGCCTAAACTAAAAAAAAACTTAAACCTAAAATAAAAATAAAATAAACCTATATCTAAACTAAAATAAACTAAACTAAAATAAATAAACCTAAAATAAACTCAACATAAACCTAAACCTAAACTAATTAAAATAAATTAAACTAAAATAAACTAAACCTAAACTAAAAAATAAAACCTAAAAGTAAATCTAAAATTAAAACCTAAAACATAAACCTAAAATAATAAAATAAAAACTCAAACTTAAAACTAAAATAAAAATGTAACCTAAACTAAAAAATAAATAAGTAAAACTAAACTAAAATAAATAAACCTAATATAAATAATCTAAATTAAAGAAAAACTAAAATAAATCTAAACAAAAATAAAAAATAAAAAAAACTAAAATAAATAAAAAATAAACTAAATAAAGCTAAACCTACTAACTTAATTTAAGAAATAAATAAACAAATAAGAACAACCCCTAAACCGTAAACCCTAAACCCTAAACTATAAACACTGAACCTACATCCCCAAACCCTCGACCCTAAACCCGCAACCTTAAACACTAAACCCTAAAGCCTAAACCCTATAAAACCATATAAACCCCTAACCAAAACTAAACTCTAAACCTAAACCCTAAACCCAACCCTAAACCATAAACCCTAATCTTAAACCCTAAATGCAACCTCCCTAAACTAACCTAACTTAAACCTAAACTAAACCCTAAAAACCTAAACGCTAAAACCTAAACACTAAAACCCTAAACCCTAAACCTAAAAACTTAAATCTTAAACCCTACAACCCTAAACCGTAAACCCTAAACCCTAAACCTTAAACCCTAAACCCTAAACCTTAAATTCTAAACCTGGGCCAACTAAACCCTAAAACCTAAACCTAAACTTAAACCAAAACTATAAACTTAAACACTAAACCTAAACCCTAAACACTAAACCATAAACTCTAAATTCTAAAACCTAAACCTTAAATCTAAACCTAAACTTAAACCCTAAACACTAAATCCTAAACCCTAACCCTAATCCTAAAGCCTAAAAACCCTAAAACCCTAAACCCTAAACCCTAAACCATAAGCCTAAACCATAATCCCTAAACCCTAACCCTAAACCCTAAACCCTAAACTTAAACCTGAAGTAAGTAAATAAATAAATAAAGAAAACCAAAACCCTAAAAGCTAATAAACTTAAACCTAAAGCTAAACCCTAGGAATGGGCAGAACGTTGATGGCAGGAACATCACTATCAACCGTGCTCGCAAGATGGCCGTGGAGACATTTGATGGTGAATCTCACTACCGAGACGGGGTGGTTCGATGAGAAGAAAGAAATCAAGAACGGTGATCCGACCTACTTATGAAACTATTTTTACGGTAGAGATAATTCTAGTTATATAGGGTTTTTGATTTGCTTTATGCATGGTCACATTTGTTCTATGTCCTCGCTTGTGTCTTAAAAAACTTGGTCTGCTACTTGATTGATGAAATCAAAAGAAGAAATGTTGAATCTTAATTTGTTCTCTATTAAAAAAACCATTAATCTTAAATTGTAAACTAAAACATAAACCCTAAACCTAAAACTTAAACATTAAACCCTAAACCCTAAACCCTAAACCCTATACAAAAAAAAATTAAATAAATAAACCCAAACCCTAAACCCTAAACCCTAAATCATAAAACCTACAACTCTAAACCCTAAGTCCTAAACCCCAAACCCTAAACACTAAACTCTAAACCCTAAACTAACCCTAAACCCTAACACCCTAAAAACCTAAACCTAAACTAAATAAAACCTAAAAATAAAATAAACCCTAAACCCTAAACCAAAATAAAATCTAAAAAATAAAATAAAATAAAAACCTAAACTAAATCCAAAATTGAAACTTAAAAATAAAATAAAATAAATTAATAAAAGTAAACTTAAATAAAATAAATATAAACCTAAACTAAACTAAAACATCAAATAAACCTAAATAAAATTAAATTAAAGGTAAAATAAAAATAAAACACACCTAAAAGAAACGAAAATAATAACTAAACCTAAAAAATTAAAATTAAAATTAAACATAAAATTAAATAAAAAACCTTAACCCTAAAGTAAAAAAAAACCTAAACCTAAACTAAAAGAAACTAAACTAAAATCAAAAAAACCTAATCCAAAAACTAAAATAAACTAGACCTAAACCTAAACCTAAACTAAATAAAATAAATTAAACTAAAAATAAACTTAACCTAAACCTAAACCTAAACTAAAAATAAAACCTAAAAATAAACTTAAAATAAAAACCTAAACCTAAACCTAAATAAAAAAATTAAAACTAGAAAGCTAAATCTAAAAATTAAAAATAAAACCTAAACCTAAAAATAAAATAAAAATAAAACTAAACTAAAATAAATAAAACCAATGTACATTAACTCAATTAAATAATAATAATAATAAACCTAAATAAAAATAAAAAATAAAATAAACTAAAATAAATAAAAAATAAACTAAATAACCTAAACTATTGCTACTTAATTTAAGAAAAAAATAAAGATAAAATAACCCTAAACCCTAAACCCTAAAAAATCATAAACCCTAAACCCTAAACCCAAAACCCAAAACCCTAAACTCTAAACCCTAAACCTACAACCCTAAACCCTCAACCCTAAACCTACAACCCTAAACACTAAACCCTAAACCCTAAATACTAAAAAGCCATAAACCTTAAACCCTAAACCCTAAACCCTAAACCTTAACCCTAAACCCTAAACCCTAAACACTAAACTAACCCTAATCCCTAAACCGTAATCCATAAACCCTAAATGTTAAACCCTAAATGCTAAAACCTAAAGACTAAATTAACCTAATATTACAGTTTAGAGTTATTGGTGCAAGGATTGGATAGATGATATGAGAATATCATAAGATTATAGTCTAGAGTTAAGAGATCTATTCCTTCCTTTGCCTTTCCCAGAATAGTAGATTGTGGTTCTTCTCCTCGAGAGTGAAGCCACACCATCAGTACATCTCCCATCGCTGAATGCTATTCCCCTAAGTTCATGATTTTTTCATCAGGGAGATCATCACTAAGCAGATAGACAACAGGAAGTGGGTGCGCTACTAAGAAATCTACTAACATTTGCCTTTCACTGCTGAAGAAGTATGAAGGTAATGTCAAACTATGAGAAGATCTTGGACCATCATAACGATGGCATAATCGTGTCATGAGATACGTAGGGATTTATCCTAGAGATTAAGTTCACCTTATGAAAAATCATGGTAGTAGATGCAAAGATTAATGCTAGGCAATGCTTCTCAATGAGTGGATAATTAGCCTCAGGGATTAGATGATGGCTGAGGTAGTAGAGTGCAATTTGCTTCCCTTCATCATTGGCTTTAACAAAGCACCAAGGGAGTCATCTAATACAACAAGGTAAAGTATGGCTTGCGATAGGGATGCTAGAATTGGAGGCTTCATCAGGTAATACTTGATGTCTTTGAAAGCATGCTTACACTTATCATCCCAGTTGAACTTGGCATCATTTTTGATAAGTGCTGAGAATGGCTGACATCTTCCCGAAAGGTTGGATATAAACCATCTTATATATGCCAATTGCCCATGGAATGATCAGAGTTGAGTTAAAATTTTTGGGGGTGGCATTTCAAATATCGCCTTAATATTCTCAAGATCGATTTCAATTCCATGGTGTCAGATAACAAACCTAAGGAATTTCCCTTAAGCTACTCTGGATGCACACTTTAGGGGGTTCATTTTAATGTTAAATTATTTTAAAACTACTCTCAAGTCAAAGAGATGGTCTTCCTTTTCTCTACTTTTGATCAAGTGATCATAACACTAGCATGATTTCATAGCCCATTGGTATGTAGCACAATTTTAAGGTCGAAAGGCATGACCTTATAGTAATGTGGATTTTGATCATGGGTTCTAAAAGTAGTGTTTCTTTCATCTTTAGTGGCCATCTTTATTTGGTTATATCCAGATAAGCCATCCATGAAAGAGAAAACTGCATGAGATGAGGCAATGTCCACCATTAGCTCCAGGATTGGTAGTGAAATTTCATTTTTTGGACATGCCTTATATAAATCCATAAAATCGAAGCATATGTGAATTTGACCATACTTTTTCTTAATTAGGATGATCGCTAACCATGTAGGTATCTTTCTTTCATGATGAAGATTGATCGTTTCTTGACTTCATAAATGACCTATTATTCTATGTCGAATCGCATGCGTCAAGGAGCTTCCTTGATAGGGTTAGCAGTAAGCTCTTTTGCTAATTAATGGATTGTGACGTCAGGAGCCAATCCAAGAATCTCTTCATAACTCCATGCAAAGCAGTCCTTAAACTCAATCAATAGCATAACTAAGTCATTGGTTTCAATTTAATTCAATAAAGAACTAATGAATTTCGCACATGGATCTTCTTCATTTCTTAAGTTGATTTCTTTGAGCTTGTCGATGGTTTACTTGATCTCTTCTTTAAACTCTAATGATGCATCTTTGACTTCAAAATCATTTGGATCATCTAAAGTTTCTAAGAATAGCTCCTCATATCAGTTAATGTGATTAAAAAGAACCTATCAGATTCTAAATGATTGGCGATGACTAAGTAGTAATCATCATCATCGACTAGACCCACTGTATCGAATCCTACTCTTGGTCTTGATGAAGAGCTTTTTCATTTGTTCTTCCATATTATTTTGAAGTAGTATGACCTATGCTTTGACCAAGCATGTGGGATTAACCCTTTCTTTGTTAAATTATGAACACAAGACATGTACCAATTAAAAGGTAATTCTATTAATTTATATGAATCATCCTCAAGTTCTACATCAACTTCTTGACTTGAGGATGATGCCCCAAAGAACCTCGAGTATTCACACTGTGGATGACTTATGGGCTTCCTTAACTACCAAACCTTTAGCTTTTTGAGAGGAAAGTGGGGTTAGAGCTAAGGTTCCCAACTGATGTCTAACTATTTCACATATAGACTTGGATACACTTATGCTTTGCTTTGGAGCTCGGACTTCATCGCTATCTAGCTCAAGTGTCACCTCTAAAGGAATCTACTGCTGAGAAGAGCTGGTTGGTGTGCTAACCATAAAAGACTCATCAAATGAACTAGATTCAAAGTCTATATGAATAGGAGGGGTACTCCTAGTAGCTCGGACAGATCTTCTATTAGGTGGATTTTAAAGAGGTTTTTCACCCCTCGGACTGCCTCTGAACTAGCCTCTTCCTCTACTTGGTGGAGTTCAGGTCATCCTATTTATATGTTCGAATGGAGTAACGAACTGTGGGTGTAATTTAATGTCAGGCTCCACTTCCTCCTCTAAGTCTATTTCTGCTCCCTTTTATTTTCTTTTTCATTTTCTCTTTTCTATTCTTTTTCTTTTTCTCTTTCCTTTTTTTTCTATTTTTTTCTTTTATTTTTAAACTTTGGCCAAGTTTACGAGAATAAACTTGTTGAATTTGAGGGAGGAAGTAAGCTGCATCCTCATATATGTCGACCTCGTGAACTGTAAATAGCTTGAGATCTCCTTTGACATAGTAAATGATCCCACCTCACGAACTTCATACACCATGTAGAGAGGATGGAACTATATTATTCTCATGTATCCATGGTTTCCCAAGAAAAGTATTGAAAGATGTATCAGTCTATAATGTGAAACTTGGCTTCTCCCAATCATCTATATCCAAGGGCAACATTATGGATAGGCCATTGACCTTTTGAAGCTGATTCAATCTTCCCACCTTAGGAGTCTTCTAGACACTAAGACTTCCCTAGTCATAAGACACTTCTAATAATTAGGTAAACACTTAACCTAAGCCTAAAGACTTAGAAGGGTTAACCATAGGATTAGGTTATGCCTGGGATTAGGATAATCCACCCTACAACCCAAATCCAATCCATATTCACCTTCTCAAACCAAACCTCAAGTTCATTTAAACATCAAATTCAAATCCAAATCCAAGCCCCAATTTCAAAACTAAATGATTGAAGCATGATTAAATCCAAACTTGAAACCCTTCCTAAGCCATATGACCTATCCCATGGACTTAGCCAAATCTTAATTCAAATTAATCCAAAATCAATTGATTTTTCATACAATTTATATCTTCAACCATCTTCCAAAATATAAATCAAATCTACTTTCAAATGATCAAAATTAAATCAAACTAAATCAAATTAAATCAAAACCCTTCCTAAGCCATATGACCTATCCCATGGACTTAGCCAAATATTAATCCAAATCAAATCAAACTGAATTAATTTTCTCACAAATCAATCATATTTTCAATCAAATTTACAAATTTAAATAAAATGTACATTTACATCATGAAAACTAAATCAAACCAAATCAAAATGCAAACTTACGCCACTTAACCCAACTCAATGGACTTAGCCAAATTCCTTCATTCCTAATCCCAAATTCAATTTATTTTCTCATGAATCAATCATACCATCAATCATATTCACAAATATAAATAAAATCTACAATCATCAACCCAAACCAAAATCTACCCAAGTCAAACCCAACTTAACCCTTTTAAATTGAAATGTTCAAATGAACCAAAACCCATTTGAACCCAAGTCAATTGCAATTGAATTTATATATAAATCCTAAATCTATATATAAACTCAACTAAATCAAACTCAACCCAAAATCAAGCCAACTAAACCCAATTGGTCCGCTTGATCCAAAGTGGGCAATTTGACCTATTTGAGCCAAGTTTTAATCCTACCTAAATTGGATTGAACCAAGCCCATCAAAAACTCCCATCATGATTATTGATCACTTTAAGTTGATTAATTGTCCCAAATTGGGTCAAACCAAGTCAACTTGGTCATTTGACCAAGTCAACCCCTTATCCCATATGAACTCAAACTACCAAAAAATCCTAAGAAAATCCTTGAAACCAAATAAAATCAATATTTGAATATGACTTGACCTTCAATTGAGTCAAACCAAACCCAATTGGCCCTCTTGAATGAAGTTGACCCAAATTAACCTAAAAGATCAAATTGGGTCAAATCATATATAAACAAAATTGATTGCAAATAATGACTCAAGTTTATTCCAAATTGATTGTCGAACTTGACCAAAGCCATGATTGGACCCAATTGAACCCAATTGACCTACTTAGCCAAAATTGATCTAAAGGTTCAAGTTGGCCTAAAGAAAAACCAAATCCAAATTAATTTAAACCAAAGCCTACAATCATCATCAATTGGTCAACTAAACCCAAACCAACACCAAACCCAAGCCAATTTGGCCAATTTATCAAATTGGTCAACTTAACTCATTTGACCCAAAATGAATTCAAATGAGCCATAATCAAATCTAAGCCAAACTAAACCAAACCAATTGAACCAAAATATCCCAAATGATCATATGAACTTGACCCAACCTTTGGTTTGACCTAATTTGACCAAGTGGTAAACTTGACCCAACCTAACCCAATTTAACTTAAATGAGTCAAAATGAGTCAAAACCTAACCAAATCAAGTCCACTTGACTTGAAATTTGGGCTAACCAACCTTTGGCTCATTTCAAATCTGCCCAAATGAAATCCAATGCCAAATAATGATTCTACCCTTGGGTCAAAGGCATCACATGAGACAAATCACCCATGTAAGTGGTCATTTCCATTCCTGGCCACTTGGAACTCTCTCCCAATGGTCCACATAAGACACCCCAACCTAACCCAAGGGGTGGTTGGGTTGGCCATGACCCATGGGAGGTGAAATCACTTCACCTTCCCATTGAACCATTTGAAACCCATAACACACCCATGATTCCTCTTTGTCAGCCACCTCCACACTTTCAACCAACCATGCCGAGCCAACTCACCTCCTCCCTGCCACCCACATCTCCCTGAGATGATCGGATGACCACTAAAAGCCAAACCTAAACCTACCATGTGATCAAGATAAAGGGGGTACAAACCCCTTTATTTTCACTCAAACACACATAAAAATCATTCCTAATAGCTCTAGCTTCCCAAGACTAGCTACTAAATCCATTCCTTAAGCTCGCAAACTCATTCATCGATCAATAAATACAATTCCCATCCTTCCCAAAATAGGACACTCCCATTTCTAACCTAACTTCCCCATTTCTCCATCAAACTCAAATTAACTTTGCACAAACCTTCCCTAGGCCTTATCCAGCAAGAACAAATCATCTCCCAAACTTCTCGAGCATCAAAGGTGGGACTTCGATCAAAGAAAAGCTCCAAATCATCAATTCATGGCCTTTCGAGCAGACATCAAGGAATTAATCCAATTGCTAGTCAATAAGGCTTCATCTCCACTAGATGAAGCTTCCTCAATCATTTGAGCCATCTTGAGCGGTGAGGTTTTCTTCCAAAATTGACCCTTAGGAAAAAAATGGGTTGGAGCTTTTTGAAGAAAACTTGCATCTCAAGTGATCTTGACTGTTGGTTCCCCTCCGATCGATGTTGGGAAGGTGTGGATGGTGCTAATCCAAGCTGGTAAACTTGGATCAAGTGAGCAATGGTAAATGAACTCCATTCTCCCTCACTCGTGTCATTAAATCATGTGCCGATTCGCATGATCGGTGGTCGGTGATTAGATCCGCTAGATCGATCTAATTTAATCTTATTAAACTATGGGATGAATTGTAATTATCTCACCTTAGATCGGATGGCGGACAAGAAAGTGCATCCTCCACTGCCACGTAAGCACTGTATTAGATAAGTTTTAAGTAGCCAATCCTACAGTGCCATATGGAAAGTATGCCACATCACCACGCCATGTGGCGCCAACAGGATTAGGCTTAATTAGGCTTAATTAATCATTTTAATGGCTGAAACTTCTAAAAATAATAAAAAATCATAGAGAAATAAAAAATGTAAATAAATACATATTTTAAAGGTATTTTAGAGGAGAATTAATTAAAAATTATCTTAACTAATTTTGAACAGTAATTAAAATTTAATTAAGGCTTAATTAAAATATTTATTAGTTTAATTACTTGAGTAATTAATGCTAAATTTTGTGGGATAATTTAACGATGACCTCTACCTCCCTTGATTTTCTTAGGATTTACTTAATTAGAAAAATTGACTAATTAAACCTTAATTACTCTTTCAAATTAATTAATGATTAATTAAGCTCATAGACTGTAAGAAATTAGTTAATTAAGTTTATTAATCATTGTTCAACTTTAAGTGAACTAAGGCATAGGGTTTGGACTCCTTTCCCGAATTCATTTAACCCTTTTTTTAATAATGAAATTAATTAAGATTTAACTAATTAATTAAATCACATAATCAAATTGAACTCATAATCACATCAGACCTTAATTAATTAAATCATGGGGTAGATCTTTTGGTGTTTAATAACCTAAAAGAGTTTAATGAAATTATGGTTAGTCCATGTGTGTGGGAAAACCATAAGAGTAATTAATTAAGTCCTTTAATCTAATTAACTATTAATCATAATCCAATTGCATTAGGCCCCTTTTATTTTCTAGGATCATTGCAAGTTTATTTTCCATGCATATCATGTTGACTCATAATTATTTAGTAAATTACTTTAAGGTGACATAGGTAAGGGTAATTAATTCATCTAATTAAGGGTTCAACTTAATTAACACATAAAATAAACTTAATTACATTTCCTTAAATTAAATTAAATCACTATTGTTGAAATGGGTTTAAAACAATAAGTGATGATTTCTCTTCTCCTCTTTAAATCAAATCAAATCCAAAACTTAATTAATAAAGAAGCTTTTGTTTTGCTTTAAATAATCTTATTTGATTTGATTATCCTTAAGAAGTTTGGTTGAATGAATCACATGGTTATATTTGATTGTCCTCTTCCTATCAAGTTAAATTTGGTATGTCATTTGAATTCATGCATCCATCTTTCAAAATCAAGTAAAATAAAATGGATTTCCTTTATGTAAGCTTGCATGTGTTGATTTAATTTAATATATGTGTGGCTATTATCACTATTAAATCCAAAAATTTTATTTTTAAAAGCTTATAAATTAATAATAATATGTGTTATGATGATAATTATAAATGCATAAGAAAAGCATGTGCTTATAGCTTAAGTGTATGGATGTTGAGTTCTCTTTCCTCTATTCACGTGTTGATTTATATAAGATTGAATGGTAATGGGTATATAGTTGGACATCCGGGAACATGAGGCTTTAGCTAGCCCAAGGAGGCCATTTGATTACCTCATTTCCATGGTTCAACAAGAGCACGCACATTTGATTTCAATCTTATGTATTTCAACATTAGAATTTGGATAGAGCTTTAATTCATATATATAAATGATTCAATCAAAAAAAAATACAATCTTTGCATGGTTTTCTTTCCTTCATTTATGTATACATCCATGTGTGTCCACGAAGAGCAAGTATATAATCTGGACATCCCGGGAATAATAGGCTTTAGTTAGCCCAAGGAGGTCATTTGATTACCTCACCTCCTTGGTTTAACAATGACATGTACTTGCCTATATCTTCGTACATGTATATGTATATGTGATTAGTGAATGAAAATCACATTTTACATTAAAATTTCATGCATTCATAATTGACTAAGTGGTTGAATTAAATAGCCATATGATTTGGAGCTTACTTCCTATGTTCATGTATATGAATTTACATATGTTTGAATGCAAATGGGTATATAGTCCGACATCCCGAACACGATGCCTTAGCTAGCTCCAAGGAGGTCATTTGATTACCTCACTTCCTAATTTAATAATGGCACATGTATATTTAATATTATTCTTATGTCCTTTGTATAAAAATTGGATAATGTTTTAAGTTAATATGTTTAAATTATTCAATCAAATAAAATATAAATTATAAACATACACATACATTCATCATTTAAGTGTGCTAAAATATGTTTCATGTATAGATACACTTGGGATTAAATCATATGAATGTTACATGTGATGGAAAGGAATGATTTAATATATGTCCTGTGGTAGTAATTCAATTAAATTAATCTTAAGATGCCTTTCATTTTGAATAAGTTTATTTAAAGTGAACTTAAACTTAGGATTAATTAAATCATTTAATAAGCCATTCACTAAAGAGAACTAAATCAAATTAATATACTTTAGAAATTGACTTAAGGTTTGGATGAAAGAGGGAAATCCTTATTTTCTTTGTTTATAACACTTAGTTGCTAAGTGTAATCAAATGAAACAAAAGAAAACACAAATTAAAATTCACAAATCAGTTAAACTATTTTAAGTGAAATCAACCTTTCATGTAAAATTGAATCCTTCAATACTTAGAAAATATAACACTAATACTTAACAAGACATACCACACAAGCCTTAATACACACATTTGAATTAAGTCACCACTTCTAGCTATAAGTTAGATAGCATATGATGTGATGTATGTTCTATTTTATGATGTATTATTTAAGATTGGATGTTAGGGTGTATGAATGATTGGTCAATATTAGCTTAATCATGTTTTCTATAGGGGATTATGCTTAAGGGATGCTTAGAAATAAATGTGAATGCTCTTTTTGCAAGTTGCTTAAATCCTTAAGCATAATCCAAGTTAGGACAGGTGGGCTTAATTACCCATGTGTAGGGTGCTAAGTCTAAATTATAAATACAACTACTTAGGATTATATGTATATTTAGCTAACCTCTATTTTGCAGGTGTAGTTAGATTTACATTTCCCACATAACTATAATTTTTGCAATAAGAATTAGGATTAGTGCTATGGGGATTAGATGAGCAAGTGGCTAGAAGGCTTTGTCTTGGGGTGCCTTGTGATGCCTTTGAAGCAAGCACCATCCAACAAAAGAAGGAACCAAATAAATGGAGATATGAAGAAAGAAGATCCCCATAGCATTTAATACAATTATAATTATTCATTCATATTCAAGATTGTATAAGGGTGGAGCTCGGCTAACCATCTTTTCTCCCTTCAGGTTGTATGGTGGTACCTGACCGCGCTGACCTTTTATTCTTTTATAATATTTTATATAATTGTTTGATGTTATGTTTACATTGTGCATTGTGATGCTTATAGTTAAATGATTTATGCTTTAATGTGTGGCTTGGATACAATTAAGCTCTTAGGATAAAAATAACTTTTCTACCCAACTAATCACTCATAACTAAATTTTAACAACTCATAACCTCATCATAAAGCCTAAGATATAAATAAGATAATTAAAAGATTTAGCAAACCCTTAGCTATATGGTTGTATGTTTCACATCATGCATGTATAATCTTTTTCTCTTGAACATGAAGGATATCCATCCTTGCACGATAAAGGAATGCTTGACCTATGAGGGCATCCCTTGTGGTGAAGAACACCTTCTTCTAGTTTATTTGACCCTAACCTATTTCATCATGCATTTAGGCATAAGAAATCCTAAAGCCTTAGTCAAAATGATTTGTCTAAAATGAAATAAAATTTAAAAATATTTTGCATCTATAGATTAAGTCATATGCTCATACCACTCATGCTCTAGTCTCTTAGAGAGTATGTTTAGGACTCTAGTCTCTTTCTAATTAAATAACTACCCTAGCTATATTGCAATTCACAAGATCAGACTACATTATTTTAAAATCATATGAGGAGTTAGCTGGCTACCACTCTATGCGATTATAAGTCTAGAAGTCGGACAATTTATTCTCTCTTGTGGAGGTAAACCCTTATGTCCACCTGTCACTTAGATTTAGGTCTTGTTTTAGCTCACACTAAAGCTCCCTAGATTTAGGATCCAAGGTAGTTATTTCCATCAGGCTACAAGCATAAATTCTCACCTCTTAGGCATTCCCACAACCTTGTGTTGGTGCATTATAAGCACTTGTAATCTAATTAAATTTCAACTCAAAACATATAAATCTACTCAACTTCAAAATTATAAAGCCCAACCATAGGATAGATTGGAATGCTTACTAGGCTTCCTAGTATCATGAGAATTTTCTACTTATTTCATTTGGATTCCAAAATAAATCTTCTAATTGAACTTTCCCAATTGATTTTCCAAATACCACCAATCCTTTGATAGTCTAACTTGAAATCTTTGGAGTTGATAGTTGTCTTCTTTAATCGAGTATTATTAGAAAGTTTCATTTCCTAAAATGTAATTATGGAGGCTTGCCTCTATAGAAAACTTAAGATCTGGTTTAATATAAATCGCTTTATTCATCCATGTAAATGTAAAAAAATCTCTTATACATTCATTGACCCATCATGCCTTAGAGTCTTTATTACTTGATTAGGTCCATTGTAGGGTGATGTCTCTATCTTCAGATAGTACATCATACCTTAATGTTGTACCCAACCACCTCAAAAAAGTACCCCCACATAAATCCAAAATAAACAAAGACAAGGCCCTCTCACTTGTTCATTGAATCCTCTCAACATTATCCTTTCTTTTGGAAATTGGAGATGTCGATACTCAAGTAAGGGTTCTTAAACTCATAATGTTGATTGATACACCTGGGTCAACCAAAACTCAAGATAGCCTAAATCTACCAACATCCACTATAATGTAAAGAGGCAGTTATGCTTGGTCATCCCTAGGAGTAAGTATTCATCACTGAATGTAACTCTTGAGATGTCCTTCGAGTGACATGCCTCCCCTTTAATAGTGGTCAGTTAAGCTAAGCATATCTCTAGATCAAGTAAGGCCTTGATTAGCGATTCCCTCATCTCTTTAGATAAGACAAGGGTGTCGTATATGCTTAACTTAGCTAGAAACTTTCTAAGGTGACCTAGGACATTATAATCAACTCTGGCTTGGTCCTCCACAAGCATATCCATGGGTGGAGCATCCTATGGAGGGGCTATATGCTCAATGAAACTAATGACTTGGTCACTTTGATCCTGAGGTGCTACCCTACGAGGTAGAACTTTACCACTGATAAGTTGACTTCAGTGACTTCTTGGAATGATGAGCTTGTGGAAAGTTCTACCTTCTCATCGGGCATACCTACAGCTTCTCCTATTGGATCCTAGGAGTCAGTTGTCTCCAAGTCAATCTTAAGAGGTGAACCGATTGATTCAGAAGGATAGTCCGACTAAATCGTAAAGGAAAGGATCAACTACTAAAGCTATTATTTTTTTAGACTCAGAGCTTTCAATAGAATAAAATCAAGAGCATCAAAAGTAAACAATATATAAGTAGAATTGACTTTCTTCATTAATTTCTTTTTTTTTGTTGGAGGTACATGATGGAAATCAAATAAAGTGTAGTAAGAGATTTAGTGCCCTTATCCAAAATACAATGCTTCTACTAATAGAAAGGAGCTAGTAGAAGGTTGTAGTTATAACGCGGAGGGAGTACTGGAATTTAGGTGGCTACACTATTGGACTATCGGCAAGTATGGTGAGTCGCTACTGCCGGGTCACACCTTCCTCGAGTTATCCTTTGCAACTAGCAAAACTTCCTTGGTGTTGGAGGTTTGAGCTACTTCAAGCACCTGCAAGGAAAGCTTCTTGATCTTAGAAATAATCTTCTTAGAGGTTCGGGATCGGGAGATATACTAACCTTCTTTGGCCTTAAGACGATCGTAAGTATCCCTAAGGATTACTCTAACAAAATTGGATGGTTATTTTAATAAGTCTTCTTTTGGGTAACCATTGCTCTCAAATTGTAGTTACGCTCAAGCTAGTCCTTAAAAGTGATACAATCCTCTAAGACATGGCCTAACATGTGGTGGTAGGGGCAATAGCTAGGATCATCACTCTTGCCCACCTAGAATATGGCTTGTTCAATCTATCAACAAGAGTAGGTAGAAAGTAGCTACCTGGTGATGGATATGAATACCATTATTAGGTAGGCTACTAAGGTGGTGGAAATGGTCATTGTGGTGGCTACGATGGCCAGTATGATGGCCGAGGTGGCGAAAGAGGAGGCGGAAAAAGGTCCGAGCTCATAGTCTATTATCAACTCTGGTTGCTTCCCTCGTCAATCGACACAATTATCCCTAGCTTCTTCTAAAACACCTTATGCGGCTTGGGCCTAGATAATTGGTCAGGAAAGGTTTGGCTTTCTCTTATAGGCCAACTGCCTTATTGATTAATTTCTCAAATGTTTTGATGGTAAAGTCCTTAGGCATGAAGGCAACTTGGCCATGGATATTATTGAGAAGAATCTCAATGGCAGGTTGTTCAAACAACTATGGTTCTCATTTCAAGCTCAGGTTGCGCCGCTAAGAATATAATCAACAAGGAACTCATTGAGTTTCTGCATCTCTACAATGATGTCACCTACAATCACCCTCTACTAAGCTCTAGCAAACCTCTTGATGAAGAGGTGCTAACCAAAGAAAAAGTCTTCACCAACCATTGCTAATACCAATCAATTGCAACACGACAAGTCTAACAAAAGGTAGAAGAGGAGCGCCACCTGTTGCAAAAGCCTCTGTGCAATGTGTTATTGTGGGCTCCCAATGGCATCAAGGATCTTGAAGGACAGTGGCACAAAACCCTAAATAAAATAAAAACTAAATAAAAACCTAAACCTAAAAAATAAACCTAAAAGTAAAACCTAAAAAGAAATAAAAAATAAAACCTAAACCATAAACTAAAATAAAAAACCTAAACCTAAAATAAATAGAATAAAATAAACATAAACCTAATCTAAAATAAACTAAACTAAAATAAATAAAACTTAAAACCTAAAATAAACTAAGCCTAAATCGTAAACTAAATAAAATAAAATAAACTAAAACGAAACTTAAGCCTAAACTAAAAAAAAACCTAAAAATAAATCTAAAATAAAAACCTAAAACCTAAAACCTAAAACCTAAAACCTAAACCAAAAAAATAAAAAAATAAAAAATATAAAACTAAACATATACCTAAAATTAAAAAATATAGCCTAAACCTAAAAAATAAAATAAAAATAAAACAAAATATAAACCTAAACCTAAACCTAAACCTAAATAATAAACTAAAATAAATAAACTTAAACTAAAATAAATAAACATAAAATAAAAAATAAAATAAACTAAAATAAATAAAAAATAAACTAAATAAACCTAACTTATTGGTTTAGGTAACTTTAAAAAAAAACTCTAAACCCTAAACCCTAAACTAATTCCTAAACCTAAACAGCCCTATAAAAACTCTAACCTACAATAAACCTTAAACCCTAAAATCACTAAACCATAAGCTAAACCTAAACCCTAAACACTAAGCCCAAACTAAACTTAAAACCCTAAACCCTAAACCCTAAACTTAATAACAAACCCTAAACTAAAAACCCTAAACCATAACTAAACCTAAACTAAACCTAAAACTCTAAACCCTAAAGCTCAACACTAAGCCCTAAACCTAAACTATAAACCTAACCTTAAACCCTAAACCTAAACTAAACCTAAAACCCTAAACCCTAAACCCAATCCTAAACTAAACCCAAATAAAAGAACTAAACCTAAACTAAATAAAAACCTAAAATAAAATAAATAAATAAAACCTAAACCTAAATAAAATAAAATGGCAAAATAAAATAAAAATCTAAACTGAAAGCTAAACCTAAAAATAAAATAAAATAAACTAATAAAAAAATAAAATAAAAACTAAACAAAAACCTAAACCTAGAAAATAAACATAAAAATTAAACCTAAAAATAAATATAAAATAGAACCCATACCCTAAACTAAAAATAAAAACTAAACCTAAAATAAAAATAAAATGAACAAAATAAACCTAAACTTAAACTAAAATAAACTAAACTAAAATAAATAAAACCTAAACATACATCTAACATAAACTAAACATAAACTCTATACCAAATAAAGTAAAACAAACTAAAAACAAACTTAAACCTAAACTAAAACATAAAACCTAAAAATAAAGCTAAAGTAAAAACCTAAAACAAAAACCCTAAACCCTAAACCCTAAAAAGCTAAAAACCTAAACCTAAACTAAATAAAACCTAAAAACAAAATAAATAAAAAAACCAAACCAAAAATAAAAAGAAAAAAGAAAATAAAATATAAACATAAACTAAAACCTAAACATAAACTTAAACATAAAAAGAAAATAAAAAAATAAAACCTAAACTAAAATAAAATAAATAAAAACCTAAACTAAACAAAAAGAATAAAAAACCTAAATAAAGTGAAAAACAAAACCTAAAATAAAAAGAAAATAAACCAAAAATAAAATAAAATAAAAACTAAATAAAACTTAAACCTAAAAAAAGTAAACATAAATATAAAACCTAAAAATAAATAAGAAATAAAACATAAACCCTAAATTAAAAAAAAAAAACTAAACCAAAGTAAAATAAAATAAACCTAAATGTAAACTACAATAAACTAAACTAAAATAAATAAACCTAAACCTAAAATAAACTAATCCTAAACCTAAACCAAAATAAATAAAATAAATAAAATAAAATAAACAAAAAAATAAGCTAAACCTAAACTAAAAAATAATACCTAAAAATAAACCTAAAATAAAAACTTAAAACCTCAACCTATAAAAATAAAATAAAAACCAAAACCTAAACCTAAAAATAAAATATAAAACCTAAACCTAAAAAATAAAATAAAAAAAACTAAAATAAAAAATAAATCTAAATCTATACCTAAAAAATAAACTAAAATTAATAAACCTAAAATAAATAAACTAAACTAAATAAAAATAAAAATAAACCTAAATAAAAAAATAACTTAAAATAAATAAAAAATAAACTAAATAAATCTAAACTTACCAGTATACTTAATTGGAAAAAATGAAAAATTAAAAATGAAAAAAACAAATTAAAAAAAATTCTAAACCGTAAACCAACAACTCTAAACCCTAAACCCTAAACCCTAAATCATAAAACCCTAAACGCTAAACCCTCAACCCTAATCACTAAAATCTACAACCCTAAATACTAAACCCTAAACCCTAAACCTAAATTCTAAACCCTAAACCCTAAATCCTAAACCTTAAACCCTAAAAACCTAAAAACCTAAACCTAAACTAAATAAAAACTAAAAATCAAAAAATAAAAACCCAAAACCTAAATAAAATAAAAAATAAAATAATATAAAAACTTAAACTAAAACTTAAACCTAAACCTAATCCTAAAATATAATATAATAAAAAATAAAAACTAAAATAAAAAAATAAAAAAACCAAAACTAAACTAAAAATAAAATAAACCTAAAAATTAAATACCTAAAGAAAATAAAAATTAAACATAAAAAATAAACCTAAATAAAAAACTAAATAAAACCTAAACCTAAAAATAAACTTAAAAAAATAAATAAAAAATAAAACATAAACCCTAAACTAAAATAAAAAAACCTAAACCTAAACCTAAAATAATCTAAACCTAAACCCTAAACTAAATAAAATAAAATAAACTAAAATAAAAAACCTAAAGTAAACCTAAATAAAACCAAAACCTAAACCTAAAAAAATAAAATAAAAACCTAAACCAAAACCTAAAAATAAAAAATAAATTTGTACCTAAAATAAAAAATAAAAATAAATAAATAAACATAAATCTAAACCTAAACCTTAAAAAAATCATGAAAAAAATAAAACAAATAATCTAAAAATGAATAAATAATAAACTAAATAAACCTAAACCTATCAGTTTACATAATTTTTTTTTAAAAAAATCTTTAAACCTTAAACCCTAAACCCTAAACCTAAATCATAAACCCTAAACCCTAAACCCTAAACCTTAAAACCCTAAATATACAACCCTACCTAAACTAAAATCCTAAACCTAAACCCTAAAACCTAACCTAACTAACCTAAACTAAACTAAAACTATAAACCTAAACCCTAAGCCCAAACTAAACTATAAACACTAGACTAAAACTAAAACCAATCCTAAATAAACCTAAACTTAAACTAACCTAACCCTAACCCTAAACTAAATTAAAACCCTAAACCTCTAAATACTAAACTAAAACCCTAAACTAAACCTAAACCCTAAACTAAACCCTAAACCCTAAAACCATAAACCCTAAAACCTAAACCCTAAACTAAACCTAAACCTTAAAACCTAAAACCTAAACAAACTAAATAAAACCTAAAATATAAAAATAAATAAAACTCTAAAATAAAAAAAAAACTAAATCTAAACCTAAAAATAAAAATAAAAAATAAAAATAAATTAAAATAAAATAAAGAAAAGCTAAACTAAACAAAATAATAATAAAATAAATATAAGAATAACAAACCATAATAAAATATAAACTAAACATAAAATAAAAATAAGATAAACTTTGAAAAATAAAATAAAAAATAAATTAAAGCCTAAACCTAAAAAAATGTAAAAATAAAACCCAAAAATAAATAAAAAATAAAAGGTAAACCCTAAACTAAAATAAAAACCTAAACCTAAAATAAAAATAAACTAAACAAAATAAAATAAACCTAAATTAAAACTAAAATAAATAAAACCTACACCTTAGTCTAAAATAAACTAAACTTAAACCAAAACTAAATATAATATAACAAACTAAAAGTAAACCTAAACCAAAACTAAAAAAATAAAACCTAAAATAAACCTAAAATAAAAAACCTAAACCTAAACCTAAAAATAAAAAATAAACCAAAAAAAAACCTAAAATTAAAAAAATAAAACCTAAACCTAAAAATAATATTAAAATAATACTCAACTAAAAAATAAACCTGAACCAAAACCCTAACTCTAATGCAAACCATAAACCCTTAACCCCAAACCCTAAACCCTAAACTAACCTTAAAACCTAACTCTAAACCCTAAACTCTAAACCTTGATTAAAGATGTCATTAGGAGTAGATCTAAAGAATGACCTAATCCTAACATTGTTATGGTAGCTACAGAAAATTTCTTCAAGAGACTTTCTTTTGACTATTAGAGATTTGAATATCCTAAACCCTAACCCTAAATCATAATATAATACCATATATTATAGTACAATGTAGGATCATATTTTGAGCATATAGTGATGTGTTTTGGATGTTATAAGATGTTTTGAAATGTTTTAGTATATTTTGGTATTGTACTATAGTTTATATTAATATAAATCATAAAATATTAATTTAATAAATTAATGATGAAATTTGTTAAATTTGAAGTGGAATTAGGTTGTAGTACCAAAGGTGTGCTACCACTTATAGTTTAAAAGTAAGTTTTTATGTTAAAAATAAATATTATATGTTGTTGCATAATATCATCATATATCATAATATATTATTCTGCATTTTAAATTATTTTAGCATTTTACAATCATGCAGTCAAGCCTACACTAGAGTTATTTATAAAATGTTGATTTTGACTTTAAAATTATGGAATTTGGATAAATTCATAATAGGTAGAGCATGACATCATAATATTTTGTTTAAATTTAAAATATGTAAGTGATATAACTAAAATATATAGTTTTTTCTTATTTAGACTAATTTTATGATTTTTTATCTTAAGCAATCCATTCTGATGTGATATGCAATATAATATAATATAATATGTTATAGTGTATTATAATATAGGATGCCATAACATAGTGTTGCATCATGCATTATAGCATACTATTGTGTATTACCACTTATTATGTAGCATATTTTAGTTTGTAGTATGATGTAGTATAGTTTGTCTTGGTATAATTCATAAATATATTGATTTATAGAGTGAGATGATGGGATTTGGCCAAATTTAAGGTAAGCTTTAGGGAACATCATTGGGGGGTGCTATGGTGTGTCATTTAATCAAAAGAATGGAATTTTGCATCCAAAATAAATGTTCATTTTCAATCAAATTTATAATATTTTGCTTAAAGTGATTCATTTTAAGGTGTAATGTAAGATAATATATTATATGAAAGCATATTAAAATATAATGTACATAACAATATAACTTTACATATATATGAATGTGGTGGTGTGTTACTAAATGTTATTGTACATTTTAGTATGTTTTACTTTTGTTATAATACATTGGGTCAAAACTCACAAAATGTTAATTTGAAGGTTGAGATGGAAGAACACACCAAGAAGCAACACCAAAATTATGCTATTTTACCATTTCTAATAGAAAAATAACAATTTTACATCCAAAATGAACATTATTCATATTTTGAGAAAATTTTGTTATTTGTTCCTTTTAAGTGATTCTAATGAGGTGTAATGTTAGACAATATATTATATTATAGCAAATTATAATATAAAATCATATATTATAATATAATATAGTGTGTTAATTCTCACTATAATATGTTAAGAATGATATTGATTATTAATTTGAGATTGCACCATCACAAATCATAAAATGTTAATTACAATGTTAAGATGATGTAATTTGAATGAATACATTATTAGGTTTTAGGTTGAAGTATTAAAGGTGTGCATAAGAGAAGAAATAAGATTTGATGAGAATTCCATGTCAAGGACATGGAGGGAGATCCACTAGGGATCACACATGCATTGGACATTTCATGTGAGGGTCTATGTGGGGAATAGAAGAAGAAAATCTGGGATAAGGTTTGAATTTGATTTGATTATATGATTTTGAAAGAAGATCTGGGGATAAGAATCTATAATCCACCAAGGATTAAGATCGAATCAACTTTAATTTATTTATTTTAATTGATGTGGAGGCATATCTGCTAGAGATATGGGCTCAGTCCAGGGATAGTATATGAAGCTTCCACTAGGGAAGCATGTTCGGGCTATCCACTGGGGATTGGGATTTGAGTTTGATTTCATAGATTTGTTTAAGGATGTATCCGCTGGGGATAAGAGTTTGGTTGGATTTCTTTGATTTAGATTTTACTAGGGGAGTTAGTTTAATTTGGCTCCACTAGGGAGGTTTTTTTGAATTTGATTTATTTGCTTGACTTATTATATATGATTTGGGGCTCCAGAGAAGGTGTGATTTAACTCTCGGAAAAATTAGATGGGTTTAATTTAAAATGAGTTAATGTATGGATCCTACCAATGTGTGATGGACCCACTAAGAAGGGGCTATAAACAAGCAACCTACCTGTTTACAAATCCAAAGATAGTCTAGAGGTGGTAGAGCAACCTAAGGGGTTTCCTTTTGGTGTGCAATGGCTATGCTAGAAAAAAGGCGTAGCAGACTTACATCTTCCAAAGTGAGGAAAAATTGCTAGGGTGACCTATTGGATGCAAAATAAATCGAACCTAACTTAGGGTGACTACTAATTTGATGTCGCTGGGGACTTATGTCAACTCAAAAGTAGTCAAGATTAATTTTATCTTAGTTCATTTTCAAATTGAGGGCATATTCGCTAGGGATGCGAGCTTGGTCAAATTTGATAAATTTAATTTATGGACCATGTCAGGGTGCGATGGACCCACTAAGAAGGGTTATATCAGACTTTTCCTATCTCAGATTTACAAATCCAAAGGGTTAGTTTACTCCACGTGGGGTAGAGCTAGCCAACCTAAGGGGTTTCCTTTCAATGTGCAATGACTGTGATAAGAAGAAGGCATAGTAGACTTACATCTTCTAAAGCAGGGAACAACCAGGGTGACTATTGGTAGCACAACAAATTGAACGACTTAGGACTACAGTGAATGTGTTGGACTTATATCAACTCAAGAGTGTAGCGATTCATATGGGGAATTTTCGACATTGCCTAAAGATAGGATACTTGCTTGGGAAAAGGTACCCTAGGGGTTATCCTCTAATCCACAAGTGAATATATATTTTGTTTATATGTTTGTGTGGACCTTATTGGTGTCGAGGGACCACCGAGAAGGGGTTATGTCGACCTTGACATATCTCATTTATTAGACCAAGGAGAATCGCACATCCATGGGGATTCTCCAACCATAGGGTGGTTACTAGGAAAGGAGGCTGTCGATAGTAATCTAAGTAGTGTCTAAATGGGGTTGCAAAGGATGTCATCCAAATATAGTGCCCATAGGGAGGTGCTTCTTGGGCGTTATCCTAAGCTAGAAAGAAAGTCTATAGGTGTACGGTGGCCAACTCAAGGAGAAAGCATAGCAGACTTACATCTGCCATGAGTGGTGTATCCTAAGGTGCGAGAACCAACCAACCTAAGGTGTATTTGTCAACATGAGTGGTGTATTCGTTAACATAGTGAGAACCAACCAACCTAAGGTGCCCATCAGTGCAATGAACAATCTAAAAGAAACCATGTAGGCTTACAACTTTGCGAATTGATCATTGAAATAATCTATCATCGGGATGGATGTTATCTAATCTAGAGCCACTACTAAGTGGGGAGCCAGAAGGAATGGACCTAAATTTGAAGTAGTCAGAGGGAAGGAGCTAGGGGACTTATCCTAAATGTCAAATATACTCTACCGGTGCAGTCTAATAAAGAACAAAGTAGACTCACATCCTCTTAAATGAACCCAACATGGGTAGCTTACGCCATGCTATAAGGCCTACCAAATAAAGCTCATCGATTGTGTAGTGGCCAAGTAAGGAAAGAAAGCATAGTAGACTTACATCCTCAAAGAAAGAAGACCCTTTGACACACTATAGGTAGCATCACTAGAAGCGACTAGGAGAGTACCAGGGGCATCTCAACTTCAGTAGCCGAGATAAAAAATATGTGTTTATTTTATATGTTTATGTGTAGTTTGTGTTTGTCTTATGTTGATGAAAGTTAGGACACCATTTGGGTTCTTTACACCATAAACACATCATGGTAGATTCATAAAACAAGAATACTTTCAATATGGAAGAGATTGAATTTGAAATGTAATTTTCATTGATGATAATTATTTTTAAACATGATTTATAATATTTCTTTAAGTAGAGGGTTGTTGATTAAGCATTGTATGCTTTCCCTTTATGATTAATAGGTGATAAGATCCTCCTTGGTAGGCCTTCTCTAGCAAAAGGCCTTCCCAAGTGGGTTCAAATGCCTCCCATCTTATGATGAAATAATCATCTCCTTAACTAAAATAAGCTCCTACTTGAAAAGCTCTAGCAGGACCAACTTATTGTGAGCTTGAATCATTTTAGCTTTGTACAACTCGAGCTTTTAGCATGACCTGCGTCTCTCCTCAAATCTTCAAGCTCTTCTAATGCGGCTTGTTCCTTTATTGTGATCTTGCTACCCACACCATCCTTAGTGATGGGAGTTGGACTTTATAATGGTAAAATAACTTACTAAGTAGGCGTGTTGGAGTTTTATATGTGGTGTGGTAGGCCCACAAGGATTCAACTAACTTCTTATGCCACTATCACTTTTTATTGTTGAGTGTCTTCTTTAGTATTTTGATGAGAGTTTTTTTGATGGCTTCTACTAAACTGCTTTCCCTCCGCTAGTCATGGTAGAATATCTCCAATCTATGTTGTGATTCTAGGCAAAGTTGTTGATCTCGTTGCTCTTAAATGAGTACCATTACCAGATATAATTCATCAAGGCACTCTGAAACTATATATGATATGGTTCCTAAAACTAGAGCACATGCTTTGATGACCTCTATCGAGAATCACCTTCACCCATTTGGAAAAGTAGTGGTAATAATGAATCGATGACCCTTGGAAGAAAGGAATCAATCAGACCCACTATGTGTACGAATGGCCATGAGGCTAATGTAGGATGTAGAATGTTGGGTCATTAGTGTAGGACCACACCTTGTATTTGATATTGGTGGCATCGCCTAGCCGTATCGATGCAATCTTTGATCATCGATGACTAGTGGTATGCTAATCTCTTGATCTTGGCTTTCATCTTTGGACTAGCTTGGTTGGCTCACATAATCTGAGTGTACCTCGGTCACAATCTTACGGGCTTCATGCTTGTCTAAAGAACTTAACCACATATGACCAGGTGGTATAAGACATCCATAAGAGTGTAGGAAAGTGCTCTCTATTTCATCTGATAGGCTTGGGACTTCTCTTTAGGTAGTTTTCCTTTATTTAGGTAATACATGAATGGTTGCCTCCAATCTAACACCTCGTCCTTCTTTGGAATGGAAACCTCCCCTTCAAGATAGTACTTTTTGATGAGTTCAATATTAATAAGGGATAAGACTTCTATATTGGAACTTTATTGATATCGACTCATCCTTCGGACATGCCAACTCCTTAGCTTGGCTAAAGCATACTATGACATTCTCTCCTCGAGGAATCTTTTAAATGGAAACCTCTAAAATTTGGGGCAATAACTCTATGGTGTACTTGTGGTAGTGATGGAGCTTGGGCTTCATAACCTTATAGGACCCAATGAATTGGTTGATAATTAGCTAAGAATCCCTGAAGAAGTTGATGTTCTGGATGCTTAGAGTAATGGCTAACTCCAAACCAGTAATTAGAGCCTCATATTTGGCTTCTTTGTTCGTTCAAAGATTGGACATATGATATTAGAATCTCACCACATTGCGGTCTGGAGTTTAGAAAACTATTCCTACACCTGCCTTTCCTGGAATAATAGATTATGGTTCTTCTCCTCTTTGAGAGGAAGCCACACCATCAAAGTACACCTCCTAGTAGTGAATGCTAGTATCTCCTAAGTTCATGATTTGTATACCGGGGAGATCATCACTAAGAAGAGAGTTAGCAAGAAGTGGGGGTACTGCTAAGAAATCCACTAGCGCTTGTCCTTTCATCGAACGGAGGGGCACGAAGGTAATGTCAAACTGTGAGAGGATCATGGACCATCATTTCAAACGTCTGGATATGTCTTGTAGTGGATTGATCCAAAAGATTAAGTTCACCTTATGAGGAAGCATGTAGTGGTGTAGCTTTTGGGATGCAAAGATTAAAGCTAGGAAATGCTTCTTAATGGGTGATAATTAGCCTCAGTAGGGATTAGATGATGGCTGAGTTAGTAGAGTGCATTTTTCTTCCCTTCATCATTGGCTTGGGATAATAAATCACAAAGGTAGTCATCTAACACAGTAGTGTAAAGTATAAGCGGCTTGACTAGAATAGGGGCTGCTAGAACCAGCAGTGTCATCAGGTAATGCATGATGTCTTCAAAGACATGCTCATACTTGTCATCCTACATGAACTTGGCATCCTTTTTGACAAGTGTTGAGAACGGATAATATCTTCCTGATAAGTTGGATATAAAGCTTGTTAGATATGCCAATTGCCCTTAGAATGATCAGAGTTGAGTAAAAATTTTATGGGGTGGCATTTTTAATATTGCCTTGATCTTCTCTAGATCGATTTTGATTCTTTGGTGTCGGACAACAAACCCAAGGAATTTCCTGAAGCTATTCACACTTGGGGTTCATTTTGAGGTTAAATTATTTTAACTATTTGAAAACTCTCAAGTCAAAGAGATAGTCTTCCTTTTCTCTACTTTTGAGTACAAGATCATCAACATAGCACTCAACTTGATGATGAATGAGTTCATCAAAGATTTGTGTCATAGCCTATTGGTATGTATGACATTTTAGGTGGAAGGCATGACTTTATAGCAATAGATTTTGATCAGGGTTCTAAAAGCAGTGTTTCTTTCATCTTCAGGGGAAATCTTTATTTGTTTATATCCAAATGAGCCATCTATTAAAGCGAATACTACATGAGATGAGGCAATGTCCATCAGCAGCTCCAGGATTGGTAGTGGAACATCGTCTTTTGGGCATGCCTTATTTAAATCCTTAAAATTGATGCATATGTAAATTTGGCAATTCATTTTCTTAACTAGGATGATGTTGGTTGACTAGGTAGAGTATTTTTCTTTCTGGATGAAGCCAGCATGGATCAATTTCTTGACTTCAGAAATAACCTGTTGTTCAATGTCTAATCTAGGAGCTTGCTTGATAGGGTTAGCAGTAAGCTCTATTGCTAGTTTATGGACCGCTACGTTAGCCAATCTAGACATCTCTTCAGAACTCCATGCAAAGTAGTCCTTAAACTCAGGCAATAGCCTAACCAAGTCATTAGTTTCAAATTTCATTCAACAAAGAACTAATGTATGTGGTGATCTTCTTGTTCTAAGTTGATTTCCTTGAGCTCGTTGATGGTTGACTTGATCTCTTCTTCAAACTCTGGAGGTGCATCTTTAACTTCAAAATCATCTGGATCATCTGAATTTTCCAAGCATAGCTCCTCATATGATTTAATGTGATTTAAAAAGAACCTATCAGATTCTAAATGATTGGTGATGACTAAGCAGTAATTATCATCATTTGGACCCAATCGAATCTTAGTCACGGTCTTGATTGAGAGCTTTTTTCATTTTTTCTTCCATATTCTTTCGTAGTTACGTACTTTGACTAATTATGTGGGATTAACCCTTTCTTTGCTAAATTATGAACACAAGGCAAGTACCAATCAAAGGTTATTCTATTAAATCTTTATATGAATCATCCTCAAGTTTTACATCAACTTCTTGACTTGAGGATTATGCTCCCGAAAGAACCTATGATTCTTACACATGGATGACTCATGGCTTCCTTAACTATCAAACCCTCAAGTTTTTGAGAGGCAAGTGGGGTTAGGGCTAAGGTTCCCAACTGATGCCTAACTATTTCACATATTGAATTGGATACACTTATGCTTTTCTTTGGAGCCTGGTCTTCATCGATATCTCAAGTGTCACCTCAAGAAATCTACTTGAGAAGAGCTAGCTAGTCTAAACCATATAAGACTCATCCTATGAACTAGATTCTAAGTCTATATGGATGCAAGTGTACTCGAAGTTGGGATATATCTTCTATTGGGTGGCTAATGAGGTTTTCCACCCACAGGGTGCCTCAACTAGCCTCTTTCTCACTTTGGTGGGCTGAGTCATCCTACCCATATGTTGAATGGAGTCTATGGGTGGAATCTAATGTCATGCTCCACTTCCTCCTCCAAATCTATTTTTCCTCCCTTTTATGTTCTTTTCCTTTTTTTTCTCTTTCTTTTTGTTTTTCTTTTTTTTTTAATTTTTAAACTTTGGCCAAGTTCGTGAGAACAGGCTTGTTGATTTTGAGGGAGATCTCCTTTGACACGGTAAAATCCCACCTCTCACAAACTTCATACACTAATGTAGAGAGAATGAAACTATGTTGTTCTCATGTATCCATGGTATCCTAAGCAAAGCTTTGAATGATGTATTTGAGTCTATATTTGTGAAACTTGGCTTCAGTCTTCCAATCATCTACCTCAAGGGAAACACTATGGAACCTAAGGCGTATTAACATCACTTTTGGAGTGCGGGTTCAATCTTCCAATCTTAGACATAAGAGTCTTCTAGACACTAAGACTTTCCTAGTCATAAGACACTTCTAATAATTAGGTAAACACTTAACTCAACTTGAAAGACTTAGAAGGGTAAACCCTAAATCCTAAAACCCTAACCCTAAAACACTAAACCTTAAACCTTAAACCCTAAACCCTAAAAACTTACAAATCTAAGCCTAAACTAAATAAAACATAAAAATAAACTAAATAAATAAAATCTAAAATTAAATAAAGTAAAAAGATAAAATAAAATAAAAAGTTAAACTAAAACATAAACCTAAACTAAAAAATAAAATAAAATAAATAATAAAAATAAACTAAAATAAAATAAAGAAAAACCCAAACTAAACTAAAAAATAAAATAAACCTAAGAATAATAAAACTTAATAAAATAAAAACTAAACATAAAATAAAAATAAAATAAACATTAAAAAATACAATAAAAACTAAATAAAAAGCTAAACCTAAAAATAAAAAAATAATCAAACCTAAACTAAAAAAATCTAAATCTAAACTAAATAAAATAATATAAACCAAAATAAATAATCCTAAAAAAATAAAATAAACTAATATAAATAAACCCAAACCTAAACCTTAATTAAACTAAACCTAAACCTAAACTAAACCCAAATAAATTAAAATAAACTAAAATAAACTAAAATAAAAATAAAAAAAAAATAAACCTAAAATAAAAAATAAAAACCTAAAACCTAAACCTACAAAAATGAAATAAAAACCTAATAATAAACCTAAAAAAAAACTTAAACCTAAAAAACAAAATAAAAATAAAACTCAACTAAAAAAGTAAACCTAAACCTAAACCTAAAAAATTAACTAAAATAAAAAACCTAAAATAATATAAATAAACAAAACAAAATAAAACTAAAAAATAAACCTAAATAAAAATAAAAAATAAAATAAACTAAAATAAATAAAAAATAAACTAAATAAACCTAAACATATTGGTTTGAATTTTAAAAATCCTAAACCAAATCACAATAAACCCACAAACTACTCTACCCAAACTCTACCTATCAAAATCCTAAATTCTAAATCTCCCTGACCTATTGACTCTACCTCCCAAATCTAAATCCTACCATGCCAACTTAACTCCAAATTAACCTGAGCCTTAAATCTGACCACAAATCTTAAACCACAACTATCTTAAAACTAAACCTTTGACCCAAACCTCAAACCTTAAACCCTGACTGAACCACCTGACACTACCCTACCCTGACCCTCCAACCCTCTAAAAACAAATCCTAACCAACCCTAAACCCTAATTAAACCAAAAACTAAAAAACTAAATAAAACCTAAAAATAAGATAAATATGACTTAAATTAACAACTAAAATAAAATAAGTAAATTAATAAAATAAACTAAATATAATAAAATAAAACTAAACAAAATAAAATAAAATAAACTGGAATAAAAAACTTAATTAAATTAAAATTAAGTAAATGAAAATTAAAACCTAATACCTAAAAGAGTAAAATAAAATTAAAATAAAAGCCTAAACTAAATCTAAACCTAAGGTTTGCTTGAATGATAAAAATACTAAACCTAAACCCTGAGCACTAAACCCTAAATTCTAGGCAACATAAATCCACCTAACTGACTAACCCTTAACCTGCACCCTAAACCCAAACAAATAACATAAATGCCCAAACCACCCAAAAACTCTAAACCCTACCATACCATGCTAAACCCCAGGCCAAATCAGACCACAAACCTACATAGTTATACCCAACCCTAACCACACCACTCTAAATCCCACCAAAACCCTCCAAACCCTCTAAACTATCCCAAACTAACTGACCCTACCCAACTGAGCCCTCCTAAAACTAATCACAAAACAAACTACCCTAAACCCTAAAACAATATACTAACTAAACTAAATAAACCTAAAAATAAATATAAAACTTAAATATTAACCTTAAAATAGCCAACTAAAAAATAAAATAAAGTAAATTAATAAATACTAAATATTAATAACTAAACAAAATAAAATAAACCTAAGAATAAAACTTAATTAAATTATGTAAAATAAAATAAAAAAATCCTAAATTAAGATAAAACAATAAACTGAGCCTACTACTTGCCATTTAAATTAATAAATACTAAATCCACACTACCCTTTATTTGACCCTCCACCTTCACTTTTAACCATCCCACCTTAACCCCCCACAAAACCCTCCCTACAAAACTACCATACCCCTGCTGACCACTTGATCCCACCCAAACCACAAACATGGGTTATACCCTAAACTGAGCCCAACCTGACCTATTGATCCCAAAAACCTAAACCAACTCTGAGGATACTATCCATACCACTGCGCCCTAGCCTGAGTCTAATGACCCTAATAATTGACCTACCACTGAATACAACCTAAATACTGACCAATCCCACCCAAAACTCCAAAACCCTAAACCTGGGCCCTAAATAACCACTTCCTTTTTAACCCTAAACTCCCTAAATTAACTAAAAACTAAACATACTATGACCTCCCTAAACTCCTAAATAATAAAGAATAACTACACTGACCTAAATCTAAACCCAGATCCTAAAACCCTAAAATAAAAAACAATTAAAACCACCCAAATAAACTAATAAAATAAAAATAATAAATAAAAAAACTGATAAAATAATAAAATAAAATAAATAAAACTTAAACTAAAACCAAAATAAACCTAAAATTAAAATAAATAAAAATAATAAAACTAAAATAAAATAAAATAAATAAACTAGTATAAAATAAAATAAACGTAGGAATAAACATCTTAAAAAATGAAAAAAATGTAAAATAAGAATAAAATAAACCTAAAATAAAAAAAATAAAAAAAAATAAAAACCTAAACCTAAAATTTAAGCATAAAGATAAAACCTAAAAATAAATAAAAAATAAAGCCTAAACCCTAAACTAAAAAAAACTAACTAAACTAAATAAAATAAAATAACTAAAAAAAATAAAATAAACATAAAATAAACAAAACTAAAATAAATAAAACCTAAACCTACTCCTAAAATAAACTAAACCTAAACCTAAAACTAAACCCTAAATAAAATATAATAAACTAAAAATAAACCTAAACCTAAACTAGAAAATAAAACCTAAAAATAAACCTAAAATAAAAGCTTAAAACTTAAACCTACAAAAATAAAATTAAAACCAAAACCTAATCCAAAATAAAATAAAATGTCCTAAACCTAAATAAAATAAAATAAACTCAATTAAAAAATAAACCTAAATGTAAACCTAAAATAATATAATAAAACCTAATAAATAAAACTTAAAATAATTAAACTAACTAATTAAAATTAAAAATAAACTAAATAAAATAAAATATAAAAACTAAAATAAAATAAAAATAAACTAAAGTAAACCTAAACTTATCTTGGTTAAAATTAAAAAAACCCTACCACTAAATCATAAACACTTCTCCTAAACCTTACCAAACCCAACCCTCCAAACTCTACAATCCTACCTATGATCCTAATCCCCCTAAAACCCTAAATCCTACCCTAAACCATATGTCTAAACCATACCCTAAGCTTTACCATGACTTAACTAAATCTTAAACTGATCCCAAAACCATGCAATCCTTGAACCTTCTAACCCTGATCTTAAACCCAAAACCACTAAATCCTAAAGCAAACACTACAATAAACCCTAAAACCCTAAACACTAACCCTAAATCCAAAACCATACACTACCCTAAATAAACCATAAAAAAAATAAAAAAGCTAAATGATAAAATAAACTTTAGATAAAATAAATAAATAAAACTTAAAATAAATAAAATAAAATAAACCTGGAATAAAAACTAAATAAAATAAAACTAAACTTAAAATAAAATAAAAACTTATAATAAACTAAAATAAAATAAAATAAAACTAAATAAAAAACCTAACGTGTCGGGTTTACTTAATTAAAAAAATCAAACAATGGGAATTTGCTTTATTTAATTTAAAAAAATTAAACCCTAAACCATAAACCCAAAACTAGCAGAACATAAACCCTAAACCTGAACCCTAAACCCCAAACCCTAAAACCCTAAACCATGACTAAAACTAAACCTGACTTTGATTAAACCACTACCCAAACCCTAAACCCACTAACCCTAACCTAAACTGACTAAACCAACCACTGACCTCTGACACTACTAAACCCTAAAAAACCCTGACCCTAAACCCTAAACCCTACTACTGAGCCATTAATGAACCACTGATCTAAGACCTACCCTGACCCACCCTAAACCCTCACAGAAACTACTTACAAGTAAACCTATAAGATAAATAAAACCTAAACCTAGAAATAAAATAAACCTGAATAACATTAAATAAAACTAAACATAAAATAAAATAAAATAAACCTAAATATATAAAATAAACTAATAAAATTGAGCCTCTTGTTCTTATAAAAGACCATAAAATCTAAACCATAAACCAACTGACCATCCCTAATCACGGACTTACAGTCATGGAGTGCTAAACTAGACCATAAACTAAACCCAAAACCACCATAATAAAAACTTATACCACTGAGCCACTGGCTTGCTACACTGATGGAGGCCTTGACCACAACCCAGATCCTGAGGCCTCCCTGACCCAATGGACCATGACCTACCCAAACCCCAAACCCTGACCCTAAACCTACCTGAGAACCATGCCCTGAGAGAAAATAAATAATTAAATAAATAAAATACCTCTAGGCCGTTACTAGCCAAACCTTGACCCTATAGTAAGACCCTAGATCTTGGGCCAAATGGACCCACTGCCTGAGCCTGATCTAAAGACCTCCTCACTCTAAACCAGATACTAACCACTGAACTGACTGACTAAACTACCATGGGCCCTGAGCCCTCCTAACTGATCTCACTGAACCTCAAACAAACCCAACTAAACTGGGCCCCCCTAAACTAAGGCCAAACTGAGCCACTGACTCCCACTTAAACTCTACCATGAGCCCTCCAACTATCCTGGGCCCTTAACCTCTAACCCTAACACCTACCCAAACACCAAATCTTAATCATAGCCTAAACCCTAGAAAAATGCAAAACCCTAAACCAAAAATCTAAAATCTAAACCTAAACTAAATAAAACCTAAAGTTAAATAAACAAAAAAATCTAAACCTAAATGTAATAAAATTAAAATGTTAAAACCTAAACCTAAATAAAATAAAATAAAAATTAAAATAAATTAATAAAGTAAAGAAAAAACTAAAACTAAAATAAAATAAAATAAACCTAAGAATAAGAAACCTTAACAAAATAAAAACTAAACGTAAAATAAAACTGGAATAAACCTAAAAAAATTAAATAAAACTAAATAAAAATGGAAACCTAAAATATAAACTTAAAAATAAAACCTAAAAAAAATATAAACTAAAACCTAAACCATAAACTAAAAAAAAAACTAAAGCTAAACTAAATAAAATAAAATAAATGAAAATAAATAAACCTAAACAAAACTAAACTAAAATAAAGAAATCCTAAACCTAAACTTAAAATAAACTTAACCTAAACCTAAACCTAAACCTAAATAAAAAAATAAACTAAAAATAAACCTAAACCTAAACTAAAAAATAAAACCTAAAATAAACCTAATTTAAAAACCAAAAACTTAGAACTACAAATATAAAATAAAAACATAAACCTAAACCTAAAAATAAAAAATAAAACCTAAACCTAAATAATAAAATAAAATAAACTCAGTTAAAATAAACTTAAACTAAATCTAAACCTAAAATAAATTAAATTAAAAGATAAACTAAGATAAAAAACCTAAAATAAATAAACTAACCTAAATAATATAAAAAATAGACCTAAAAGAAAGAAAAAAATTAAAATAAACTAAACTAAATAAACTAACTAAACCTAAACCTAGTGATTTTCTTAATTTAAAAAAAAACACTAAACCCAAAATTCTAAACCATAAATCTTAAACCCTAAACCTTGACCATAAACACAACCCTGACCTGACCCTACCCTAAACCCTACCCAAAACCATGCCCTAAACCATACCCCAACTTAAACCCTAAAACCCTAAACCCTAAACCCTAAAACCTAAACCTTAAACCTGACCACCAATCTGAACCCCAAACTCTAAACCAAAACACTAAACCCTAAAGCCCTAATTAAACCCTAAACACTAAGCTCTAAATCCTAATCCTAAACCCTAAACCCTAAAACCCTGACCTACACTAAACCCACTTAAACCTATCTTGAAAGCTAAACCTACAAATAAATCCTAAATAAAAAATAAAACTTAAACCTAAATGTGATAAGATAAATGTAAGAATAAAATTTAAACAAAATTGGTGCTAAATGTAAAATAAAAATAAATATAAGATAAAATAAAACTAAATTAACTACCCGACCTAAATGTGTTGGTTTTTAAACTTAATACCAATGTTGACCATTGACTACCCTAAACTGACCCCAGGCCCTAAACTACTACCCAGGCCCTGCACAAATAAGAAACCACTGGCCCTACCACACCTGACTACCTAAACTGAGCCCAGGCCCCCTGACCTCCACACCCTAAACTGTGCCCTAGACCATAAACTGACCCTAATCTGACCAAACTAACCTTACCTTGAGACACTACATGATCTAACTGGGCCAGCCACCCTGATCCGACCTGAAAAGATCTGAGTTCTAACCACTAAAACCCTGGGCCTGGGCCCTGAGCCCTATCCTGTAACTAAATCTAACTATCCTAAACCCTAACTAAGGCCAACCCTTAACCCCCACCAGGCCCTACCTTGATCACTTGACCCTGAATGCTGAGCTCCCAGGCCCAGGCCCTGGGCTTTGGGACTTACCACAAACCACACCCTGGGCCCTAAACCCTACCATGACCACCCTAAAGCTGGGTCACTGGGCCAAGACCCTATACCTCTCCCAACTTAAATACTGACCTAAACTAAGTGAGCTAAAATAAAATAAATAAATAAAACTAGAAAATAAAATAAAATAAAATGAAACCTAAAATAAAATAAAATAAAAAATAAACTAAAATAAAGAAAGAAAAACCTAAACTAAACTAAAAAAATAAAACTAAGAATAAAACCTTACTAAAATAAAATTAAACGTAAAATATAAACAAACTTAAGATAAAATAAAATAAACACTAAATAAAATCTAAACCTAAAAATAAACCTAAAATGAATAAAAAGTAAAGCCTAAACCCTAAACTAAAAAAAGTCATAAACCTAACATAAAAATAAAATAAAAAAATAAAATAAACCTAAACGTAAACTAAAGTAAACTAAACTAAAATAAATAAAATCTAAACTTAAAATAAGCTCAACTCTAAAACCTAATAAACCTAAACCCTAAGAATGCGCAGAACCTTGATGGCAAGAATATCACCATCAACCAGGATCAGTCTAGATCTAGGGGTGGAGGCGAGGCGGAGGCAGCAGTTATCGTAGTGGTGGTGGGGAATTCGGAGGTGCTCGTGGATATGGTGGTGGTGGTAAGAGTAGTGGTAGTTATGGAGGTAGGAGGAGCGACTGAGGTTACAATCGTGGTTGTGGCAGAGAGAGAGATCGGGGATATGATGGTGGATCCCACTACTCAAGAGGATAGGATGGTTCTGATGAGAACTGGAGAAACTGAGGAACGGCTGATCTGATCTGCTGCTTATGGAACTGTCTCTTTATAGTTGAGATGGTTCTACTAATCAAGGGTTTTTTATTTACTCTATGGGTGCTCATTTTTTATATATCATCGCTTGTGTCATAGAAAACTTAGGGTGATAAATTGGTTGATGAAATCAGCATGAAGAAATGTTGAATCTGAATTTGTTCTCTGTAAAAAAAAGAAAATCTTAAACCTTAAACCCTAAACCTACTAGTTTACTTAATTATTTTTAAAAAAAATCCTTAAACCCTATATCGTAAACCCTAAACCCAAAAATCAAAACCCTACACCCTAAACCCTAATCCCTAAACCATAAAACTAACCCTAATACTACTAAAACTAAAACCTAAACCCTAAAACCATACCTAAAAAACCCAAAATCTTAAACCTTAAATCCTAAACCCTAAAATCTAAACCCAAAGCATAAAGCTTAAACCCAAACTCTAAACCCTAAACCCTAAAGCTAAACCTAATCCCTAAACTAAACCCTGATCCACCCAAACCCTGAACCTAAACTATACCCCAACCTACCACTAAACCATTACCTAAAAAGATCTTAAACCTAAACTAAATAAAACCTAAAAAAATAATAATAAATAACATAAATCAAAATAAAATAGAAATAAATTAAAGAAAACATAAACTAAACATAAACCTAAAATGAAACCTTAACTAAAAAAAAGAAATAAAATATAAAATAAAAAACTAAATTAAAATAAAATAAATAAAACCTAAAATAAAAAATAAAACCTATAAAATAAAACTAAACCTAAAATAAAAAATAAAATATACCCAAAAATAAATATAAAATAAAACTAAATAAAACCTAAACCTAAATAATAATCCTAAAATAAAACTTAAAAATAAATAAAAATAAACCCTAAAGCAACTAAAAACTAAATATAAAATAAAATAAAATAAAACTTAAAACTAAACTAAAATAAATAAAATAAATAAAACCTAAACTAAACCTAAACTAAATAAAATAAAATAAACTAAAAAATAAACCTAAACCTACTAAAAATAAAACCTAAAAAATACCTAAAACCAAACCTAAAAATAAAATAAAACCTAAACCTAAACCTAAAATAAAAATAAAATAAAACTAAACCAAAAATAAAATAAACCTAAGCAAACCTAAAGATAAACTAAATAAATAAAACAAAATAAAATACAAAATAAACCTAAATAAAAATAAAATAAAATAAACTAAAATAAATAAAATAGACTAAATAAACTAAATAAACCTAAACTTATTGGTTTGCTTATTTTTTTTAAAAAAACAAACCCTAAACCCCAAACCATAAAACCCTAAACCCCAAACCTAAAAAAACCCTAAACCTACCCTAAAAAAACCCAAAACCCTAAAGCCTAAAGCCTAAATAACCCCAAAGCTAAATATTAAACCCTAAAACCACAAACCCTAAACCCAAACCCTAACTCTAAACCCTAAATCCCAAACCATAAACCTAAACCTAAAGTAACTACAAAAATTAAAAACTAAACCTAAACCCTAAAACCTAATTAACCTAAACCTAAATGTAAACCCTAAGAATGGACAGAACCTTATCAGTAGGAACATCACCATTAACTAGATTTTGTCTAGATCCGGCGGTGGAGGCAAAGGTAGAGGAGATGGTTATCATAGTGGTGGTGGAAGATCTAGAGGTGCTGGTAGATATGGAGTTGGTGGTCAGAGTAGTGGTGGTTTTAGAGGCCGGAGGGGAGATGGAGGTTATAACTGTGGTGGTGGCAGAGGGAGAGATCAGAGATATGTGGTCGATCCTCTACTTGAGAGGTCGAGGTAATTTTGATAGGAACTGGATAAATTGAAAAATGGATGATCCGATCTGTTACTTATGGAACTATGTCTTCATAGTAGAGGCAGTTCTACTTATCTAGGGTTTTTGATTTGCTCTATGGGTGCTCTTTTTTGGTCTATGTCTTGTATCTTAGAAAACTTGGGGTGCTACTTGGTTGATTAAATCAAAAAGAAGAAATGTTGAAACATAATTTTTTCTTTGTTAAAAAAAAACCTTAAACCCTAAACCCTATACTAAAACCTAAACTCTAAACCTAACAAAATGCAAAACTCAAACACTACACCTAAACCCTAAACCACCCAACCACACCCTAATCCTAAACCATAAACCCTAAACACTAAAAAACTAAAACCTAACCACAACCCTCCCTAAACCTATAACACAAACCCCACCCTAAAAATTCTAAACCTTAAAACCTATATGATCCCCACCATAAACCCAAACCCTAAATCCATAAACTTAAACCCTCCTGACCCTAAATTCTGGCAGTGACCTCCCTGACCATAAACCCTAAAACCCCCAGACCCTGACCCTACCATCTAAAACCATAAATCTTGGTGCTAGGCTCCACCTACCCCACTGGGCCTAATCTCTATGAAATAAAACCCAGGCCAGGCTCACCCTAAACCTAACCACTCCCAAACTCAACCCTCCACTATCTTAAATAAACTAATAAATAAATGTGACACTAAACCTAAATAAAATAAAATATAAACTTAAAAAACCTAAACTAAAACTAAACCTAAACCTAAAATAATATAAGATAAAAAAATAAAATAAACTAAAATTAATAAAGAAACTAAAATTAAATAAAATAAAATAAACCTAAGAATAAAAGACCTTAACAAAATAAAAACTAAATGTAAAATAAAATAAAATAAACCTAAACCTAAACTAAAATAAACAAAACTAAAATAAATATAAACTAAACCTAAACCTAAAATAAACTAAATAAACCAAAACTTAAATAAATAAAACAAAATAAACTAAAATAAAATAAACCTAAACTCAAAAATAAAACCTAAAATATGCCTTAAATAAAACCTAAAACCTAAACCTAAGAAAATAAAATAAAAACCTAAACTTAAACCTAAAAATAAAAAATAAAACCTAAACCAAAAAAAATAAGATAAAAATTAAATTCAACTAAAAAATTAAACCTAAACCTAAAACTAAAAAATAAATTAAAATAAAAACCTAAATGAAAATAAATAAACCTAAAATAAATAAACTAAATTGAAGAAAAATAAAAAGTAAACCTAAATAAAAATAAAAATAAAATAAACTCAAAATAAATAAAAAACAAACTGAATCAACTAAATAAACCTAAACCTACCAGTTTACATAATTAAAAAAAGTAAACCCTAAATTCTAAACCCTAAACTCTAAACCCTAAACCTACAACCCTAAACCCTAAACCCTAAACCCTAAACCCTAAAACCCTAAACCCTAAACCCTAAACCCTAAGCCCTAAACCCTAAACCTACAACCCTAAACCCTAGAACCCTAAACCCTAAACCCTAAACCCTAAACCCTAAAACATAAACCCTAAACCCTAAACTCTAAACCCTAAAACCTACAACCCTAAACCCTAAACCCTAAGCCCTAAGAATGTACAGAACCTTGATGGTAGAAACATTACCATCAACTAGGCTCAGTACAGATCTGGTGGTTGAGGTGAAGGTAGAGGCCACGATTATTATAGTGGTGGGGGATCTAGAGGTATTGGTGGATATGGAGGTGGTGGTTGGAGCAGTGGTGGTTAAGGAGGTAGGAAGAGCGATGGAGGTTATAGTTGTGCTGGTGGCCGAGGGAGAGGTCAGGTATATGATGGTAGATCTCGTTACTTGAGAGGAAGGGGTGGTTTTGATGGGAACTGGAGAAACTAAAGAATGGTCTATCCGATCTACTGTTTATGGAACTGTGTCTTTACAGTAGTGATGGTTTTACTTATCTGGAGTTTTTTATTTGCTCTATGGGTGCTCCTTTTTTATCTATGTCATCTCTTTTGTCTTAGAAAACTTGGGGTGCTACTTGGTTGATGAAATTAAGAAAATGTTGAATCTAAATTTGTTCCCTATTAAAAAAACCTTAAACCATAAACCTTAAAGTAAATCTTAAACCCTAAACCTAAAACCTTAAACCCTAAACCAAAAAAATTCTAAACCATAAACCCAAAACCCTAAAACCCTAAACCCTAAACCCTAAACCCTAAATCCTAAACCCTAAAACCATAATCACTATACCCTAAAACCTATAACCCTAAACCCTAAACCCTAAATCCCAAACCCTAAACCTTAAACCCTAAACCTAACATTAAACCCTAATCCCTAAACCTTGGATAAAGATGTCATTAGGAGTAGATCTAAAGAATGACCTAATCCTAACATAGTTATGGTAGTTAATGAAAATGACTTCAAGAGACTTTCCTTTGACTATTAGATATTTGAATTCCCTAAACCCTAACCCTATCGCATATTATAATACCATATATTATAGTATAATCTAGCATCATATATTTGAGCATGTAGTGATGTGTATTTGGATGTTATAAGATGTTTTGAAATGTTTTAGTATATTATGGTATTATGTATAGTCTATTTTAATATAAATCATAAAAAGATTGATTTAATAAATCAGATGATAAAATTTGTTAAATTTGAAGTGGGAATTAGGTTGCAGTACCAAAGGTGTGCTATGCCACTTATAGTCTAAAATTAAGATTTTATATTCTAAATAAATATTATATGTTGTAGCATAGTATAACATCATATGTCATAATATATTGTTCTTCACATTTTAAATTCTTTTAGTATTATACAATCATGTAGTTGAGCCTACACTAGCATTATTTATAAAAATGTTGATTTAGACTTTAAAATGGTGGAATTTGGCCAAATTCATAATCGGTAGAGCATGGCATCATAATATATTGTTTCAATTTAAAATATGTAATTTATACGACTAAAATATATATTTTTTTAATATTTAGACTAATTTTATGATATTTTATCTTAAGAAATCCCTTGTGATATGATATGCAATATAATATAATATAATATAATATGTTATAGTGTATTATGATATAGGATGCCATAACATAGTGTAGCATCATGCATTATAGCACACTATTGTGAATTACTACTTATTGTTTAGCATATTTTAGTTTGTTATAGTATGATGTAGTAGAGTTTGTACTAGTATAATTCATAAAAATATAGATTTATAGGCTGAGATAATGGGATTTGGCCAAATTTAAGGTAAGTTTAGGGAACAACATTGGGGGTGTGCTATGGTGTGTCATTTAATCAAAAGAAAGGAATTTTGTATCCAAAATAAATGTTCATTTTTCAACCATATTTTATACATTTTATGTTATCATTTTAAGGTGTAATGTAAGATAATATAAAATATGAAAGCATATTAAAATATAATGTACATAACTATAACTCACACACACACACACACACACACACACACACACACATATATATATATATATATATATGAATGTGGTGATGTGTTATTAAATGTTATTGTACATTTTAGTATGTTTTACTTTTTTTATAATAAGTTGGGTCAAAACTCACAAAAATTTTAATTTGAAGGTTGAGATTGAAGAATTTGAAATTCATGGCACTAAGCATCACCAAAATTATGCTATTTTGTACCATTTCTAATAAAATAATAATAATTTTACATCTAAATGAACATTATTTATATTTTGAGAAATTTTTTTTATTTGTTCCTTTTAAGTGATTCTAATGAGGTGTAATGTTAGATAATATATTATATTATAGTAAATTATAATATAACATCATATATTATAATATAATATAATGTGTTAATTCACACTATAATATGTTTAGCATGATATTGTATAGTTAGTTTGAGCTTGCACCATCATAAATCATAAAATGTTGATTACAATGTTAAGATGATGTAATTTGAACAAATACATTATTAGACTTTTAGTTGAAGTATTAAAGGTGTGTATAAGAGAAGAAATAAGATTTGATGAGAATTCCATGTCAAGGACATGGAGGGGGACACACATACATTATAGAAAAATCTATCTGCAGGGATGGGGTTTGAATTTGATTTGACAATATGATTTTTGGAAAGAAAATCTACTAGGGATAAGAATCTATAATCCACCGGGGATTAAGATTGAATTGACTTTAATTTGTTTAGTTTCAATTGATAGAGAGGCATATCAACTAGAGATATGGCCTCGAGTCTGCTGGGGATCGGGTATATGAACCTTCCACTAAGGAAGCGGTACAGGCTATCCCCTGGGATTGGGATATGAGTTTGATTTCATAGATTTGTTTAGGGATGTATCCACTGGGAATAAGAGTTTGGTTGGATTTATTTAATTTAGACTTTACTAGGGGAGTTGGTTTAATTTGGCTCCACTGGAGAGGTTGGTTTTGAATTTGATTTTTTTGCTTGACTTGTTTACATATGATTTGGGACTCCACTGGGGAGAAGGTTGTCATTTAACTCCACTTGAGAAAATCATATTAGGTTTTATTTAATCTGAGTTAATGTATGGACCCTATCGGTGTGCGATGAACCCACTGAGAAGGGGCTATATTAGCTTTTACCTAACTCAGGTTTATAAATCCAAAGGGATAGTGTACCAGCTGTGGGGTAGAGCTAGCCAACCTTTAGGGTTGCCTATCGATGTGCAATGGTTGTGCTAGGTAGAGGCATATCATACGTACATCTTCCAAAGTGAGTAACAATCGCTGCAGTACCTGTTGGATGCACAACAAATCAAACTTGACCTACGACTACTGAGTGAATGTCATTGGGGACTTCTATCAACTCAAAAGTAGTCAAAATTAATTTTATCTTAATTTCATGTGATTTGATATGGTTTGTTTGATTTAGTTTGATTTCAAATTGAGGGCATATCCACTAGGGATGTGAGCTTGGTAAAATTTAATAGATTTAATTTATGGACCATGTCGGTGTGTAATGGATCCACTGAGAAGGGGATATATTGTATTTGTCTTATCTCAGATTTACAAATCCAAAGGGATAGTCTACTAGATGTGGGGTAGAGCTAGTCAACCAAAGGGGTTGTCTTTTGGTGTGCAATGGCTATGCTAGGAAGAAGGCGTAGCATATTTACATCTTCTAAAGCAGTGAAAAACTGCTGGGGTGACTTGTTGGTAGCAAAACAAATCGAACCTGACTTAGGGATGACTACTGAGTGAATTTTGTTGGGGACTTATGCCAACTTAAGAGTAGTCAGGCGATTCCTATATGGAGTTTTGCTGACACTACCTAAAGATAGGATGCCTTCTTAGGAAAAGGTACCGCTACGGGCATCTTCCTAATCCACAATTGAATATATATTTTGTTTTTATCTTTGCGTGGATCTTGTTAGTGTGTGAGGGATCATATTGAGAAGGGGCTATGCCATGACCTATCTCAGATTTACTAGACCAAGGGAGAATCTGCACATCCACAAGACAAATTCTTTAACCATAGGGGTGGTGATTAGGAAAGAGCTGTCATTGATAGTAACGGTAGTGTCTAAATTGGATCGCAAAGGACGTGATCCAAATATACTACCCACAGGGGAGGTGTTGCTAGGGGCATTATCCTAATCCCTAAAAAAGAAAGCTTATAGGTGTAAGATGGCTAACTCAAGGAGAAAGTGCAGAATACTTACATCTACCATGAGTGGTGTATCCCAAGGTGCAAGAACCAACCAACCTAAGGTGTATCCATCAGAATGAGTGGTCTATCCATGAGTATAGTGAGAACAAACTAACCTAAGGTGCCCATCAGTGTGCGATGATCAATCTGAAAAGAAAGTGTGTAGGCTTATAACTTTCCAAGTAGAACTGATCATCGGGATAATCTATCGTCAGTGGGACAGATGATATTTGACCTAAAGTGACTACTAAGCAGGGAGCCCCGAGGAAGGACTAGACCCAGACTTGAAGTAGTTAGGAGGGAAGGAGCCACTAGGGGACCTAACCTAAACCTCAAATATACTCGACCAAGAAGAAAGTGTAGCACACTCACATCCTCTTAAACAAAGCCAACATGAGGTAGCTTACCGGCCACGCAGTAAGGCCTACTAAACTAATAAGGCACTTGTCGGTGTGTAGTGAACAAGTAAGGAAGGAAAGTGTAGCAGACTTACATCCTCCAAAGCAAGAAGACCATTGGGGTGACACACTAGCAGGGTAGCTAGTCAGCCCGACCTAGAGCAGCTTCTGAGTGAGTGTCATTGGGGGCATTATCTTAACTTAAAGTAGCCTAAGATAAAAGATGTGTTTATTTTATATGTTTGTATGTAGTTTGTGTTTGTGTTGTATCGATGAAGGTTAGAACACTACTCAGGTTCCTTACACCTACCCTAAACACATCGTGGTAGATTAACAAACAAGAATACTTTCAACTTGGAAGAGATTGAATTCAAAATGAATTTTTCATTGATGATAATTATTTTTAAACATGATTTGTTATTTTTTTTAAGTAGAGCCCATTTATTGGAAGCATTGGGTGCTCAATCTTATGATTAATAACTTGATAAGATCCTCTTTGGTAAGCCTTCTCTATGGTAAAAGGGCCTTCCCAAGTGGGTTCAAACTTGCCTCCCATCTTATAATGGGCAACAATCGATCTCCTCAGATCTAAAATAAGCTCTTTAACTTGAAAAGCCTAGGGCAGACCAACTTGTTATGAGCTTGAATCATTTTAACTTTTTACAACTCGAGGACTTTCATGCCCGCAGGCGTCTCTCCTCCAAACCTTCAAGCTCTTCTAATAGTAACTTAGCATTCTACTCTATTGTGATCTTGCTACCCACAACTATCCTTAGTGATGGGAGTTAGACTTCTAATGTTAGAACAGCTTTAGACCCATACACTAAGGAGAAAAGCGTAGACTGAGTTGTAGTTTTATATGTGGTGTAGTAGGCCCATATGGCTTCAACTAACTACTCATACCACTGTCGCTTATTATTGTCGAGTGTCTTCTTCAGTATTTAAATGAGCATTTGATTGAAAGCTTCTACTAAGCCATTTATCCTCGAGTAATTGATGGTAAAATATCTCCAATCTATTTTGTCTCTCTAGGCAAAGTTGTTGATCTCAGTACTCTTGAATACAATACCATTATCAGAGATATAATTCATTGAGGCACTCCAAACCTATATACGATCTAGTTCTTAAAAAATTAGAGCACATGCTGAGTTGTGACCTCTCTAAGTGGAATCGACTTCACCCATTTGGAAAAGTAATTAGTAGCAGCTAAGATGAACTAATGGCCTTTGGAAGAAAGAGGATCAATAAGACCAACTGTGTCGGTACCCCAACACTTGAATGGCCATGAGGCCAATGTAGGATGTAGAATGTTGGGTGGTTGGTGTAGGACCACACCGTGTATTTGACAATGGTGGCAATGCCTACTGTATCCATGGATTGATAATTAGCCTCAACATGGATTAGACGATGGCTGAGGTAGTAGAGTGCGTTCTCCTTCTCTTCATCATTGGCTCTAGCCAACAAAGCACCAAGGTAGTATTCTAATGTAGTAGTGTAAAGTATGAGTAGCTTGCCCAGGATAGGGGCTGCTAGAACGGTCACATCATCAGGTAATGCTAGATGTCTTCGAAGGCATGCTCATACTTATCTTCCCACTTGAACTTGGTGTCCTTTTTGATAAGTGCTGAGAATGGATGACATCTTCCCGATAAGTTAGATATAAAGCATCTTAGATTTGCCAACCACCCTTGGAATGATCTAAGTTGAGTTAAACTTTTAGGGGGTGGAATTTCTAATATCGCCTTATGCTTCTCTAAATTGATTTATATTTCCTAGTGTCAGAAAACAAACCCATGGAATTTTGCTATATCTACTCCAAATGCACACTTCAGGGGGTTCATTTTGAGGTTAAATTATCTTAAATGTTTGAAAACTACTCTCAAGTAAAAGAGATGGTCTTTGATTTCTCTACTTTTGAGCACAAAATCATTAACATAGCACTTGACTTGATGATGAATAAGTTCATCGAAGATTTGATTCATAGCCTGCTGGTATGTAGCACTAGCATTTTTAAGGCTAAAAGGCATGACCTTATAGTAATAGATTCTGGCCGGGGTTCTAAAAGTAGCATTTTTTTCATCTTCAAGGGCCATCTTTATTTGGTTATATCCAAATGAGCCATCCATGAAAGAGAATAATGCATGAGAAGAGGCAAGGTCCACCATTAACTCCAGGATTCGTAGTGGAAATTCATCTTTTCAACGTGCCTTATTTAAATCCCTAAAATCAACACATATGTGAATTTGCCCATTCTTTTTCTTAACTAGGACGATGCTGGCTAACCAAGCAGGGTATTTTCTTCTCGAATGAAGCCAATATCGATCAGTTTCTTGACTTCATAAATTACTTATTGTTCTATGTCTAATTGCATGTGTCTAGGAGCTTGCTTGATAGGGTTAGTAGTAGGCTCTATTATTAGTTTATGGGCCTCTACGTCAAGAGCCAATCTAGACATCTCTTCATAACTCCATACAAAGCAGCCCTTAAACTCAGTCAATAGCCTAACTAAGTCATTTGTTTCAATATAATTCAATAAAGAACTGATGTATGTCAGGCGTGGATCTTCTTCAGTTCCTAAGTTGATTTCTTTGAGGTTGTCGATGGTTGACTTGATCTCTTCTTCGAACACTGGTGGTGCATCTTTGACTTCAAAATCATTTGGATCATCTAAAGTTTCTAGGCACATCTCCTCATATGAGTTAATGTGATTTGAAAAGAACCTATTAGTTTCCAAATGATTGGTAATGATTCTAATGTCATCATCGTAGGCCCTCTTTGAATCATGGTCCTGGTATTGATTGAGAGCTTTCGTATTTGTTCTTCCATATTCTTGTGAAGTAGTATGTCCTGTGCTTTGACCAAGTAAGTGTGATTAACCCTTTCTTTGCTAAATTATGAACACATAGCAAGTACCAATCAAAAGGAGATTCTATTAAATCTTTATATGAATCATCCTCAAGTTCTGCATCAACTTCTTGACTTAAGGATGATGCTCCCAAAAAGAACCTTTGAGTCTTCACACTTGTGGATGACTTAGGAGCTTCCTTAATGACCAAGCCCTCGACTTTTGAGAGGAAAGTGGGTTCAGAGCTAAAGTTTCTAACTGATGCCCAACTATTTCACATATAGACTTGGATACACTTATGCTTTGCTTTGGAGCCCGGTCTTCATCACTATCTGGCTCAAGTGTCACCTCTAAGAATCTACTATTGAGAAGAGCTAGCAAGTGTCTTGCTCACTCACCCCATGAACTAGATTATAAGTCTATATGAATAGCAGGTGTACTCCTGGTACCTGGGACATACCTTTTATTGGGTGGCCAATAAGGAGGTTTTCACCCTAAGGACTACCTCTAAACTGGCCTTTTCCTCTGCCTGGTGGAGGTCAGGTCATCCTATCCATATGTTCGAATGAAGTAATAAACTTTGGGTGAAATCTATGTCAGGCTACACTTCCTCCTCCAAGTCTATTTTCGCTCCCTTTTATTTTCTTTTTCATATTCTCTTTTCTTCTATTTTTTCTTTGTTTTTCATTTTATTTTTCTTTTATTTATAAACTTTGGCCATGTTAGTGAGAATAGACTTGCAAATTTTGAGGGAGGTAGTAAGTTGCATCCTCATTTATGCCGACCTCGTGAATTGTAAATGGCTTGAGATCTCTTTTAACACAGTAGACGATCTCACCTCTCACAAACTTCATACATTATTATAGAAGGAATGGAACTATGTTGTTCTTATGTATCCATGGTTTCCCAAGCAAAGCATTGAAAGATGTATCCGAGTATATAATGTGAAACTTGGCTTCGATCTTCCAATCATCTATCTCCAAGGGCAACACTATAGAGCCTAGGGCTTGTTGACCTCACTCTTGGAGTGCGAATTCAATTTTCCCATCTTAGACTTATGAGTCTTCTAGACACTATGACTTCTCTAGACATAAGACACTTCTAACAATTAGGTAACACTTAACTTAAGTCTAAGGACTTAGAAGGGTTAACCATAGATTAGGTTATGCCTTAGGGATTAGGATAATCCACCCACCCTACAACCCAAATCCAATCCATGTTCACCTTCTAAAATGAAACCTCAAGTTCAATTCAAACATAAATTAAAATCCAAATCCAAACCCAAATTTCAAAACCAAATGATTGAAGCCCATGATCAAATCCAAACTTGAAACCATTTTTAAGCCGTATGACCTATCCCATGGACTTAGCTAAATCTTAATCCAAATCAATCCAAAATCAATTGATTTTCTCATAATCAATTTATATCTTCAATCATCTTCCTAAATATAAATCAATTCTACATTCAAATGATCAAAACTAAATCAAACTAAATCAAATTAAATCAAAACCCTTCCTAAAACATATGACCTATCCCATGGACTTAACCAAATCTTAATCCAAATCAAGTCAAAGTCAATTGATTTTCTCATAAATCAATCATATTTTCAATTATCTTCACAAATTGAAACTATTTATATTTAAATCATCTAAAATAAATCAAACCAAATTAAAATCCAAACCTAAGCCACATGACCCAACTCTATGGACTTAGCCAAATTTCTTCATTCCAAAACCCAAATTCAATTGATTTTCTCTTGAATCAATCATACCTTCAATCATATTCACAAATCTAAATTAAATCTACAATCATCAAGCCAAACCAAAATCAACCCATATCAAACCCAACTTAACCCTGTTGACTTGAAATATTCAAATGAACCAAAACCCATTTGACCCTAAGCCAATTACAATTGAATTTATATATCAATCCCAAATATATATATATAAACTCAACTAAATCAAACTCAACCAAAAATTAAGACAACTAAACCAAATTGGTCCACTTGACCCAAAGTGGCCAATTTGATCTATTTGAGCGAAGTTCTAATCCTCCCAAAATTGGATTGAACAAAGCCGATCAAAACCTCCCATCATGATTGTTGATCACCCTAGGTTGATCAATTGTCATAAATTGGGTCAAACCAAGTCAACTTGGTCATTTGACCAAGTCAACCCCTTAGCTAATATGAACCCAAACTAGCCAAACTATAACTTAAGCCAAATCCCTTGAAATCAATGAGTCATACCAAATCAAAATCAATATTTGAATATGACTTGACCTTCAATTGAGTCAAACCAAACCCAATTGTCCCTCTTGACCCAAGTTGACCCAAATTGACCTAAAAGACCAAATTGGGTCAAATTAAAGTATAAACCAAGCGATTGCAACCAATGACTCAAGTTCATTCCAAATTGATTATTGAACTTGACCAAAGCCATGATTGGACCTAATTGAACCCAATCAACCTACATAGCCCAAATTTACCTAAAGGTTCAGGTTGGCCAAATTCAAAACCAAATCTAAATTAATTAAAACCAAAGGCTACAATCATCTTCAATTGGTCAACTAAACCCAAACCAACACCCAACCCAAGCCAATTTGGCCAATTTGGTCAACTTAACCCATTTGACCCAAATAAATTCAAATGAGCCAAAATCAAATCTAAGCCAAACTAAACAAAACCAATTGAACCAATACATCCCAAATAATCATATGAACTTGGCCCAACCCTTGGTTCGATCAATTTGACCAATTGGTCAACTTGACCAACGTAACCCAATTTGACATAAATGAGTCAAATTGAGGAAAACCTAACCAAATCAACTCTAATTGATTTGAAATTTGGGCTAACCCAATTTTGGCTCATTTCAAATCTGCCCAAGTCAAATCCAATGCCAAATAATAATTTAACCCTTCGGTCAAAGGCATCACATGAGACAAATCACCTATGTAAGTGTCATTTCCATTTCTTGGCCACTTGGTACTCTTTCAATGGTCCACCTAGACACCTAGGACACTCTCCAACTTGACCCAAGGGGTGATTGGGTCAGACATGACCCATGGGAGGTGAAATCACCAAGCCCTACCTATTAGAGCATTTGAAATCTATATGTCACCCATGACTCCTCATTGGTAGCCACCTCCACACCTTCAACCAACCAAGCTGAGCCAACTCACCTCCTCCCTATCACGCATGACACCCTGAGAGGGATGGATGGCCACTAGAAGCCAAACCTGATCCTATCATCCTGGATTGATTCTAGAGATTAAGTTCACCTTATGAGGAAGCATGTAGTGTTATAGCTTTTGGGATGCAAAGGTTAAAGCTAGGCAATGCTTCTCAATGGGTGTATAATTAGCCTCAGCAAAGATTAGATGACTGCTGAGGTAGTAGAGTGTGTTTTCCTTCCCTTCATCATTGGTTGGGGAAACAAAGCACCATGGAGTGTCTACTTGATAGCGTAAAGTATGAGCGACTTCGGGATAGGCTAGAAGCGGTGTCTTGAAATATTTGGTGTCTTCGAAGGTATGCTCCCACTTATCATCCTACTTGAACTTGGCATCCTTTTGATAAGGCGAGAATGTCTGATATCTTCTCGATAGGTTAGATATAAAGTGTCTTAGATATGTCAACCGCCTTGAAATGATCTGAGTTGAGTTAAACTTTTTGGGGGTGGAATTTATAATATCGACTTGATCTTCTCTGGATTGATTTTGATTCCATGGTGTCGGACAATAAACACAAGGACTTTGCTTGAAGCTACTCTGAATGCACACTTCAGGGGGTTCATTTTGAAGTTAAATTATCTTTACTCTTCAAAAACTACTCTCAAGTCAAAGAGATGATATTTCTTTTTGCTACTTTTGACCATGAGATCATTGACATAGCACTCACTTGATGATGAATTCATCGAAGATTCGAGTCATAGCTCACTGGTATGTAGAACTGGAATTTTTATGACTGAATGGCATGAACTTATAGCAATAGATTTCGATCGAGGTTCTAAAAGCATTATTTCTTTCATCTTCAGGGCCATCTTTATTTGGTTATATCTAGATAAGCCATCCATGAAAGAGAAGACTGCATGAGATGAGGCAATGTCCACCATCGACTCGAGATTGGTAGTGGAAATTCATCTTTTGGACATGCTTCATTTAAATCCCAAAATTGACACATATGTAAATTTGGCCATTATTTTTTTCTTAGGGATGATCTTTGGCTAACCGGTAGTATTTTCTCCCGGATGAAGCCATCATCGATCAGTTTCTTGACTTCATAAATGACTTATTAATTTTTGTCTAATCACATGCTTCTAGGAGCTTGCTTGATAGGGTTAACAGTAAGCTCTATTTCTAGTTTATGGATTGCTACGTTAGGAGCCTATCCAGGCATCTCTTCATAACTCCATATGAAGAAGTCCTTAAACTCAGTCAATAGCCTATCTAAGTCATTGGTTTCAATTTCATTTAACAAAGTAGATGTATGTCGAGTGTGGATCTTCTTCAGTTCCTAAGTTGATTTCCTTGAGCTCGTCAATGGTTGACTTGATCTCTTCTTTGAACTTTGGCGGTGCATCTTTGATTTCAAAATCATTTGGATCATCTGAAGTTTGCATAGCTTCTCATATGAATTAATATAATTTGAAAAGAACCTATCATATTTTAAATGATTGGTGATGACTAAGCAGTAATCATCATCATTGATTGTACCCACCCGAATCTTAGTCCTGGTCTTCATTGAGATCTTTTGCATATATTCTTCCATATTCTTTCGAAGAAGTTTGACCTGTACTTTGACCAAGTATGTGGGATTAACCATTTCTTTGCTAAATTATGAACACAAGGCAAGTACCAATCAAAAGTTAATTCCATTAAAGCTTTATATGAATCATCCTCAAGTTCTACATCAACTTCTTGACTTGAGGATAATGCTCCCAAAATGATCCTCTGAGTCTTCACACCTGTGAATGACTTAGGGGCTTCCTTAATTATTAAACCCTCAACCTTTTGAGAGGAAATTGGTGTTAGAGCTAAGGTTCCCAACTGATGCCTAAATGTTTCACATATAGACTTGGATACACTTATGCTTTGCTTTGGAGCTCAGTCTTCTTCACTATCTGGCTCAAGTGTCACCCCCAAGAGAATCTACTACTGAGAAGAACTAGATGGTATTCTAACCATATAAGACTCTACCTATGAACTAGATTGTAAGTCTATATGGATAGCAGGTGTACTCCTAGTAGCTCGGACATATCCTCTATTGGGTGGCTGATAAAGAGGTTTTCAACCCCTGAGACTTCCTCTAAACTAGCCTCTTACTCTGTCTGGTGGAGGTCAGGTCATCCTACCAAGATGTTCAAATGGAGTAACGAACTGTGGGTGGAATCTAATGTCAGGCTCCATTTCCACCTCCAAGTCTATTTCAAATCCCTTTTATTTTTTTTCATTTTCTCTTTTCTTTTCTTTTTCTTTTTCTCTTTGTTTTTCTTTTTCTTTTTCTTTTTCTTTTATTTTTAAACTTTGGCCAAGTTCATGAGAATAGACTTGTTAATTTTGAGGGAGGTAGTAAGCTTCATCCTAATATATGCCGACCTCATAAACTATAGCTTGAGGTCTCCTTTGGCATAGTAGATGATCCCACCTCTCAAAAACTTCATACACTGATGTAGAGGATCAAACTATGTAGGGACTAGATCATGTAAGGGCATGCTTCCAATGACCTAAATCTAATGCTATGGTTGGCTGGGTGGCCTTGATGGTTGGCTGCAACTGTGCTGTTGGTTGGTGGATCTGCAAAAATTTTGGTTTTTTACTTTCAATCTTTATTTGTTTTAGGTGGCTTTGATGCTGGTTATTTCTTGGCTACTACCTTGTTTGGTTGGTTGCTTTGCTCTAGTTTGGTTGGATGTTTTGCTAGTTAGTTGCCTATTTAATCTTGATGATAGATATTGGAACTTGGCTAGCTTTTGGCTATTGGCTATTTGGTTTAATCGAGGTAAGTTGGCTATGATGGCTGGGATATTTCCAATATTATCCTTTTGGCTGGTAGCACCCTATGTGATTGTAACCCTTCTTCTAAAGTTTGGATGCTCACATATCCCTGCCCTTAAGATGACTATGGCCACGAGGCTTATCTAAGATTTTTATCATTTTGTTCCTTTTGTGTACTTAGCTTGTCCTTATTTCTAGATGCTTATCTCTATCTTAAGTTATTTGCAGGTTTATGGCAGGTTTTGGGGCTGTAGGTGGTTTGTGCATCACTTAGAAGATTTCAGGATATAGATGTCTTTGGCTACCCTTCTTGGAATTTCATGTTATTTCTTTCTTAGTTTTTGTCTTTTCTTTCTTTTACTTTGGTTATCTTGTAATAGGTAGGGGATTTATCTCTTTAGGCTAATTGTAGCTCTTTGAGCAGTAGTTTAAAGATTTATCCCATTAAGGACCTTGTATCCCTTTCTTTTTGGCAATAAAATTCTCCCACTTTTGATTTATAGAAAAGGGTGGTGGTGGATAAGGAGGTGCTGGTGGATATGGAGGTGCTGGTCGGAGCAGTGGTGGGTATGGAGGCATGGTGGTGGTGGAGGGAGAGATATGATGGTGGATCACGCCACTCGAAAGTCCTGGGTGGTTTTGATGGGAACTAGAGAAATTGAAAAAAGATCGATCTGATGTGCTGCTTATGGTACTGTGTCTTTATAGTAGAGATAGTTCTAGTTATCTAGGGTTTTTGATTTGCCCTATGCATACTCATTTTTTATCTATGTCGTCACTTGTGTCTTAGAAAATTTGGTGTGTAACTTGGTTGATGAATTCAAAAAGAAGATATGTTGAATTTGAATTTGTTCTCTGTTAAAAAAAAACCAAAAACCCTAAACACTTAACTAAAACCTGAACCCTAACCCTAAAACCTAAACCATAAACCCTAAACCCTAAACCCTAAAATGCTAAACCCTAAACCTTAAAACTAAACCTTTAACCATAAACCCTAAACCCTAAACACAAAAAAACCTTAAACCCCAAACCTTACACCCTAATCCACTAACCCTAAACTAACCTAACCCTGGCTAAAACCAAACCTAAACTAAATAAAACATAAAAATAAAATAATGAAAAATAACTTAAAAAAATAAAAAATAAAGTAAATAAATATACATAAAATAAAACCTAAACCTAAACCTAAAGCCTAAAAAAATAAAATTTAAGATAAACTAAAACCTAAACTAAACTAAAATAAAACTAAAATAAAACAAAATAAAATAAACCTAAATTAAAATAAAAAATAAATGAAAACCTAAACCTAAAAAATAAACCTAAAAATAAATAAAAAATAAAACCTAAATCCTAAACTAGGAAAAAAAACCTAAACCTAAAATAAAATAAAATAAACCTAAACCTAAACTAAAAAATGTATCCTGCACTAAACCTAAAATAAACTAAACTAAACTGAGCTAACTAAATAAAATAAAATAAACTAAAACCTAAACCTAAACTAAAATAAAACCTATAAATAAATCTAAAATAAAAACATAAAACTAAACATAAAAAATAAAGTAAAACCTAAACCTAAAAAAAATAAACTAAAATAAAACCTAAACTAAAATGATAAACTAAACTAAAATAAAGATAAACCTAAAGAATAATAAAATTAAAATAAACTAAAATAAAAATAAACTAAATAAACATATGTTATGTTGTAATTTAAAGAATTACAATAAAAAACCTAACTTTAAACCCTTAACCCTAAAACTGACCTAAACCCTAAAACCCTAAATGCTAAACATAAATCATAACCCTAAAACCTAAAATCTATTAAAATAAAACCTTAATCCCTAGGCAACCTAAATCCTAAACCCTAAACTAAACCTAACCCCCCAAACTACCCACCCTAAACCCTAAACTGACCATAAACCCTAAAAACCCTAAACCATAAACTCTAAAACCTAAACCCTAAAACCTAAACCTAAATAAAAAACAAAATAAAATAAACTAAAAACCTGAACTAAAACTTAAACCTAAACCTAAAAATAAAATAAAATAGAAAAAAACTACATTAAAATAAAATAAATAAAAACCTGAAGTTTTAAAAAAACTTAAATAAAATAAAAACTAAACCTAAAATAAAAATAAATAAACCTAAGATAAAATAAAACAAAAACTAAACAAAAACCTAAACCTAAAAAATAAACCTAAAAATAAAACCTAAAAATAAAAAAAAAATAACACATAAATCTAAAATTTAAAAAAAATAAACCTAAAATAAAAATAAAATAAACAAAATAAAATAAACCTAAACCTAAACTAAAATAAACTAATCTAAAATAAATAAAACATAAACCTAAAGCTAAAAAAAACTAAACTTAAACCTACACACTAAAATAAAATAAAATAAAATAAACTTTAAAATAAAACCTAAAATAGACATAAAATAAAACCTAAACCTAAAAAAAATAAAACATAAATAAACTAAACTAAAAAAATAAACCTAAACCTAAAATAATTGAAAAAACCTAAACTAAAATAAATAAACATAATATAAATAAACAAAATTAAATAAAATAAAATAAAACCTAAATAAAACAAAGGAAAATAAACTTAAATAAAAAGAAAATAAATAAAATAAACTTAAACCTACTTGGTTTGCTTTTTTTTTTTTAAAACCCTAAACCCTAAACCATAAAACACAAAATCCTGAGCTAAACCCTAAACTCTACCACAGGCCCCAAACTGATGCTACCTATACTTAGCCAACCTTAAACCTAGAGCCCTAAACCTTAAACCTAAACCAGGCCACCAGGCCTAAAAAATTTACTCCACCCCAGGCCTGAAGCCACCACACCTCTAAACCCTAAAACCCAAACTGACCTACCAACTACCCTGGGACCCATGCGCCTTTACCCTACCAAGCCACACACCTAAACCCTGAAAACTCCTGGGCCTGATGACCCTAAACCTCACTTACCCACACCCAAACTACCCTGACTCAAACCACCACCACCCTGGGCCTAAACCCTAAATCTAAACCTAAATCTCCTAAACTCACTAAATGACTCTAAACTTAAACCCCTATCCAAACCTTAAACCATCAAAGAATAAACTTTCAAACCCTAAAACATAAACACTAAATGTTAAACCTTAAACCTTAAACCCTATCCCTAAACCTTAAACTGTAAAAGAATAAACTCTAAAACTTTAAACCCTAAACCTTAAACCCATGCCCTAACCACACACCTAAACCCTAAACCCTAAACTCTAAACCTAAGCTTAATGTAACTAAATAAATTAAAAAGAAACTTAAACCCTAAAACCTAATAAACCTAAACCTAAACCTAAACCTTAAGAATGGGCAAAACCTTGACAGTAGGAACAACACCATCAACTAGGCTCAGTCTAGATCTGGTTATGGAGGTGAAGGCATAGCTGATTATCCTTGGTGGTGGTGGGGATGCAGGCTGATGGTGGATATGGAGGTGGTGGTCGGAGTAGTGGTGGTTATGGAGGCAGGAGGAGCGACGAAGGTTACAACCGTGATGGTTGTGAAGGGAGAGATCGAGGATATGATGGTGGATCCCATTAATTAAGTGGCTAGGGTGTTCGATGGGGCTGGAGCGAAGAAACTGATATATGATCCTTATCAGTGCCTTTATAGTAGAATAGGTTCTCGCAATCTAGGGTTTTTGCATGCTCATTTTTTATCTATGTTATCGCCTGTGTCTTAGAAAACTTATGGTGTTACTTGGTTGATGAAATTTAAAAAAGAAATATTTAATTTGAATTTGTTCCCTTTTTTAAAAAATAACCAAAAAAACCAAAACACAGACCTTAAACTTAAACCCTAAACCTTAAACTTGAAACCCTAAACCCTAAAAACCCTAAACCCTAAACCTTAAACCCTAAACCCGAAAACCTTAAACTCAAAACCCTAAATCCTAAACCCTAAATTAACCCTTAACCCTAAACCCTAAACCCTAAAAGCTAAAAATGTAAACCTAAACTAAATAAAAACTAAACATTAAATAAAAAAAACCTAAACCAGAATAAAAAATAAATAAATAAAATAAAATGAAATAAAAACTCAAAATAAAACCTAAACTGAAAAAGAAAATAAAATAAAAAATTAAAACATAACTAAATAAAATAAATAAAACCTAAACTAAACTAAAAAAATAAAAAACCTAAGTAAAATAAAAATATACCTTAAATAAAAATATATAAAATAAAACTAAATAAACACATAAACCTAAAATAAACTAAAATAAAACCTAAAATTAATAAAATTAAACTTAAACTAAACTAAAAAAACATAAACCTTAATAAAAAAAATAAACTAAACCTAAAGTAAAAAAAAACTAAACTAAAAAAAAAAAATACAACAAAAATAAAATAAACTAAACCTAAACCTAAACTAAATAAAAGAAAATAAAAAAAAAAACCTAAACCTAAGGTAAAAAATAAAACCTAAAAAAACCTAAAATAAAACCTAAAATCTGACTTAAAACTAAAATAAAACCTATACATAAACCTAAAATAAAATAAAATAAAAATAAACTAAAAAAACTAAACCTAAACTAAACCTAAAATAAACTAAATAAAAAAAATAAATAAATAAATTAAACTAAATAAAGTAAAATTGAACCTAAATAAAATAAAAAAAAAAAAAAAATAAATAAAATAAACTAAATAAACTTAAACCTACTTGGTTTGCTTAATTAAATAAAATGAAACCCTAAACCCTAAACCCTAAATCCTAAACTCTAAAGGCTCAAAACTTGACCCAGACCACCCTAAACCTACCCTAAACTCTAAAAACACTTTACCCTAATGCCCCAAACCCTAAACCCTAAACCCTCTAAACAACCTTAACCTAAATCCATAACCACGACCAAAACCCTGACCATAAACACTAACAAACTAAACCCACAAACCTAAACCATATAGCCTAAACTAAAACCTAAACCCTAAACCCTAAACTTAAGCTCTAAACCCTAACCCTGATCCATAAAATCCTAAAACCAAACCTAAAACACTAAACAAAACCTAAACCCTAAACCCACGTAATCCCTAAACCTAAACCAAAAACTAAATAAATAAATAATAAACCTCAACCCTAAACTTAAGACTAAACCCACAATAATGGTAACCCTGAGGAACATGAGCATCAACTACGCTCAGTCTAGATCTAGTGGTGGAGGAGAAGACGGAGGCGATGATTATCATAGTGGTGGCGGGGGATCTGGAGTTGCTGGTGGATATGGAGGTGGTGGTCAGAGCAGTGGTAGTTATGGAGGTGGTAAGAGCGATGAAAGTTACATCCATGGTGGTCGCGGAGGGATGGATCAGGGATATGATGGTGGATCCCACTACTCAAGAGGCAGTGGTGGTTCTAATGGGAACTAGAGAAATAAAAGATCAGTCGATCTGATCTACTACTTATGAAATTGTGTCTTTACATTAGAGATAATTATAGTTATCTAAGCTTTTTTATTTGCTTTATGGTCATTTTTAATCTATATCATTGATTATGTCTTAGAATACTTGGTGCACTATTTGGTTGGTGAAATCAAAAAGAAGAAATGGTGAATATAAATTTATTCTTTATTAAAAAAACCATAAACCTTAAACCTAAAGTAAAACCTAAACCCTAAACCTAAAACACACCTAAACCCTAAACCCAAAAGAACAAACCATAAACACTAAAACCCTAAACCCTAAACCCTAAACCTTAAACCTAAACCTAAACCATAAACCCTAAACCCACAAACTCTAAACACTAAACACCTAACTAAACTGACCCTAAACCCCCCACCTTAAACCACAAAAACCTAAACCTAGTTCTAAACCCTAAACCCTGGCTAACCCAGGCCATGACTCATATGACCCTGGGCACTGACCTAACCCAGGCCCTGACTAGGCCCTATCACACTACCCAGGCACTCCCTAAACCTTGCCCTGGGCCTGGGCCCAAAAGCCTACTCCTAGGCCTGAGCCCTGGGCCCTAGGCCTGAGTCTGGCTAAGCAGGATCTTGGGTTTCCAGACCTGGGCTGGGCCCAGGCCTGACTGACTGAGCATGAGCCTGGGCTCTGGCTGAGCCCAGTCAGGACTCTAAATCTGGGCCCTGGGCCTGGGCCTGGGCCTGGGCTGATCCTTAAACCTGAAACTGTGCCCAGGCCTAAACCTGAAATGAGCTGGGACTGGGCTGAGCTGAGCCTGGGCACCTAGGCTGACCTAAATCCAAACCTCTGGGCCATGAGCCCTAAACTTACCTAAGCAGGCTTAATCTAGGCCTAAACTACTCCTGACTAAACCCAGGGCCACCAGGCTGGGCCCTAAACTGACCTCTGACTAAACAGGCCACTGGGCTTAACTGGGCTGACCTGGGCACTGACTTACCCAACTTTAGGCCTGGGCCCTAGGCCCTGGGCCCTGAGCCCTGGTTAAACTGGGCCCTAAACTGACACTGAGCCCTGACTGAGGCCCTGAATGACCTGAGCTGAGCCTGTCCTAAACCTAAACTATCCTACCAGGCATGACCTGGGCCATCCCTCTGACTAAACCTACTTACTAGCCACAGGCCCTACTGGGCTCTAAACCTAACTGACCTAAATGACTGAGCTTGGGCTCTGGGCTCTTCCTAAACCTGTAAACCTAAACTAAATCCTAAATCATAAACCTAAACCTAAACTAAACCTAAATCCCTAAAACCCTAAACCTTAAAACTCTTAACCCACAAACCATGAACTAAACCTAAACCTCGTAATCCTAAATCAGAGCTAAACCTAAACCTAAAACCTAAACTAAACTAAACTAAACCTAAACCCTAAACTAAAATAAACCTAAACATAAACTAAAACTAAACAATATTACCCAAGCCCCTATGTGCTCCTTTTTCCTCTCATTTTAGCTTTGTGGTCATTGCTTGCTAGCTATTTTGTTCGATTCTCACTGTATTCATTCTTGAATCGAAGACCGCTGGCCTATTTCATGTCTTCATTGGAGTGACATCGCGGCTTGGTGTCTTCCCCAATGATTCCTTGGGGAAAATTGAAGGATCCTATGGATCCTACTAGGGCATCAACTAACTTTGCTCCGACTACTTCAAAATCATTCAAAGATGTTCCAATTTGGATTTCTCTCCCCAATATGCAAATTCATTTTATTAACCATCAATTACTTTTTACTGTGGGTTCTTTACTTGGTCGACCCTTGCAATTGATCGGTGTGATTATGAAATTCTCATCCTTCAATGGCTAGAATCTTTGTTTAATTAGACATTACCAAGAAACACCCAAAGAAATGGTTGGGATCTAAAATTATGGTTATATGCAAACAATTGAATTGGAAAATTTTCCTATCTTTTTGTTCTCCGTAAAATCCATTGGCATGATAATTCTAAATGTTTCATTCTTCATCCTCACCTAAAAAAGAAAATTCCTTTTAAGGAAACTTCTATTCCTAACCATAGGCCAATCACTGTTAAATATCAAAAAAATACCTTAGAAAAATTGGAATTTTTGAATGTTCCTAATAAGCCTATTTTACCTCTTACTTCTTATGTGCAATTGAAGGCTTCTAATGTGAACAATAATAGTTTTTATAAACTTTTGGATGATGATTCTGTTTCCTCTGATTCAATCCTTGCATCCTTGCTAGCTTTGATTGATGAAAATGAAGCTTTTATTGAGATTATAAATGAGGGTATTAATGTTATGCATCATTCAAATTCAATGCAGAATATGGCTTTAATACCTCATGATAATCAAGTTGAAAAGACAAATTCTATTTTCCAGATTTAGGATGATTTAAAGTCTCATAATGATTTGGCATTGTCTAATAATTTGGAGCATGAAGAGGAAGAGCTTGGTGTTCACACTTGCCTCTAAATAAATATGTTTTTGCTCCCTCTCTTATTATTCCTGATGATCATTTGTCTTTAATAAATTCTAATGTCTTGGAAGAAGGAGAACTCATTTCTAATCAGGAGGTTTCTCCTAAATCTATGACTAATGTTGTTAAATCCTTCTCAGATGATGATTATATGGGAAAAGAAAATGGTTTCCAAACTTATCATGATAAAAAAAGAAAAAATGTTAAAAATTTCCCTCCTAAAATGCTATGAAACACTAGATCGACTTCAACCTCCCTCTCCTCTCTTAATTAACCTTTTCTTAACCCCTTTTTATTTTTTTTATGTTTAATTTTATTGTTTGAAATGTTAGAGGGATTGGTACCCTCTATATTCATAATCATATTAGAAATCTTTGTCGTATACATAATATTTCTTTACTTCTTTTTTCTGGAGCCTCTTATTCATGCTAACAAAATTAACCATGTTGCTAGAATGATCGATTTTAATAAAATTTTCCCTAATGTCAGTAATAATATTTGGTGTTTTTGAAATAACTTTGAGGTTTCTATTCTTCATGATTTTCAACAAGTTGTCAATGCACAAATCTCTTAGATCTAGTAGAAATCTTCTTTGGGATAATTTGAGAAATTTTGCCATAATTGTCAATAAACCTTGGTTTGTTGGTGGTGATTTCAACACTATTTTATTCACTTCTGAACAAAGTGGTGGTTTGCTCTCTAATATTCATTCCATGGAAGAATTTTCTAATATGATACTTGATTGTAATTTGATTGATATTGGTTTTAAAGGTTCTAATTATACCTGGTAAAACTCTAGACTTAGACAAAGGTTGGATCACATTCCTTTTAGTACTCATTTGATTACTCAATGGCATATTACTTTTGTCGATCATTTAAGCAGATCCTTGTCTGATAATGCTCCTCTTTTGGTTCCTATTAAAGATAATTTTAATAGATTAAAAAATTTCTCTCCTTTTAGATTTCAGAACATGTGGATTCAGCATACTAATTTTTTTAATGTTATGGCTAAAAATTGGAAAGCTCCTTTATATCCTGATAATTTGATTATGGGGATGAATAGACTTTGGTTTAAGCTTAAAATGGTTAAGAAAAATCTCGATCGGTGGAACAAGCATTATTTTAAAAACCTTTTTGCTAATATCAAAGATATGGAAAAAATGGCTTGTGATCTTGAAGTCTCTATTATGTCAGATCCTTCTAAGATTAAGGACTTGATTGAGATAAAAGATAAACTTGTTAACTTTCAAAATATGGAAGAGACTTATTGGCATCAAAAGCGCTAGTAAAGATATTGTGGATGGTGACAGAATACTAGGTATTTCCATGCTTTAGTTAATAAAAGAGATCTTTAAATAATATTCAAAAAATTAAAGATGACAATGGAGATTGGATTATGGAGAATAATGATATTAAGAATTCAGTTATTAAATACTTTAGAAATATGCTTAATAAGAGTTGCTCTTATGAAGCTATTTCTAAATCGCACTTGATTCCTTCTATTATTACCAATGATGACAATGATTTTCTTACTATGATGCCTAATGAAGATGAAAATTTTAAAGTTCTTAATAGCATGAACATAGATTCTGTTGCTGTACCGGAGGGTTTCACTACTCAAAATTTTCAAAATTATTGGTTTATTATTAAAAGTGATTTGATTGAGGTTGTGGTTGATTTTTTTTAATGGTAATTCTTTTCCTATATATATTTTTAGCACTTATATCATTTTCATACCTAAGAAAGATAATCCGGACTATTGGAGTGATTTTATACTTATTAGTCTTTGCACCTTCTTCAATAAGCTGATCTCCAAAATTCTTGCCATAATGCTTAGTCCTTTACTTCATAAGATTATCTCTCTCAACCAAACTAGTTTTGTTAGAGGTAGACCTATTTCTGATAACATTTTACTTGCCCATGAATTAATTCATGACTTAGATGCTAAGACTAGAGGTGGAAACTTTCTTTTTAAATTAGATATTACCAAAGCTTTTGATAATATCTCTTGTGATTTCCTTTTCCATATTCTGAATTTATTTGGGTTTTCTTATAAATTCACTTTTCTTATTAATAATTGTATTAATAATGTCTAATTTTCTATTTTATTTGACGGGGAAGCTTTGGGGTTCTTTCCTTCTTCCAATGGCTTAGGATAAGTGGATCCTTTATCTCTTACTTTATTTATTATTGTTGTTGAGTACTTATCTTGGAGCGTCAATGAGTTATTTCTTAATAATCCTAGTATGTACTATAGAACTCTTGGTGGTCTATATGTTTCCCACTTAAGCTTTGTAGATGATTTCATTATATTTTGCAGTGCTTCTATTCAACATATCAAGTACCCCAAGATTTTCTTAAATAAATATGGTAGAGAAAGTGGTCTTTCTATCAATGATAACAATAGCTATTTTATTATTTCTTCAAGTATCTCTAATAATAAAATCAATCAAATCCGATATCACTAATTTTAAACATCAACACTTACCTCTTAAGTACTTGCATGTTCCTCTAAAGGTTCAAAATGATATCATCTTTTGATGAGTTAATTCAATAAATTTTAAATAATTTTATTTATTAGGAATTTCATTTACTTTCCTTTGGTGGTAGGCTCACTATTCTTAAAAGCACTATCAATTCTATGCCCTTTTAGTTGATTTAATCTATTATTCCCACTAATTCTACTCTTATTAGAATTGATCACTTGCTTATTAAATTTTTTGGGGATCCAATAATTCTATTAAAAGAATGCATTGGACATCCTAGCATAAATATTGTGGTCCTTTGGGTGAAGGTGGTCTTGGTTGCAAATCTATTCATGAAGCTATGTCTTCCTTTTCTCATATGCTCTAGTGGAATTTTAGAAAGAATGACAGCCTTCGGGCTAATTTTATGATGGAAAAATATTGCTAAGGTAAACACCCTCTTATCTATGCTTATAAAGTTGGTGATTCTCCGGTTTGGAAAAGGCTTTGCTCCATTAAATGGGTTGTTGAATCCTTAATATCTTGGGGGTATTCATTCAGGTTTGGCAAGACAATTGGATTGTAAATGGATCTATTGACTCCCTTTTATCTATACACTCTACTGCTGCTATCAAAGTTAACTCTTTTAGGCTTAATAACAATTGGAATGAAAACAAACTTGAGAACTACATTCTATTTCTATTTTTGACAAGTTTTGCAACATCACTATCTTAACCTGATCAAATTCTTTTCAAGCTCTCTCACAATGGAGATTTCATTCTTAAAGAGGTTTGGAATTTTATTAAAATAAACAAAACACCTCTAATGTTTTCATTAAACTATGGAACAATATCATTCCTATTTCTTATGTTGTTTTAGCTTGGAGGATTTTGAATAACTTCATTCATGTAGATTCGTTGCTCTGGATTAAAGGGTTTTATTTACCTTCCAAGTGCTATTGTTGCTTTCATATTGAAAATGTTAATCATCTTTTTGTCAATGGTGCTATTGCTTCCAAACTTTGGATATGGTATGATGATTTATTTAACACTAACTATTTTCATGGTTCTCTTTAGTTACATCAACTTCTTGAAGTTTGTTTCCATAAAACTATGAAAGGTCATATGAAAGTTTTAATTGCTATTACCCTTATTTCATTCATTTGGATGGATATAAATGATGCTAAATATTGAGGCATCCATATGAACCATAGAAGGATCCTTGCTAGAACTAAGGAAAAAAAATCCTTGCTCTTTTTAATGCAAATTTATTTAGTAATCTTCATTTTAAAGGTTATAAATTTATGGCTAAAAAATTGGGTATGACTTTGCATGATGACCCTTCCTACAAGAGTATTAGGATTATACATTGGATTAAGCCTATTGAAAATTTTATAAAGATTAATACTGATGGTTCTGTTTCCTCAAACAAATATGGTTGTGGTAGAATTCTTAGGGATTCTAAAGGTATTGTCATTTGTGCTTTTGCCTACCCCCCTCAAAGCTTGTTCTGCTATTTATATTGAGCTCATGGTTGTTAATAAAGCTATTGATTTTTGTTTAAACAAAGGCCTTTTAAATATTTGGATTGAAGTTGATGCTCTTCTTTTACTTGATATGCTCAATACTAATAAAATGGGGAATGCTAACTTATTTTATCTACTTAATCACACTAAAAAGCATCTTTCTCAAGTTTGCTACAAAATTTCTCACATTCTTCGTGAAGGTAATGCTTTTGTTGATTTATGGCTAATTTGGAATCTAAATTAAATGAGCTCACTTTATTTTATAACCTTATCTTACTTAAGCATCTAGATGGTCTGGTCAATCTCGATAACATTGGATTACCTTACCTCAAATTTTAACTTTCAGCTATTTTGTTTATCATATTACTGTGGTGGTTTTATTTAGTCTATTTCTTCATTATTTTTTTGTCATTCCCTCACCAAGAATTGGATTTTGCTATTTTTCTTTAGGGTCTGGTCAATCTCACTTTATATGAAAGCTACCTTGTTGGTTTTAGTTCATTTCTAAACTTAAACCCCCTTCCTCTTTACCTCATTGTATACTTGACTGACCCTTATTTGGGTCATAGTGATGCTATCTTTAATTAGTTTTCCTATCCTCTAAGATTGGTGGTTTTCTTTCTATGGCTCATGCTATGCTTCTTTTGTCACACAACTAGTGATATTTTAGGGTCTCTACTAGGTTGTGGTTATGCTGATTTTACATACCCTTTATACTAAGATGTTGGGTTTGCCTCTTATTTTTTTGGTAGCTATTACTTTATTTGAATTGGATTTTGGCTACTATGGTTGGTTCTCTTGGATTTGCTTGCTTCTTCCATCTACGACTATTTTGGGTGGTCATTTTTTCATGGCTACTATTTGTCTCTTCTGGTTTGGCATAATTTTGGGCTTTTGGTGGTTGTTATTCTCCTTTCTTGGTTTTTCTTGGGGGCTTCTACTGGTTGGTTTTTCCCTCTGCCTTGTGGATTGGAGGTAGCTTTTTCTAGTTATTTCCTTCCACTTTTCTCTTTTATGGTGACTATCTGATCTACAGGGTTTGGAAGGGGCTTTGTTTGGGTCTGGCCTTGTTCCTTTCCTCGATGATTTGCTTCTTGTGGTTGGATGGTTCTCCTTGACCTTTTCTACCTTGGTTTTCTGTCTAGCTGAGTGACTACCAATTTTATTTCTTGGTTCTTTTGGAAATCTCCAGGTGGGTTGTGGCTATGCCTGCTATTGTTCTTTCCCTTTATTTTATGCTCTATATTAGGTTAACCTCTTATTTTGGTTGGCTGCTCTCTTTACTGAATTGGAGCTTATGCTGTTGTGGTTGGTTGTTGGGTGGCCGCTATTGGTCTCTTCAGGATTTGCTTCGCTTTGATTTTTTCAATTTTTTTGTTATTTTCCTAGTTTGGGTTGGTGTTTTCTTTTTGTTGGTTGTTTTCTCTATTGATAGGTATGAGGACAACTGCTTTGTGGTTCTTTTTTGTTATCTGGACTTTGGTTCTGTTTACTGGAGGAGATGGTTGTCGGTATTTTTTGTCTATGCATCTTGGTTTCTTTGGTAGCTCCTCGGGGATTGGTGGTGTTTCTTTGAAGGTTGGTTGTGGCTCTCTCTATCTTGGTGTCTTGGGATTGGATGCTGTCTTGCCTTGGATTCTTGTGCTTGGCTTGGTGTCTTGGGATTTAGGTTGGCTGTTGGTATTGACTCCCTCTAGTTTATTTTGTTGTCTTTGTTTCCTGATATTTGCCTCTTGGTCGGTGGTGCTGGATTTGCTATTTTTCTGTAACCTTGGTGGCAGTTTTGATGGTAATTTTTGGATGCACTGTTGGTCTCCTTATGGGTTTCCTCTATTTGGTGCTTCTTATCTTCTATTATTTTGCTATTTTAGTGGAGGTTTTGCCCTTGGATTTGGATTGCTAGTGCTCTAGAAATAGTCGTGGGTTATTGTTATGCCTTTGGGACCATTTT
>CM038216.1:83082627-83233224 GCA_021442155.1 Cymbidium sinense | reverse complement strand
ATAAAACTTTAAAATGAATTTAAAACCTAAACCTAAAAATAAAATATAAACTACACTAAGCTTAAAAGATAAAAATAAAACCTAAGCCTAAAAAATAAAATAAAAATAAAACTCAACTAAAAAATAAACCTAAACCAAAAAAATAAAGTAAAATAAAAAACCTAAACTAAAATAAATAAATATAAAATAAATAAAATAAAATAATTTAAAATAAAAAATAAACCTAAATAAAAATAAAAATAAAATAAACTCAAAGAATTAGGGTTTAGGTTTTATTTATTTTAGTTTAGTTTATTTTATGTGAAGTTTATGTATATTTTAGGTTTAGGTTTTTCTTAGTTTAGGGTTTATGTTTTATTTTTAATTTTTAAGTTTATTTTTTGGGTTTAAGTTTTTATTTAGTTTTTATTTAATTTAATTTTAGGTTTATTTTATATTTATTTTACATTTAGTTTTTATTTTATTTAGGTTTTTTATTTTTAAGTTTATTTTATTTTTTTAGTTCAGTTTAGGTCTTTATTTCTTTTATTTTACGATTTAGGTTTAGGTTTAAGTCTAGGTTTTAGTTTAGATTTTTATTTTATTTTATTTAGGTTTAGGTTTTTTATTTATTTATTTTCTTTAGGTTTTTCAGGTTTAGGGTTTAGGGTTTTGAGTTTGTGATTTAGGGTTTAGGTTTTATTTATTTTAGTTTAGTTTATTTTAGTTTAATTTTATGTTTATTTTATTTCATTTATTTTTGGTTTAGGTTTTTTTTAGATTAAGGTTTAGGTATTATTTTTTAGGTTTATGTTTTTGTTTAGTTTTTACTTTATTTTATTTTAGGTTTATTTTACTTTTATTTTACATTTAGTTTTTACTTTTATTTAGGTTTTTCATTTTTAGGTTTATTTTATCTTTTAGTTTAGTTTAGGTTTTTATTTATTTTATTTTAGTTTAGTTTTTAATTTTTATGTTATTTTACTTTTAGGTTTAGGTTTATGTTTATGTTTTAGTTTAGTTTTTTATTTATTTATGTTTAGGTTTTTTTATTTATTTTAATTTTTTAGTTTGGTTTAGGGTTTAGGGTTTTAGTTTAGGGTTGGGTTTAGTTTAGGTTTAGGTTTAGGTTTTAGTTTATAGGTTTAGGGTTTAGGGTTTGAGTTTGATTTTAAGGTTTAGTGTTTTAGTTTAAGGTATAAGTTTAGGGTTTTAGGGTTTAGGGTTTAGGTTTATAGTTTAAGGTTTAGTGTTTTTAGGTTTAATTTTAGGTTTAAGTTTAGGGTTTAAGTTTAAGTTTAATTTCTGATTTAGGTGGGTTTAGGTTAGGGTTTATGGTTTAGTGTTTAGGGATTAGGGTTTTAGGGTTTAAGGATTTAGGGTTTAGGGTTTAATGTTAGGGTTTAGGGTTTAGGGTTTAAGGTTTAGTGTTTAGGCTTTAGGGTTTAGGGTTTTTGGGGTTTAGGGTTAGTTTTTGGGTTTAGGGTTTAGGTTTAGGGTTTAGTATTTAGTGTTTAGGGTTTGGGGTTTAGGGTTTAAGGTTTTTTTAAAAAAAATTGAGTAAACTTGTATGTTTAGGTTTATTTAGTATATTTAATTTATTTTATATTTCTATTTAGGCTTATTTTTTATTTTTATTTAGTTTAGTTTATTTATTTTCTATTTATTTATTTTAGTTTAGGATTTTTATTTCAGTTTATTTGTTAGGTTTAATTGAGGTTTATGTTTATTTTTTAGTTTAATTTTATTTTTTGGGTTTTGATTTCATTATTTATTTTTAGGTTTAAGTTTTTATTTTATTTTATTTTAGGTTTATTTTATTATTATTTTACTTTTAGTTTTTATTTTATTTTGGTTTTTATTTTTAGGTTTATTTTATTTTTTAGTTAGTTTAGGTTATTTATTTTATTTTTGTTTAGATTTTATCTTTTATTTTATTTTATTTCTATGTTTAGGTTGTGGTTTAGGTTTAGGTTTAGGTTTAGGTTAAGGCTTTTATTTAGGTTTCTATTTTATTTATGTTTAGGTTTTTTTATTTATTTTCTTTTTAGGTTTGATTTAGTTTAGTTTTTTTGGGTTTAGGGTTTATGGTTTAGGGTTTAGGGTTTAGGGTTTAGGGTCTAGGGTGGTAGATTTTAGGGTTTAGGGTTTAGGATTTTATGGTTAGGGTTTAAGGTTTAGGGTTTAGGGTTTAGGGTTTAGGGTTTTAGGGTTTAGGGTTTAGGGTTTAGAGTTTAGGGTTAGTTTTATGATTAGGGTTTAGGGTTAAGGTTCAGTTTAGTGTTTAGGGTTTAGCATTTAGGAATTTTGGGTTTAGGGTTTAGGGTTAGGGTTTAGTTTAGGGTTTATGGTTTTTGGGGTTTAGGGTTAGTTTTAGGGTTTAGGGTTAGGGTTTAAGGGTTGGGGTTTTGGGTTTAGGATTTACTATTTAGGGTTTAGGGTTCATTTTTTTAAAATTAAGTAAACTTGTTCGTTTAGGTTTATTTAGTTTCTTTAGTTTATTTTATATTTCTATTTAGGTTTATTTTTTTTATTTAGTTTAGTTTATTTATTTTATGTTTTTTATTTTAGTTTATTTTTTAGGTTTATGTGAGGTTCAAATTTATTTTTTAGTTTAATTTTAATTTTATTTTATTTATTAGGTTTAGGTTTTATATTTTATTTTTAGGTTTATTTTTTCAGTTTAAGTTTTTATTTTATTATATTTTATGTTTATTTTATGTTTAGTTTTTATTTTATTTAGTTTTTAATTTTTAGATTTATTTTATTTTTTAGTTTAATTGAGGTTTTTATTTATTTTATTTTAGTTAAGTTTTTATTTTTTATTTTATTTTATTTTTAGGTTTAGGTTGAGGTTTAGGTTTTTATTTTATTTAGGTTTAGGTTTTTTTATTTATTTTATTTTTAGGTTTGATTTATTTTAGGTTTTTAGGGTTTAGGGTTTAGGGTTTATGGTTTAGGTTTTATGGCTTAGGATTTAGGGCATAGGATTATAGATTTTAGGGTTTAGGGTTTAGGGCATAAGGTTAAGGGTTTTAAGGTTAGGGTTTAAGGTTTATAATTTAGGGTTTAGGGTCTAGGGTTTTAGGGTTTAGGGTTTAATGTTTAGGGTTGTAGGTTTAGGGTTTAGGGTTTAGAGTTTACAATTTATTTTATGATTTAGGGTTTAGGGTTTAGTGTTTGTTTAAGGTTTTAATATTTAGGGTTTTAGGGTTTAGGGTTTAAGGTTAGGGTTTAGGGTTTAAGGGCTATTATTTAGGTTTTAGGTTTAGAGTTTTAGGGTTTAGGGTATTCAGGTTAGCTTAGGGTTTAGGGTTATATTAGGGTGTATGGTTTAAGCTTTAGTGTTTAGGCTTTAGACTTTAGGGTTTTTTGGGTTTAGGGTTTAGGGTTTAAGGTTAGTTTAATGTTTAAGGTTTAGGGTTTAGGGTTTAGGGTTTACGGTTTAGGTTTTATGGTTTAGGGTTTAGAGTTAGTTTAGGGTTTGGGGTTTAGGGTTTATGATTTAGTGATTAATTTTGGTGTTTATGGTTTTAAAAAAAATTAAGTAAACCGGTAGGTTAGGTTTATTTAGTTTATTTAGTTTATTTTATATTTTATTTAGGTTTTTTTGTTTAGTTTATTTATTTTATGTTTATTTATTTTAGCTTAGGATTTTTATTTTAGTTTATTTTTTTAGGTTTAGGTTTAGATTTATTTTTATTTTTTAGTTTAGTTTTATTTTTATTTTATTTTTTGGTTTAGGTTTAGGTTTTTATTTTATTTTTTTAGGTTTAGGTTTTAGGTTTTAATTTTAGGTTTACTTTTAGGTTTTATTTTTTAGTTTAGGTTTAGGTATATTTTAGTTTATTTTATTTTATTTAGTTTAGGTTTAGGTTTAGGTTTAGGTTTAGGTTTTATTTATTTTAGTTTTGGTTTATGTTTATGTTTATTTTTTTTTTGGTTTAAGTTTTTTTTTTAGTTTAGGGTTTAGATTTTATTTTTTATTTAGGGTTTTTCTTAAATTAACTAAACCAGTACGTTTAGGTTTATTTAGTTTATTTTATATTTTTATTTAGGTTTATTTATCATTTTTATTTATTTTAGTTTTTTTATTCAATGTTTATTTATTTTAGTTTTTTTATTCAATGTTTATTTATTTTAGTTTAGGATTTTTATTGTAGTTTATTTTTTAGGTTTAGGTTTACATTTATGTTTATTTTTTAGCTCAGTTTTATTTTTATTTTATTTTTTAGGTTTAGGCTTTATTTTTTACTTTTAGTTTTTATTTTTAAGTTTATTTTTGAGGTTTAGGTTTTTATTTTGTTTTTATTTTATTATATCTAAAGTTTATTTTATTTTTATTTTGCATTTAGTTTTTATTTTATTTATAATTTTTTATTTTTAGGTTTATTTGATTTTCTATTTTAGTTTAGGATTTTATTTTATTTATTTTATTTTATTTTTTATTTTTTATTTTATTTTATTCTTAGGTTTAGGTTTGGGTTTAGGTTTATGTTTAGTTTAGGTTTTAGTTTAGGTTTTCTTTTATTTTGGTTTAGGTATTTTTATTTATTTTATTTTTAGGTTTGATTTAGTTTAGGTTTTATGGTTTTCAGTTTAGGGTTTAGGGTTTGGGGTTGAGGTTTTAGGGTCTATGGTTATATATTTTAAGGTTTAGGGTTTAGTGTTTATGATTTAGGGTTCAGGGTTTTAGGGTAAGAGTTTAGGGTTTAGTGTTTAGGGTTTAGGGTTTAGGGTGGTTTTAGGGTTTAGGGTTTTAGGGTTTAGGGTTTAGGTTTAGGGGTTAGGGTTTAGAGTTTAGTGCTCAGGCTTTAGGTTTAAGGGTTTTTGGGTTTAGGGTTTTGGGTTAGCTTAGGGTTTAGGGTTTAGGATTTAGGTTTTCAGCTTTAAGGTTTAGGGTTTAAGGTTTAAGGTTTAGGGTTTTACGCTTTAGGTTTTAGGGTTTAGGGTTTAGGGTTTAGGATTTAGTGTTTAGGGTTAGGGGTTTAGAGTTTAGTGTTTTTTTTAATTAAGTAAACTGGTAAGTTTAGGTTTATTTAGTTTATTTTATATTTTTATTTAGGTTTATTTTTTATTTTTATTTAGTTTAATTTATTTTAGTTTAAGATTTTATTTCAGTTTATTTTTAGGTTTAGGTTTAGGTTTATGTTTATTTTTTAGTTTAGTTTTATTTTTACTTTGTTTTTTTTGGTTTATGTTTTATTTTTTAATTTTTGTTTTAGGTTTAGGTTTTTATTTTATTTTTTTAGGTTTATGTTTTAGGTTTTTAATTTAGGTTTTATTTTTTAGTTTAGGTTTGGGTTTATTTTTAGTTTATTTTATTTTATTTAGTTTAGATTTATGTTTAGGTTTAGATTATTTTAGGTTTTTATTTAGGTTTTATTTATTTTAGTTTAGTTTATTTTAGTTTAGGTTTATGTTTATTTTATTTTTATTTTTGGTTTAGGTTTTTTTTTAGTTTAGGGCTTAGATTTTACCTTTTATTTATTTTTAGATTTTAATTTTAGGTTTATTGTTTAGGTTTAAGTTTTAATTTAATTTTTATTTTATTTTTATTTTACTTTTAGGTTTAATTTTATTTAAGTTTTTTATTTCTAGGTTTTTTATTTTCTTAGTTAAGTTTATGTTTTTATTTATTTTCTTTTATTTAAGTTTTGATTTTTTATTTTCTTTTCTTTCTGGGTTTAAGTTTTGGTTTAGGTTTTAGTTTATGTTTTTATTTTATTTTATTATTTTATTATATCTTGGTTTAGGTTTTTTATGTTTTATTTAGTTTAGGTTTAGGTTTTTAGCTTTTTAGGGTTTAGGGTTTAGGGTTTAGGGTATTGGTTTAGGGGTTTTTTTTAGGGTTTAGGGTTTAGGTTATAAGGGTTCAAGGTTTAGGGTTTAGGGTTTTAGGGTTTAAGTTTAGGATTTAGGGTTTAGAGTTTTTAGGGTTTAGGGTTTAGGTTTTAGTTTTAGGGTTCAAGTTTTAGTTTAGTGTTTAGGGTTTAGGGTTTAGGGTTTAGGGTTTTTAGTAGAGAATAAATTAAAATTCAACATTTCTTCTTTTCGATTTCATCAACCAAGTAACACACCGAGTTTTCTAAGACTAAAGCGAATATAAAGATAAAAAATGAGCATGCATGGAGCAAATCAAAAACCCTGGATAGCTAGAACTGTCTCCGCTATAAAGACAAATTTCCACGAGCAACAGATCGGATCGATCATTCTTTAGTTTCTCCAGTTCCCATCAGAACCGCCCCAACCTCTCGAGCAGCGGGATCCTCCATTATATCCCTGATCTCTCCCTCCGCCACCACCAAGGCTATAACCTCTATCGCTCCTCTCACCTCCAAAACCACCACTATTTTGACCATCATATCCACACACCTCAGATCCCCACCACCACTAAGATAACAACCACCTCCAGTTTCACCTAGTTGACGGTGAAGTTCCTGTTGTCAAAGTTCTGCCCATTCTTAGGGCTTAGGTTTATTAAGTTTTAGGGTTTATGTTTATTTTTTAATTTATTTAGTTATTTTAGGCTTAAGTTTAGGGTTTGGGGTTTAGGGTTTAGGGTTGAGGTTTAGGTTATGGTTTAGGTTTCAAGGTCTAGGGTTTAAGGTTTAGGATTTAGGGTTTAGGGTTTTTTAGGCTTTAGGGTTTAGAGTTTTTAAGGGTTTAGGGTTTATGGTTTTTTTTAAAAAAATTAAGTAAACCAGTATGTTAGGTTTATTAAGTTTATTTTTTATTTATTTTAGTTTATTTTATTTCTAATTTTTATTTAAGTTTATTTTTTATTTTTATTTAGTTTAGTTTATTTATTTTAGTTTAGGTTTTTTATTTTAGTTTATTTTTTAGGTTTAGGCTTAGGTTTAAGTTTAGGTTTATTTTTTAGTTGAGTTTTATTTTTATTTCATTTTTATTTGTAGGTTTTATTTTTTACTTTTAGGTTTAGGTTTAGGGTTTTATTTTATTTTTTTAGGTTTAGGTTTGAGGTTTATTTTTAGGTTTTATTTTTTAGTTTAGGCTTTGGTTTATTTTTAGTTTATTTTATTTTATTTAGTTTAGCTTTAGGTCTAGGTTTAAGTTTTATTTATTTTAGTTTAGGTTTAGGTTTTTGTTTTTTTAATAGAGAATAAATTAAAATTCAACATTTCTTCTTTTCGATTTCATCAACCAAGTAACACACCAAGTTTTCTAGACTAAAGTGAATATAAAGATAAAAAATGAGCACGCATAGAGCAAATCAAAAACACTGGATAGCTAGAACTGTCTCCGCTATAAAGATAAATTTCCACGAGCAATAGATTGGATCGATCATTCTTTAGTTTCTGCAGTTCCCATCAGAACCGCCCCAACCTCTCGAGCAGCGGGATCCATCATTATATCCCATATCTCTCCCTCCGCCACCACCAAGGCTATAACCTCTAGCGCTCCTCTCACCTCCAAAACCACCACTATTGTGACCATCACCTGCATATCCACCAGCACCTCCAGATCCCCCACCACCATTAAGATAACAACCACCTCGACTTCACTGGTTGGCTGAAGTTCTGTTGTCAAAGTTCTGCCCATTCTTAGAGCTTAGGTTTATTAAGTTTTAGGGTTTATGTTTATTTTTTAATTTATTTAGTTATTTTAAGCTTAGGTTTAGGGTTTGGGGTTTAGGGTTTAGGGTTGAGGTTTAGGTTATGGTTTAGGTTTCAAGGTTTAGGGTTTAGGGTTTAGGATTTAGGGTTTAGGATTTAGGGTTTAGGGTTTTTTAGGCTTTAGGGTTTAAAGTTTTTAAGGGTTTAGGGTTTATGGTTTTTTTTTAAAAATTAAGTAAACCAGTATGTTAGGTTTATTTAGTTTATTTTTTATTTATTTTAGTTTAATTTATTTCTGATTTTTATTTAAGTTTATTTTTTATTTTTATTTAGTTTAGTTTATTTATTTTAGTTTAGGTTTTTTATTTTAGTTTATTTTTTAGGTTTAGGTTTAGGTTTAAGTTTAGGTTTATTTTTTAGTTGAGTTTTATTTTTATTTCATTTTTATTTGTAGGTTTTATTTTTTACTTTTAGGTTTAGGTTTAGGGTTTTATTTTATTTTTTTAGGTTTAGGTTTGAGGTTTATTTTTATGTTTTATTTTTTAGTTTAGGCTTAGGTTTATTTTTAGTTTATTTTATTTTATTTAGTTTAGCTTTAGGTCTAGGTTTAGGTTTTATTTATTTTAGTTTAGGTTTAGGTTTATTTTATTATGTTTATCTTATTTTTATTTTAGGTTTGGTTTTTTTTAGTTTAGGGTTTAATGTTTTGTTTTTGGTTTTAAAGTTTTTTAAGCTTTAGTGTTTACAGTTTGGGGTTTTGGGTTGTAGGTTTAGGGTTAGTTTTAGGGTTTAGGATTTATGGTTTAGGATTTAGGGTTTAGTTTTTTTTTTAAAATTAAGTAAATCGACAGGGTTAGGTTTAGTTAGTTTATTTTTTTAATTATTTTTGTTTATTTTAATTTTTATTTATATTTAGGTATATTTTTTATTTTATTTAGTCTAGTTTATTTATTTTGACTTTCTTTATTTTAGTTTAGGTTTTTTATATTAGTTTAATTTTTTGGTTTAGGTTTAGGTTTATTTTTTTTTTTAGTTTAGTTTTAATTTTATTATAGTTTTTAGGGTTTAGGAATTATTTTTTATATAAAGGTTTAGGATCAGGTTTTTATTTTATTTTTTTAGGTTTAGGTTTTAGGTTTTCATTTTAGGTTTATTTTTATATTTTCTTTTTTTAGTTTAGGTTTAAGTTTATTTTTATTTTATTTTATTTTATTTAGTTTAGGGTTTGGTTTAGGTTTAGGTTTTATTTATTTTAGTTTAGTTTATTTTAGTTTAGGATTAGGTTTATTTTATTTTGTTTATTTTATGTTTAGCTTTTTTTTAGTTTAGAGTTTAGGTTTTTTTTATATTTATTTTTAGGTTTATTTTTTAGGTTTATGTTTTTATTTATGTTTTTTTTATTTTACGTTTTGTTTTTATTTTATTTAGGGTTTTATTTGTAAGTTTATTTTATTTTTTTCGTTTAGTTTAGGCTTTTACTTATTTTATTTTAAATTTTTTATTTTTTATTTTATTTTATTTTAGGTTTAGGTTTTAGTTTATGTTTTTATTTTATTTCATTTTATTTATTTTATTTAGGTTTAGGTTTTTTATTTAATTTATTTTTAGTTTTTATTTTGTTTAGGTTTAAGTTTTAGGTTTTAGGGTTTAGGGTTTAGGGTTTAGTGTTTAGGGTTTAGGGTTTATGGTTTGGGATTTAGGGTTTAGGGTTTAGGGTTTAGGGTTTAGGGTTTAAGGTTTAGGGTTTCAGGGTCTAGGGTTTAGGGTTAGCATTTTTTTGTTTTTTTTAATTTTTTTGTTTTCTTCTAAATTAAGTAAACTGGTATGTTTAGGTTTATTTAGTTTATTTTTTTATTTATGTTTTTTATTTTTATTTTGTTTAGTTTATTTATTTTTGTTCATTTTTTTGGTTTATGTTTAGGTTTAGGTTTTTTTAGTTTAGTTTTATTTTTATTTTATTTTTTTAGTTTAAGTTTTATTTTTCATTTTTAAGTTTAGGTTTAGGTTTTTATTTTATATTTTAATGTTTAGGTTTTAGGTTTTTATTTTAGGTTTATTTTTAAGATTTTTATTTTAGTTTAGGTTTATTTTATTTAGTTTAGGATTATGTTTTGGTTTCGATTTTATTTAATTTAATTTAGGATTAGGTTTATTTTATTTTTATTTTAGGTTTTGTTTTTTTTGTTTAGGGTCTAGGTTTTATTTTTTATTTTTTTGGTTTATTGTTTAGGTTTAGTTTTTATTTAGTTCTTATTTTATTTTGTTTTAGGTTTATTTTTTATTATTTTAGGTTTAGTTTTTATTTTATTTAGGTTTTTAATTTTGAAGTTTAGTTTAGGTTTTTATTTATTTTATTTTAGTTTTTATTTTTTTATTATATTTTCATTTTAGGTTTAGGTTTAGGTTTAGGTTTTAGTTTATGTTTTTTTATTTTGGCTTAGGTTTTTTTATTCATTTTATTTTTAGGTTTTAATTAAATTAGGTTTACATTTTTTACTTTTTTAGAGTTTAGGGTTTAGGGTTTAGGGTTTATGGTTTGGGGTAAAGGGTTATGGAATTTTTTTTTCTAGTTTAGGGTTTATTGTTTAGGTTTTAAGATTTAGGTTTAAGGTTTAGTGTTTAGCGTTTACGATTTTAGGGTTTGGGGTTTATGGTTTAAAGTTTAGGGTATAGGGTTTACGGTTTAGGTTTTAGGTTTAAGGTTTAGGTTTTAGTTTAGGGTTTAAGGTTTTTGGTTTTTTATAAATAGAGAATTATATCATATTCAACATCTCTTCTTTTGTTTATTTAGTTAATTTAGTTTATTTTATTTCTTATTTCTATTTATGTTTATTTTTTATTTTTATTTAGTTTAGTTTATTTATTTTAGGTTTATTTATTTTAGTCTAAGTTTTTTATTTTAATTTAGGTTTTTTATTTTAGTTTATTTTTTTAGGTTTACGTTTATTTTTTAGTTGAGTTTTATTTTTATTTTATTTTTTAGGTTAAGGTTTTATTTTTTATTTTAGGATTAGGTTTAGGTTTAGGTTTTTATTTTATTTTTTTAGGTTTAGGTATTAGGTTTTTATTTTATGTTTATTTTTAGGTTTTACTTTTCAGTTTAGGTTTAGGTTTATTTTTAGTTTATTTTATTTTATTTAGTTTACAGTTTAGGTTTAGGTTTAGGTTTAGGTTTTATTTATTTTAGTTTTTTTATTTTATTTTAGGTTTAGGTTTATTATATTTTGTTTATTTTATTTTTAATTTAGGTTTAGGTTTTTTTTAGTTCAGGGTTTAGGTTTTAATTTTAGGTTTATTTTTTAGCTTTAGGTTTTTATTTAGTTTTTATTTTATTTTATTTTAGGTTTATTTTAGGTTTATTTTATTTTAATTTTACGTTTAGTTTTTATTTTATTTAGGTTTTTATTCTTACATTTATTTTATATTTTTAGTTTAGTTTAGGTTTTTATTAATTTTATTATAGTTTATTTTAATTTGTTTATTTTATTTTATTTTTAGGCTTAGGTTTAGGCTTTAGTTTAGGTTTTTATTATATTAATTTATATTTATTTTATTTTGGTTTAGGTTTTTTATTTATTTTATTTTTAGGTTTTATTTAGTTTAGATTTAGGTTTTAAGGTTTTTAGGGTTTGGCATTTAGGGTTTAGGGTTTGGGGTTTTAAGGTTTAGGGTTTAGGATTTTTAGCTTTTAGGGTTTAGGGTTTATGGTTAGCTTAGGGTTTAGGGTTAGTTTAGGGTTTAAGATTAGTTTAGGGTTTAAGGTTTAGGGTTTTAGTGTTTAGGGTTTTAGGGTTTATGGTTTAGGGTTTAGGCTTAATTTATGGTTTAGGGTTTTAGGATTTATGGTTTAGGATTTAAGGGTATAGGTTTAGGGTTTACGGTTCAGTGTTAGTTTTAGGGTTTAGGGTTTAGGTTTTTTTTAAATTAAGTAAACCGATAGGTTTAAGTTTATTTAGTTTATTTTTTATTTATTTTAGTATATTTTATTTTTTATTTATATTTTGGTTTATTTTTTATTTTTATTTAGTTTAGTTTATTTATTTCAAGTTTATTTATTTTAGTTTATTTTTTAGGTTTAGGTTTAGGTTTATGTTTATTTTTTTGTTTTATTTTATTTTATTTATTTTTAAGTTTAGCTTTTAAGTTTTTCTTTTATTTTTTTGGTTTAAATTTTAGGTTTTTTTTCTGTTGGTTTAGGTTTATTTTTAGTTTATTTTATTTTATTTAGTTTAGGGTTTAAGTTTATTTTATTTTAAATTTAGGTTTAGGTTTTATTTATTTTAGTTTAGTTTATTTTAGTTTAGGTTTAAATTTATTTTATTTTGTTTATTTTATGTTTAGGTTTTGTTTTTAGTTTAGTGTTTGTGTTTTATTCTTTTTTTTTAGGTTTTAGTTTTTTGGTTTATTTTTTATGTTTAGGTTTTTATTTAGTTTTTATTTTATTTTATTCTAGATTTTGTTTTACATTTAGTTTTTATTTTATTTAAGTTTTTTATTTTTAGGTTTATTTTTGTTAGTTTAGTTTAGGTTTTTATTTATTTTATTTTAGTTTAGTTTTTATTTTTTGGTTTAGATTTAGGTTTTAGTTTAGGGTTTTTTTATTTAATTTTTTTATTTTATTTCGATTTAGGTTTATTTATTTATTTTATTTTTAGGTTTTATTTAGTTTAGGTTTAGGTTTTTAGGGTTTTGGGTTTTGGGTTTTGGGTTTTTAGGGTTTAGGGTATAGGGTTTAGGGTTCAGGTTTTAGGTTTAGGGTTCAGGTTTTAGTTTAGGGTTTAGGGTTTTTGGTTTTTTTTTTGTTTTTTTTTTGTTTTAGCAGAGAACAAATTCAAATTCAACATTTCTTCTTTTCAATTTCATCAACCAAGTAACAAACCAAGGATGTGACGTAATCAAATGACCTCCTTGGGGAAAGCTAAATCCTCATGTTCAGGATGTCATATGCCCATTACCATTCAATCTTATATAAATCAACACATGAATAAGAAAAGAGAACTCAACATTGATACACTTAAGCTATAAGCACATGCGTTTCTTATGTATTTATAACTGGCACCATAACACATATTATTATTCATTTATATGCTTTAGAAAAGTACATTTGGATTTAATAGTGATAATAGCCATGCATATGTTAAATTAAATCAGCACATGAAAGCTTACATAAAAGAAATCCATTTTATTTTACTTGATTTTGAAAAGATGGATGCATGACTTCAAATGACATACCAAATTTAACATGATTGGAATGAGGATAATCAAATATAAACATGTGATTTATTCAACCAAACTATTTCTTAAGGACAATCAAATCAAATAAGATTATTTAAAGCAAACCAAAGCTTCTTTATTAATTAAGTTTTGGATTTGATTTGATTTAAAAAGGAGAAGAGAAAATCATCACTAGCTATTTTAAACCCATTCCCACATTAGTGATTTGATTTAATTTAAGGAAATGTAATTAAGTTGATTTTATGGGTTAATTAAGTTGAACCCTTAATTAGATGAATTAATTACCCTTACCTATGTCACCTTAAAGTAATTAACTAAATAATATGAGCCAACATGATATGCATGGAAAATAAAAACAATGATCTAGGAAAAGGGGTCTAATGGGCTCATGATTAATAGTTAATTTGATTAAGGGACTTAATAATTACTCTTATGGTTTTCCCACACATGTGGACTAACCATAATTTCATGAAACTCCTTTATGTTATTAAACACGAAGATCTACCCCATGATTTAATTAATAAGATCTGATGTGATTAGGATTTCAATTTGATTATGTGATTTAATTAATTAGTTAAATTTTAATTAATTTCATTTTAAAAATGGGTGAAATTAACTTAGTGAAAGCGGTCCCAACCTTATTCCTTAGTTCATTTAGTGTTGAACAATGATTAATAAACTTAATTAAGGAATTTATTACTGTTCATGGGATTAATTAAGCATTAATTAACTTAAAAGAGCAATTAAGATTTAATTCATCAATTTTCCTAATTAAGTGAGCAATAAATCCCAAGAAAATCATGGGAGGCATAGGTTATCCCATTAAATTAATGCACAAAATTTGGGATTAATCGCTTAAGTAATTAAAGAGTAATTAAGCTAATTAATTTTGTAATTAAACTTTAATTACTATTCAAGATTAGTTAAGATCATTTTAATTAATTTTCCTTTGAAATACCTTTAAAATGAGTATTTATTTGCATTTCTTTTATTTCTTTATGATTTTTTATGATTTTTAGAAGTTTAGCCATTAAAATGATTAATTAAACCTAATTACTAATCTATTAATCATGGTATTGTGCTTTCCATGGGATTGGCTACTTAAAACTTATCGACTCAACCTACGTGGCGTGGTGGATGCTTTCTCATGCCATCATCCAGATCTACGATTAATCCCATAACTTAATAAGATTAAATCAGATCAATTTAGCGGATCTAATCATGACGTCCATTTCAATCATTTGGAATGGATGTTGCATGATTTAATGTCAGCAGTGAGGATTGAGTCCATCCACTATTGCTCACTTGATGCGAGCTTACGAGCTGGATCAACTCAAAAGGATCCACACATTCATGGCATCGAGATGCAAGTTTTCTTTAAAAAGCTCTAACCCATTTTTTTCTAAGGATCAATTTTGGAAGCATACCTCACCGGAGTTCAAGATCGACGGCTCGAACAATTAAGGAAGCTTCATCTAGTGTAGACGAGGCCTTATTGAGAAATAATTGGATCAATTCCTTGATGTTCACTTGAATGGCAGTGAATTGATAATTCTGAGCTTGACTTTGATCGAAGTCCCACCTCTGGTGCATGACAAGCTTGAGAGATGATTCATTTTTGCTCGACAAGGCCTAGGGAAGGTTTATACAAAGTTAATTTGAGTTTGATAGAGAAATGGGGAAGTTAGGTCAAAAATGGGAATGTCCTATTTTGGGACAGACGAGAATGGCATTTTTTGATCGAAGAATGAGCTTGGGAGCTTAGGGAATGGCTCTAGCGGCTAGTCTTGGGTAGCTACGGCTCTAAGAAATGAATTTTGTGTGTGTTTAAGTGGGAACGAGAGGGTGTATACCCCCTTCATCTAGATCAAAAGGTGGGATCAAGTTTAGCTTCTAATGGCCATCCGACCATCTCAAGGAGTCGTGGGTGGCAGGGAGGAGGTGAGTTAGCTCGGCTAGGTTGGTTGAATGCGTGGAGGTGGCTGCCAATGAGAAATCATGGGAGTCCTATGGGTTTCAAATGCTCCAATGGAGAGGGTGGGGTGATTTCACCTCCCATGGGTCATGGCCGACCCAACCACACCTTAGGTCAAGTTACATCTTTGGTTAGGTTTTAGGTTTTATTTTAGGTTTAATTTTAGGTTTTAGTTTATGTTTAGGATTTTTTTTTAGTTTAATTTATTTTATTTAGCTTAGGTTTAGGATTAGGTTTAGTTTATTTTTGGTTTAAGTTTATGTTTTATTTACTTTAGTTTAGTTTATTTTGGTTTAGGTTTAGGTTTATTTTATTTTTATTTTAGGATTAGGTTTTTTTTTAGTTTAGGGTTTAAGTTTTATTTTTTATTTATATTTAGGCTTATATTTTTATTTAGTTTATTTTATATTATCATAAGTTTATTTTATTTTTATTTTACATTTAGTTTTTAATTTATTTAGGTTTTTTATTCTAAGGCTAATTTTATTTTTTAGTTTAGTTTATATTTTTATTTTATTTTATTTTATTTAGGTTTAGTTTCTTTTATTTATTTTATTTTAAGGTTTTATTAGTTTAGGTGTAGGTTTTGAAGATTTTAGGGTTTAAGGTTTAGGGTTTAGGGTTTAGGGTTTAGGGTTTAGGGTTTTCAGATTTAGGGTTTAGGGTTAGGATTTAGGGATTAGGGTTTAGGGTTTAATGTTTAGGCTTTAGGGTTTAGGTTTTATCATTTGGGGTTTAGGTTGTAGGGTTTAGAGTCAGCTTAGGGTTTAAGGTTAGTTTAGGGCTTAGGGTTTAGGCTTTAGTGTTTACGATTTTTAGGGTTTTGGGTTTATGGTTAGTTTAGGGTTTAGGGTTTAAGGTTTGAGGGTTTAGGGTTTAGGGTTTATGGTTTAGAGTTTAGGTTTATGGTTTTGTGTTTTGTGTTTTGGGTTTAGGGTTCATTGTTTAAGGTTTAGGGTTTAGGGTTGTAGGGGTTCTAGGTTTAGGGTCTTGGATTTAGGGTTTAGGTTTTAGGGTTTAGGGTTTTTTTAAAAAAGAAATTTAGTAAACTGGTAGATTTAGTTAATTTAGTTTATTTACTCTATTTTTTATTTATTTTAGTTGATTTTATTTTTATTTTTTTATTTAGGTTTATTTTTTATTTAGCTTATTATTTTAAGTTTATTTATTTTAGTTTAGATTTTTTATTTTAGGATATTTTTTAGGATTAGGTTTAGGTTTATGCTTATTTTTTGGATTAGTTTTTATTTTATTTCATTTTTTAGGTTCAAGTTTTTATTTTATTTTTTCTATGTTTAGGTGTTCGATTTTAATTTTAGGTTTATTTTTAGGTTTAAATTTTTATTTTAGGTTTATTTTTAGTTTATTTGATTATATTTATTTAGGGTTTAGGTTTAGTTTAGTTTAGGTTTAGTTTAGGTATTATTTATTTTAGTTTAGGTTTAGGTTTATTTTATTTTGTTTATTTTAGGTTTATTTTTTTTAGGTTTAGGGTTTAGGCATTATTTTTTATTTATTTTTAGGTTTATTTTTTAGGTTTAGGTTTTTATTTAGTTTTTATTTTATTTTATTTTAGGTTTATTTTATTTTTATTTTATGTTTAGTTTTTATTTTATTTAAGTTTTTTAGTTTTAGGTTTATTTTATTTTTTAGTTTAGTTTAGGTATTTATTTATTTTAGTTTAGTTTTTATTTTTTTATTTTACTTTTAGGCTTTGGTTGAAGTTTAGGTTTTGATTTAGGTTTAGGTTTAGGTTTAGGTTTAGGTTTAGGTTTAGGTTTAGGTTTAAGTCTTAGTTTAGGTTTTTATTTTATTTTATTTAGGTTTAGGTTTATCTATTTATTTTATTTTTAGGTTTTATTTAGTTTAAGTTTTGGTATTTAGGTTTTTAGGGTTTAGGGCTTTGGGTATAGGGTTTGGGGTTTAGGGTTTATGGTTTAGGATTGTAGGTTTTAGGGTTTAGGGTTTAGGGTTGTAGGTTTTATGGTTTATGGTTTAAGGTTTACGGTTTAGGGTTTAGAATTTAGGGTTTAGGTTTTTAGGTTTTATGGTTTATGGTTTAGGGCTTAGGGTTTAGGGTGAGTTTTAGGGTTTAGGGTTTAAGGTTATGGTAGTTTTTAAAATTAAGTAAACTGGCAGGTTTATGTTTATTTAGTTTATTTAGTTTATTTTTTATTTATTTTAGTTTATTTAAGTTTATTTTTATTTTTCTTTAGTTTAGTTTATTTATTTTAGGTTTATTTATTTTATTTTAAGTTTTTTTATTTTAGTTTAATTTTTAGGTTTTGGTTTATTATTTTAGTTTAGTTTTAGTTTTATTTTATTTTTTTAAGTTTTGGTTTTCTTTATATTTTTAAGCTTAAGTTTAGGTTTTTATTTTAATTTCATAAGTTCAGGTTTTAGGATTTTATTTTAGGTTTTCTTTAGGTTTATTTTAGGTTTATGTTTACTTTTAGTTTATTTTATTTTATTTAGGGTTTAAGTTTGGGTTTAGGTTTAGTTTATTTTAGGTTTAGTTTTAGGATTTATTTATTCTATCTTAGTTTATTTTAGTTTAGCTTTAGGTTTATTTTATTTTTATTTTAGGTTTAGGTTTTATTTCTTATTTATTTTTAGGTTAATTTTTTAGGTTTAAGTTTTTATTTAGTATTTATTTTTTTTATTTTATGTTTATTTTATTTTTATTTTACATTTAGTTTTTGTTTTATTTATGTTCCTTTTAAGTTTAGTTTAGGTTTTTATTTATTTTATATTAGTTTATTTTTTATTTTTTATTTTATTTTCTTTTAAGTTTAGGTTTAGGTTTATATTTTTCTTTAGGTTTTTATTTTGTTTTATTTTGGTTAAGATTTCTTATTTATTTTATTTTTAGATTTTATTTAGTTTAGGTTTAGGTTTTTATCTTTTTAGGGTTTTAGGTTTAGGGTTAGGGTTTAGGGTTTGGGTTTAGGGTTTAGGTTTTAGGTTTAGGGTTTAGGTTTAGGGTTTAGAGTTTAGGTTTTAGGGTTAATTTTAGTTTAGGTTTAGGGTTTTGGTTATTTCTAATAGAATAAATTCATATGACATTTCTTCTTTTCAAACTCATCTTAGTAACACACCAAGTTTTCTAAAACACGGTGATGACATAGATAAAAAAATTAGCATGCATATCAAATAGTATAGATCTAGAACTTTTAAAACAGTTCAATAAGCATTTGATTTATTCTTATTTTCTAGTTACCATCAAAACCACCCCAGCCTCTCGAGTAGCGGGATCCACCATCATTTCCCTCCGCCACCACCATGACATTCATCACTTCTCGATAACCATTTCACACCACCTCCATATCCACCCACCTCTCCCCCCCCTATTATGATTTCACCTCCATCGCCAAATCTAGGAGCGGTTGATGGTGATGTTCCTATAGGTTCTACCCATTTTAGAGTTTAGGTTTAGGTCTATTAGATTTTAGGGGTTTAGGCTTGTTTTAATTTATTTAATTACTTAGGTTTAGGTTTAGTGTTTGGGGTTTAGGCTTTAGGGTTTTTAGGTTTAGGGTTTATGCTTTTAGGGTTTAGGGTTTATGGTTAGGGTTTAGGGTTCAGGGTTTAGTTTAGGGTTTAGGATTTTAAGGTTTAGGGATTAGGGTTTAGGGTTTGGTTAGGGTTTAATGTTATAGGTTTAGGGTTAGGTTTAGGGTTAGTTTAGTTCTGGTTTGGGCTTGGTTTTGGATTTAGGTTTAGGGTTTTAAAAAAAAAGTTAGTAGGTTTAAGTTTATTTAGTTTACTTAGTTTATTTTTATTTGTTTTAATTTAATTTATTTTATTTTACTTAAGTTTGTTTTTTAGGTTTATTTTAATTTTATTTAGTTTATTTTATTTATTTTAAGTTCATTTATTTTAGTTTAAGTTTTATTTTTTTTAGTGAAAGTTTAAGTTTATTTTAGTTTATTTATTTTATTTAGTTATTATTTAGGTTTAGTTTATTTTGGTTTAGGTTTAGGTTTTATTTATTTTAGTTTATTTTTTTATTTAGTTTAGGGATTAGGTTTAGTTTATTTTAGCTTTAAGTTTAGGTTTTATTTATTTTAGTTTAGTTAATTTTAGTTTAGGTTAAAGTTTATTTTATTTTTTTATTTTAGGTTTAGTCTTTTTTTTTAGTTTAGGGTTTAGGCTTTATTTTTATTTAGTTTTAGATTTTATGTTTAGCTTTATTTTTTTAGGTTTAGGTTTTGTTTAGTTTTATTTTATTTTTTATTTTATTTATTTTATTTTTTATTTAGCTTTTTATTTTATTTATGTTTTTTTTTTTATTTTAGGTTTATTTTATTTATTTAGTTTAGTTTGGGTTTTTATTTATTTTATTTTAGTTTAGTTTTTATTTTTATTTTATTTTATCTTTATGTTTAGGTTTAGATATAAGTTTAGGTTTAGGTCTTATTTTATGTTTTATTTTATTTTATTTTTTATTTTATTTAAGTTTAAGTTTATTTATTTATTTATTTTATTTTTAGGTTTTATTTAGTTTAGGTTTAGGTTTTTATGTTTTTAGGGTTTAGGGTTTAGGGTTTAGGGTTTAGGGATTAGGGTTGGGGGTTTAGTGTTTTGGGTTTAGGCTTGTAAGTTTTAAGGTTTGGGGTTTAGGGTTTAGGGTTTTACGGTTTAGGGTTTAGGGTTCAGGGTTTTTAGGGTTTAAGGTTTATGGTTTAGGGTTTAGGTTTTAGGTCTAGGGTTCAGGTTTTAGTTTAGGGTTTAACATTTTTTATGTTTTTAAACACAGAACAAATTCATATTCAACATTTATTCTTCTAGAATTTATCAACCAAGTGACACACCAAGTTTTCTAAGGCACAAGTGACTAGATAGATAAAAAAAGAACACGCATTAAGCAAATCAAAAACCCTCGATAACTAGAACTGTCTCTACTATAAAGACACAGTTCCATAAGTAGCTGATCGGATCGATCGTTCTTCAGTTTCTCTAGTTCCCATCAGAATCACCCCAACCTCTTGAGTAGCGGGATCCACTATCATATCCCTCTCCCACTACCACGGTTGTAACCTCCGTCACTCCTCTAGCCTCGATAACCACCACCTCCATATCCAACATCACTCAGATCCCCCCACCACCACTACGATGTCCCCTCAGCCTCCACCATCAAATCTAGGCGAGGCTGGTTGAGTGATGTTCCTCTTATCAAAGTTCTGCCCATTCTTAGATTTTAGGTTTAAATCTATTTGGTTTTAGGGTTTAGGTTTGTTTTAATTTATTTATTCACTTTAGGTTTGGTTTAGAGTTTGGGGTTTAGGGTTTAGGGTTTAGGCATTAGGGTTTAGGATTTAGGGTTTAGGTTTTAGTGTTTATGCTTTTAGGGTTTAGGGTTTAGGGTTAGGGCTTAGGGTTTAAGATTTAGGGTTTTAGGTTTGGGGTTTAGGGTTTTAGGGTTTAGGGTTTAGGATTTAGGTTGTAGGTTTAGGGTTTAGTGTTTGGTTTAGGGTTAGTTTTAGGGTTGTGGGTTTATTAGGGTTTAGTTTTTTAATATATTTTCTTATTTTTATTTTTTATTTTGGGGTTTAGCATTTAGGGTTTAAGTTTTAGTTTAAGGTTCAAGTTTTAGTTTAGGGTTTAGGATTTTAATTTTTTTAAATAGTGAACAAATTCAAATTCAACATTTCTTCTTTTCTATTTCATCAACCATGTAACACACAAAGTTTTCTAAGACATAAGCGATGACATAGATAAAAAATGAACAGCCATAAAGAAAATAAAAAACCATAGATAAAAAGAACTGTCTTTACTGGAAAGACAGTTCCATAAGTAGCAAATCGGATTGACTGTTCTTGAATTTCTCTAATTCCCATCAGAACCACCCCTGCCTGTCGAGCAGCGGGATCCATCATCATATCCCGATCTCTCTCTTACCATCATGGTTGTAACCTCGTACTCCTCACATAACCACCATTACTCGACCACCACCTCCATATCCATAAGCACCTTCATATCCCCCTACCACCCTTTGTGATAGCCACCTCCGCCTTAGCCTCCACCACCAGATCTATCCAGCCTATGGTGATGTTCTACCATCAGGTTCTTCCCATTTTAGGGCTTTCATTTAGGTTTAGTTTATTAGGTTTTATGGTTTAGGTTTATTTTATAAGTTATTTAGTCACATTAGGTTTAGGTTTAAGGTTTAGTATAAGGTTTAGGGTTTAGGATTTAGGGTTAGTTTAGGTTTTTTTTTGGATTTAGGGTTTAGAGATTAGGGTTTAGAGTTTAGTGTTTTAATTTGGGTTTTTTGGTTTTGGTTTTGGTTTGGGTTTGGGGTTTAGGGTTTAGGGTTTAGGTTTAGGTTTATTAGTTTTAGTTTAGGGTTAGTTTTTTTTGGTTTTGGTTTTGGTTTTTTAATAGAGAATAAATTCATATTCAACATTTCTTCTTTTTCATTTTATCAACCAAGTAACACACCAAGTTTTCTAAGACAGTGATGACATAGATAAAAATGAGCATGCATAGGTAAATAAAAATCTAGATAGCTAGACCGTCTCTATTGTAAAAACACAAATTCATAAGCAGTAGATTAGATCGGTTGTTCTTCAATTTTTACAATTCCCATCGAACCACCACGGAATCATAAAGGATCCACCATCATATCCCATCTCTACCTTGCCACCATGGGTGTAACTTCTCCTCTCATCTCCATAACCACCACTGCTCGACCAACACCTCCATATCCACCACCTTTAGATCCCCCACCTGATAATGGTTGTCTCTCCCACCATCCTTATCTAGGAGACACGGTTGATGGTGATGTTCCTCTTAGTGAAGGTTCTGCTCATTCTGAGGGTTTTCATTTACGTTTAGTTTAGTATTTTAATTTAATTAGTTACTTTAGGTTTAGGTTTAGGGTTTAAGGTTTAGGGTTTAGGGTTTAGGGTTTAGAGTTTAGGGTTTTTTTTAACTAAAATGATTCCATAACAAATAAGAAATTACCAATTCAAATAAGACATTATCTTTTAACAACTAATAAATTAGGATAAAATAAATTGCAATTCAAAAATTCATAAAATAGTATTTCAAAAATGATTTAACTCAGAGACAATAAAATTTTATGTTATAAAGGCCAAAAATGCTTAGTCGAACAATCTAAAACCCATATCATCATCAGATTCCTCAACAGGCTCTTCCTTCTTTTCTTCCACTATAGGAGCTAGAGAAGGAGCAACAGAAGCATCAAACGTTGTAGCCACATCAAATTTACTAGGATCCTTCAAATACTCCTTAACCTTCTCGTCTTGCGGGTAAGTGTAATCAGTGGCAATCATGATGGCGAGGACATTCATGTAAGCGTTGATGAACATGTGGGGCACTACAACAAAGGTGAGATAAGAAAGGACTAGTGAGTGAGAAGTGATCATTGAAAGCCAGCCAAAACTTCGATGAGATCATCTTCGTGAGGTCAAACGTGGGACTAAACATTGAACCATCATCATTCATCGGGAAGACAAGGCCATAAGAGAATGGCCTAATCCCCATGAGGAGAGCATCCTCACGAGGATCCCACCTTATTGCCTTATTTTAATCACTCAACTGGGTGATAATTTCAATAGTACCCTTGTTAATCTTAGTTTGGTTGTTGAGAACCAAGAAGAAAGAAGTATGTGAAGGATCAAGACCAGTTTTGCCTAGAGGAACCACAACATCAATATGTGCAAGAAGACCAAAATGGGCAGGTGCACCAACTTTGTATTTCGCAACCTCTTCGCTGACTTCTTTAAGATCACCTTTCATAAAATCAGCTCAATGGGGTTTAGGGTTTTAGGGTTTAGGGTTTAGGGTTTTGGGTTTAGGGTTTAGGGTTTAGGTTTAGGGTTTTAGAGTTTAGGTTTAGGGTTTATGGTAGTAAGTTTAGTGTTTATGTTTAGGGTTTTAGTTTAGGGTTTAGGGTTTAGGATTTACATTTTTTTAAAATTAAGTAAACTAGTAGGTTTAGGTTCATTTAGTTTATTTTATATTTATTTATTTTTAGTTTATATTATTTTATATTTTTTATTTAGGTTTATTTTTTTATTTTTTATTTTTTATTTTATTTATTTTAGTTTTGGGTTTTATTTAAGTTTATTTTTTTTAGGTTTAGGTTAGGGTTTAGGTTTATTTTAAGTTGAGTCTTATTTTATTTTATTTTTTAAGTTTATGTTTTTATTTTTATTTTTATTTTTAGGTTTAGGTTTTTATTTTATTTTTTTTAGGTTTAGCTTTTAGGTTTTCAATTTAGGTTTATTTTTAGGTATTAATTTTTTAGTGTTGGTTTAGGTTTATTTTTAGTTTAATTTTTATATTTAGTTTGGGTTTAAGTTTAGGTTTAGTTTAATTTTAGTTTAGGTTTAGGTTTTATTTTTTTTAGTTTAGTTTATTTTAGTTTAGGTTGAGGTTTCTTTTATTTTGTTTATTTTATTTTTATTTTAGGTTTAGTTTTTTTTTAGTTTAGGGTGTAGGTTTTATTTTTTATATACTTTTAGGTTTATTTTTATTTTAAGTTTTATTTAGTTTATTTTAGGTTTTATTTTATTTTATGTTTAGTTTTATTTTATTTAGGTTTTTTATTCTTAGGTTTATTTTATTTTTTAGTTTTGTTTACATTTTTATTTATTTTATTTTAGTTTTATTTTATTTTTTATTTTATTTTATTTTTTGGTTTAGGTTTAGGTTTTAGTTTAGTTTTTTATTTTATTTTATTTTATTATTTTATTTAGTTTTAGGTTTTTATTTATTTATTTTATTTTTAGATTTTATTTAGTTTAGGTTTATGTTTTCAGATTTTAAGGGTTTAGGGTTTAGGGCTTAAGGTTTAGGGTTTAATGCGTTAGGGTTTAGGGTTTTAGGATTTAGAGGTTAGGGTTAAGGTTTAGGCTTTAGCGTTTAGCTTAGTTTAGGGTTTTTAGGGTTTAGGGTTTGGGGTTTAGGATTTTAAGGTTTAAGGTTTATGGTTTATGGTTTAAGCTTAGGGTTTAGGGTTAGTTTTAGGTTTAGCATTTAGGGTTAGGTTTTTATTTTTTTATTTTTAGGGTTTAGGGTTTTATGGTATGTTTAGATTTATGTTTTACTTTAGGGTTTAGTGTTTTTTTTAACAGAGAACAGATTCAGATTCAACATTTCTTCTTTTTGATTTCATCAAAAAAGTAACACACCAAGTTCTCTAAGACACAAGCGACGACATAGATCAAAAGTAGGCACACATAAAGAAAGTCAAAAACCTTAGATAACTAGAACTCTCTCTTCTGTAAAGACACAGTTGCATAAGCAGTAGATCGGATCGGCCGTTCTTCAATTTCTCCAGTTCCCATTAGAACCACCTAAGCCTCCTGAGTAGTAGGATCCACCATCATATCCTTGATCTCTCCCTTGACCACCGCCACGGCTGTAACCTCCATCGCTCTTCTCGTATTCATAACCACCACTACTCGACCACCATCCATATCCACCACCACAGTAACCTCCATCCCTCCTCGCCTCCATAACCACTGCTCAACACCACCTCCATATCCACTGCACCTCCAGATCCCCACCACACTGATAACGCCACCTTCACCTTTGCCTCCACCAGATCTAGACTAAGCCTAGTTGTGGTGATGTTTTTTCCATTAAGGTTATGCCCATTCTTAGGGTTTAGGTTTATTATGTTTTGGATTTAGGTTTATCTTTTAATTTATTTAATTACTTTATGTTTAGGTTTAGGGTTTTGGGCTTAGGGTTAGGGTTTAGGGTTTAAAGTTTTTTTTTTAACTCAAATGATTTTATAACAAACAAGAAATTACCTAATCAAGCAAGACATTATCCTCTAACAACTAATAAAATAAGATAAAATAAAATTCTATTCAAAAACTCACAAAATAGTATTTCACAAAATGATTTAACTCTACATAAAATTTGATTTTATAGAAGGCCAACAAAGCTTAATCGATCAAGCTGAAGCCCATATCATCATCAGATTCCTCAGTAGGCTCATCCTTCTTCTCTTCCACTACAGCAGCAGGAATAGTAGAAGCATCAGGCGCAGCAGTCACAACAAATTTAGTAGGATCCTTCAAATACTCTTTGACCTTCTCAGCCTGCTGGAATGTGTAATCAGTGGAAATCACAATGATGAAGACATTCTTGTAAGCGTTGATGAACATGTGGGGCACTGCCGCAAGGGTGGGATAAGAGAGAGCCAGTGAGAGAGAAGTTATCATTAAAAGCCCTATCAAAAACTTCTCGATGAGATCATCTTATGAGGTCAAGCACCAATGACAGAACCATCATCATAAATAGGCGGATGACAAGGCCATAAGAGAATGGACTAATCCCCAACTTAACGAGTAGAGAAGCCACTCAGGATCCCACTTTATCGCCTTTTTTAATCAGCTCAACCACTGTGATAATTTCAACAGTACCCTTGCTGATCTTAGTTGGGATATTTAGAACCTGGAAGAAAGAAGCCTGTGAAGGATATAGATCAGTGTTGCCTAGAAGAACCCCAACATCAATAGGTGCAATAAGATCAACATCGGGAGCACTAACCGTATTTCACAACCTCTTGATAACTTCTTTAAGATCACCTTTCATAAAAATCAGCTCAAATAGGGTTTAGGGTTTAGGGTTTAGGGTTTTTTAGGCTTTAAGGTCTAGAATTTAGGGTTGTAGGTTTAGTGTTGTAGGTATAGGGTTTTGGGTTTTGGGTTAATTTTAGGGTTTAGGCTTTAGAGTTGAGAGTTTAGGATTTAGGGTTTAGGGTTTTTACAAAAAATTAAGTAAACCAGTAGGTTTAGGTTTATTTAGTTTATTTTATTTTTAACTTTTATTTAGGTTTATTTTTTCTTTATATTTAGTTTAGTTTATTTATTTTAGGTTTATTTATTTTAGGTTTATTTATTTTAGTGCAAGTTTTTTATTTTAGTGTATTTTTTAGGTTTAGGTTTATTTTTTAGTTGAGCTTTATTCCTATTTTATTTTTTAGATTTAGGTTTTATTTTTTTATTTTTAGGTTTAGGTTTAGGTTTTTATTTTATTTTTTTAGTTTTAGGTTTTAGGTTTTTATTTTTGATTTATTTTTTGGTTTTATTTTTTAGTTTACGTTTAGGTTTATTTTAATTTATTTTATTTTATTTAGTTTAGGTTTGGCTTTAGGTTTTGTTTATTTTAGGTTTATGTTTAGGTTTTATTTATTTTAGTTTAGTTTATTTTAATCTAGGTTTAGGTTTATTTTATTTTATTTTTATTTTGGGTTTAGTTTTTTTTTTAGTTTAGGGTTTATGTTTTATTTTTTTATTTATTTTTAGGTTTATTTTTTAGGTTTAAGTTTTTATTTAGTTTTTATTTTATTTTATTTTAGGTTTATTTTATTTTTATTTTACATTTTGTTTTTTATTTTCTTTAGGTTTTAATTCTTAGGTTTATTTTATATTTTAGTTTAGGTTTTACTTATTTTATTTTAGTTTATTTTTATTTTTATTTAATTTTATTTTTAGGTTTAGGTTTAGGTTTTAGCTTAGGTTTTTATTTTATTTTATATTTTATTTTATCTAGGTTTAGGTTTATTTTTTTATTTTATTTTTAGGTTTTATTTAGTTTAGGTTTAGGTTTTTAGGTTTTTAGGGTTTATGGTTTAGGTTTAGGGTTTAGGGTTTAGGTTTAGGGTTTTAGGGTTTAGGGTTTTAGGGTTTATGTTTAGGGTTTAGGGTTTAGTGTTTAGGCTTTAGGGTTTAGAGTTTTTAAGGTTTAGGGTTTAGTGCTTAGGGTTTTTTTAAACTAAATAGAATTTATTGCTCAGAAAAATATGTACAAGAAGACCATATGAGATACAAAACTCAAAAAGAAAGAAAAAAACTACTGCTCAAATGAGCTATAGGAGAATCCTAAAGAGTTTAGTCCCTAAATACATCAAAGAACAATAAAGAAAAAATAAAGACAAAACTAAAAAAGCCAACAAAAGGCAGCAAGGGAAGAATCCAGGTGCTCCAAAGAACCTCAAGAGGCAGATCCATAAGAAAGGAAACCTATAACCTACAAAAAGACAACTCAACCACCTAAGAAAATGAGACCATCAAGACTCGACTCCTCAAGAAGAAGAGACCAATGAAAATAGAACCTTCAACTTACAAGAAATCTCATGAAGGAGATCAAAAACATAAAGAGAAAAAACTCAGGCTTAGATATGAAGAAAGAAGGATAATCTCAGTAATGAGGGGCATCAAATCCTAAGTGTATCTAGCTTCAAAGACGGGTTACAAATCGAAAAAGTCACCAACCACAAAAATATCAAGGAAAAATCTATCATATCATCATAGCCATCCCAACCAAAGAAAATACAAACCTATCATAATAGCCACCCACCAAGAAAAGTGATGCTAAGGAAACAGAAGAGAGGAGAGCAACATATAAAATTAACAAATTCTAACAAAACCAAATATGAACACCTCTTAAAAGATGAGAAAAGAAGCTCACAACCCAAAAGAAAAGAGCCTCAAAGACAAGACAATAGCCCACAACAACACCAATCCAAAGACACCAAGGCACCAAGCCAATGGGGCCCACAACAACACTAATCCAAAGCCACCAAGCATCAACCAAAGGAAAGGACAACCAACAAAGCAATACATAATAGAGCACCAATGAAAGGAACAAGAGAACCAAACCAACCAACAAAAAAAAGAAGATACTAAAGCTAAAATAAATAGCTAGAGAAATAGCCAACCAATTGACAAAATACACCAAGACAAAACCCAACCTACCACCAACAAAGAGCGGAAGCACCAACCAAAGAAAGCAAATGCAATATGAACAAAACCATCGACAAAAACCACCAAAGGGCACCAAAAAAAACCAACAAATAAGAAGATAGAAAAGTAGGCAAGAAGCCAATACTATAGCCAGAAAACACACAAAAGCTCAACCAATAGAAAAACCAATGCTAAAACCTCCCAAAGACGGAGAGATTATTTCCAAGAAGCTTTGGAATGAGTAACCCTCATCAAGTGAGGGGCATAAATCTGAACACTTTTTTTTTCTTTTCTTCTTGTAAACAGGTTTATAACCATGCCCTTTCTCCAAAAAATCTCCATAAAATGAATCAATATTTTTATAAAAGGCATGGGGATCAAGAAGCTATCAATTCCAAAGATGAGCATTAATCATCCACATTAGACAAAGGAAAATCAAAATAGTATGCATTTTAGAATCGAGTGAAAGAGCAGAAATAGCTTTATTAAGAAGACAATTATCAATATTTTCACCTTCCAACCAAATCTAAGAGTATCCTCCATGTCTTCATTCATAAAGAAGCAAGTGAAGCAGAATCTAGATTTTCAGTACAATCTTCGTGTAAGGGATTAAAATAAGATTCAAATCCCTTAGAAAAACATAATATATTACCAAAATTCTGAACATAATTACCAGCCATAGAGAAACCATCATTTTCAACTGAAATATAACTATTCATAATGAGAGAATTATCACAGGTATCTAAATATTAATTTTTAAAAGAAGGATCACCAATATTAACAAGTTTGTCAAGAAGTTAAAATATCGAAATAAGAAAATTCTTTTCACCACCATTCTCAATCAAAAGGCAAAGGAATAATCTCTTCCCCATGATCTAAAGTAGACATAGGAAAAAGAAACAACATCTAATAGATTAGAAGAAATGGTGTTAGCATCAATAATATTCGAACCATCAACATGAATGGACTTATTCACAACATCCAAACCATTAGAATCATTAACCACAGCCTCTAAAGTAATCCCTTTAATAGAATCATTAAAAGAAACACTCAGAGCATGATTATTAGTTAAAACTTTTACAGAAACATCAAAATTAATTTTTGCATTAGAAAAATCATTAATAGGTAAAACATTTTTAGAAGATTAAGAAATCTAGCTTTGCAAAACATCAAAATTTTGAAAAGCATATTTTTCCTTTATCCAACTTGAGAGAATCATCAATTTTTTCAACAATTGAATTCTTACTGGTGATTTTCTTCCTAAGAGAGGGATGAGCAATAAAGCATTCAGAAATTTCATGCCCATGAATCTTACAATGATTACAAATAATGAAAAAGTTCTCAAATACAACTTTCTCAAAATAACTGCATTTCTTCAAACCAATCCAAATTTCTTTCTGATATTTTTTAGTAATATCAATCTCTACAAGAATTTCTACAAGAATTCTAGCTTGTTGCAAAGGCCAACCAAAAATTGACCCAATAACATAAAGAATATGATGATTAAATAGATGAATCCATAAGTTAGGTAAAGAACTCCAAATGGGAACAATAGGAGACTCTTCATTACATCAAACATAGGGGTCCACTTCAGAATACACATTTGAAAATTAAAAATAGAATGCCTAGAAAAAATTCTTCCATAATTAAGGTCATTAGAAAGCTTAATCGAACATGCCTTACATCAATTAAATAGAAAGGAACCAGATAAATTTAAGCTATTAAAGAAGAATGAATATCTTCCATCTTTGGCCATTTAAATGAAAACTTTCCAATCAAAGAAAAAGCAAAAAAACTTAATCTTTAATATCCTCATAGAAATCATAATTGTCGGTACCTTTAAAAGTCATATGAAGCAAATTCAAAGGAGTCTCAGTGGAGGAATTTTTACCAGCTAAAGCCCCTTTGAAAGATTTAGTAATAGTAGGTAATTTAGGCAGGATTACCAAAAAAATCTGATGCCCTAGCATGATCCAACAGCACATGGGATTTACCCCATGGATTTAAAAGCCTGCCATGAGTCAGATGCCATGACAAGAACAAGTTGATATCACAAGCAAACAATTTAGGGAATCGAGAGAAAGTGCTCAAAACTCACCAAGAATCGAGGGATCCCAAAATTTACAATAATAGGGTTTAGTTTAGTTTTAGGGTTTAGGTTTTTTGGTTTAGTGTTTATTAGTTTTTATTTTTAGTTTATTATTAATTGTATGTTTAGTTTAGTTAGTTTGTTTTATTAGTTTTAGTTTTAGTTATATTATTTTAGGTTAGTTTAAGTGAGGGGTTTAGGTTTTGTTTTACTTATTTAGTTAGTTTATTTAGTTAGTTTGTTTATAGGGGTTTAGTTTATTTTAGTTTATGTTTTAGTTATCATTAGTTAGTTAGTTATTATTATTAGTTTATGGTTTTATTATTATTTAGGTTTTAGTTAGTTTTAGTTAGTGGTTTAGTTTTATTAATTTAGTTTGATTACTTTATTTATTAGTTTATTAGTTTTATTAGTTTAGTTATGGGTTTTGGTTTATTAATTTATTATTATTAGTTTTTTAGTTTAGTTTATGGTTTAGTTAGTTATTTTATTATTAATTCTATTTTTTTAGTTTATTTTTTCTTTAATTTTTATAATTAGTTTTATTATTATTATTTAGTTTATATTTAGTTAGGGTTTACGGTTTAGTTATTTAGTTATTTAATAGTTAGTTTATTATTAGTTTTATTATTATTAGTTTATTAGTTTAGTTAGTTAGTTATTATTATTATAATAATTATTATTATTTTTTTAGTTTAGTTATTGAGAGTTAGTTTTATTAATATTATTATTAGTTTATTTATTAGGTTTATTAGTTTAGTTATTTAGTTTAATTATCTAGTTAGTTTTATTTTATTTTGTTATTAGTTTATTAGGTTATTATTAGTTAGTTATTATTAAGTCTTTAGGTGTTTTATTATTTTATTATTATTAGTTAGTTATTTGGTTATTTATAATTAGTTATTATTACTGGTTTATTGGTTTAGTTTTAGTGTTTATATTTATTAGTTTATTTATTTATTAATTAGTTTAGTTTTATTCGTTAGTTAGTTTATTAGTTTATTAGTTTATTAGTTATTTTAGTTATTTATTATTAGTTTTATTTAGTTTATTATTAGTTATTTTTATTAGTATTATTAGTTTTAGTTTATTATTTATTAGTTTATTAGTTTTATTAGTTAGTTTAGTTGGTTTTGGTTTAGTTTTATTATTAGTTTATTAATTTTTTTGGTTATTATTTAGTTATTATTATTGGTTTTATTAGTTTAGTTATTGGTTATTTATTTAGTTTAGTTGTTTTATTAGTTTTATTAATTTAGTTTAGTTTTGTTTAGTTTATTTAGTTGTATTATTATTATTATTATTATTATTATTATTATTATTATTAGTTTAGTTATTATTATTATTATTTATGGTTTTAGTTAATTTAGTTATTAGATTTTATTTAGTTAGTTTAGTTCTTACTAGTTTATTTATTAGTTAATTATTATTAGTTTTTATTATATATTTTTTTTATTATTTATTATTAGTTTTAGTTTAGTGTTTAGTTTAGTTTAGTTAGATTTTTTGTTTTTTAGGTTTATTATTATTATTAGTGTTTTTTTTATTATTAGTTTTTTCATTTTAGTTTATTTTTATTATTATTAGTTTTATTAGTTTGTTTTTTATTATTAGTTTAGTTTATTTATTATTTAGTTATTATTAGTTTAGTTTATTAATATTATTATTATTTATTATTAGTTTAGTTATTATTTTATTTAGTTTAGTTTATTAATAGTTTATTAATTTAGTGTTAGTTGTTATTAGTGTTTTTTTAGTTTTAATTTATTAGTATTTTTAGTTTTTATTATTTTAGTTATTATTATTTAGTTTTTTATTAGTTTATTAATTTAGTTTAGTTATTAGTTTTAGTTATTAGTTAGTTACTTTTTTATTGGTTAGTAGTTTTTTAGATGTTATTTTTAGATATTTTTAGTTTGTTAGTCTTAGCTGTTATTAGGTAGTTGATAATGATGTTAGGTAGTTTTTTTTTAGTCTTAGGTTTAGGTTTTGGTTTTAAGTTATTATTAGTTTTAGTTTATTTTAGTTAGGTTTAATTTTGATTAGTTTAGTTTAGTTTATTATAGTTTAGGGTAGTTTAGTTTAGTTTAGGTTAGCTTAGTTTAGGAGTTTAGTTAGTTAGTTAGGGTTTAGTTTAGTTTTTTAGTTTTAGTTTAGAGTTTAGTTTAGTGATTTTTAGTTTAGTTATTAGTATTTATTAGTTTAGGTTTATTTAGTTTTAGTTTATTTTTTATTTTAGTTTATTTTAGTTTAGATTGGTTTATTTTTTAGTTTATTTATTTTATTTTATTTAGTTTAAGTTTATTTTAGGTTTAGGTTTAGGTTTATTTATTTTAGTTTAGTTTATTTTAGTTTTAGGTTTATTTATTTTGTTATTAGAGGTATAGTTTTTTTTGCTTAGTTTTAGGTTTTATTTTTTATTTATTTTTGGTTTCTTTTTTGGGTATATTTTTTTAGTTTTTTATTTAATTTTTTATTATATTTTATTTTGGGTTTATTTTATTTTGTTTAGTTTAGTTTTAAATATTTAGGTTTTAGTTTTAAGTTATTATTTAGTTTTATTAGTTTTTATTAGTTTTTTAGTTTAGTTTTATTATTAGTTTTATTATTATTAGTTTTTTAATTTTACATTTATGGGTTTAGTGTTTTTTTTATTTAGTTTTATTATTATTATTTTTAAAATCATTACCATTATTATTATTATTAAAATTATTACTATTATTATTATTTTATTATTAGTTTTAGTTATTATTGTTATTATTGGTTGATTAGTTTTAATTAGTTTTTTTATTATTTTTTTTATTTAGTTATTTAGTTTTACTGACTTTTATTATTATTTATTATTAGTTTTTATAATTTTTATTTAGTTTATTATCATTATTAGTTTAGTTAGTTTAGTGTTTAGTTTAGTTTAGTTAGTTTTTTTTTATGTTTTAGGTTTTATTATTATTTAGTGTTTTAGTTATTATTAGTTTTAGTTTAGTTTATTTTTTTTTATTATTTTTATTAGTTTAGTTAGTTTTATTGGTTTATTATTATTATTAGTTTATTAGGTTTTATTGTTATTAGTTTAGTTTATTTTATTATTTTAGTTTATTATTATTATTTTTTTTGTTATTAGTTTTATTTAGTTTAGTTTTTTATTGGTTTATTAGTTTAGTTTTAGTTTTTAGAGATTTAGTTTTAATTTATTATTTTTAAATTTTATTATTAGTTTTTTAGTTATTAGTTTAGTTACTTTTATTAGTTATTTAGTTAGTTTATTAGTTTTAGTTTTGGTTTAGTTTTATTAGTTTAGTTATTGTGTTTTAGTTTTTTTATTAAGTTAGTTATGTTTAGGGTTATATTTTTTAGTTAGTTATTATTATTAGTTAGTTATTTATTAAGGACTTGTTTAATTATTTAATTAGTTTTGTTTTAGTTATTAGTTTAGGTTTAGTTTAGTTTTTATTAATTTTATTAGTTTAGTTTATTTTTAGTTAGTTTACTAGTGGAGTTTTTTTGTTTATGTTTAATTTAGTAATTAGTTTGTTTATTAGTTTAATGAGTTTTTTATTATTTTTTTTATTTTTTAGTTAGTTTATAGTTTTTATTTTTATTTTGTTTATTAATAGTTTAATATTTAATTAGTTTATTATTAATTTTAGTTTTAGTTAGTATAGTTTAGTGTTTTATTAGTTTATTATTGGGTTTTTTTTTGGTTTTGGGTTTTAGGTTTAGGGTTTTGGGGTTTATTTTTAGTTTAGGGTTTAGGGTTGTAGATAGTTTAGGGTTTATGTTTAGGGTTAGTTTTAGGGTTTAGCATTTAGGTTAGGGTTTATTTTTTATGTTATTTTATTTTGGGTTTAGGTTGGGTTAGGGTTTAGGGTTTAGGTTTAGGTTTAGTTCATGTTTTAGTTTAGGGTTTAAGGTATTTGGTTTTAATAGAGAACAAATTCAAATTCAACATTTCTTTCTTTTGATTTCATTTTACCATATTCTCTAAGACACTGGCGATGACATAAAAATGAGCATGCATAGAGCAAATCAAAACCTTAGATAACTATAACCATCTCTTATAAATTTATTTAGCTCAGATCGACCATTCTTTAGTTTCTCAGCTCCCATAGAACCACCATCATATCCTGATCCCTCCCTCGACCACCAAGTGTAACCTCCTTTTCCTCCATAACCACCACTCACCACCTCTTTATATCCACAATACATTATATCCACACCACCACTAGGTTTGCCTTAGTCTTTTTCTACCATCATATCTAGTTTGATATTTTAGTTTTGGTCTTAAAATTTAGGTTTTAAGTTATTATGTTTTAGGGTTTAGGTTTATTTTTTAAAAAATTTAGTTACTTTAGGTTTAGCTTTATGATTTGGGGTTTAGGGTTTAGGGTTCAAAGTTTAGGGTTTAGGGCTTGGTTAGTTTAGGTTTAGGGTTTTAGTTTAGGTTTAGGGTTTGCTTAGAGTTTAGTTTAGGGTTTTTAGGAATTACTCTTTTAGGGATAGGGTAAGGGTTAGGGTTTAGGGTTTAGGGTTTAGCATTTAGGGTTTAGGGCTTAGGGTTTAGTTTAGGGTTTTAGTGATTATGCTTTTAGGGTGTAGGTTTTAGGGCTAAGGTTAGGGTTAGGGTTTAGGGTTTAGGGATTAGGGTTTAGGGTTTAGAGTTTATGGTTTAAGGTTTAGGATTTTTTAGGGTTTATGGTTTAGGGTTTGATTTAGTGTTACAGGTTTAGAGTTTTCAATTTAGGGTTAGTTTTTTTGTTTAGGGTTTAGGGTTTAGGATATAGGGTTTAGGGTTATTTTTAAAAAATTATGTAAACTAATAGGTTTAGGTTTATTTTGTTTATTTAGTTTATTTATTATTTATTTTTAGATTATTTTATTTTTTATTATTATTTAGGTTTATTTTTTATTTATTTAGTATATTTATTTTAGGTTTATTTATTTGTTTTTTATTTTAGTTTAGTTTTAGGTTTAAGTTTAGGTTTATTTTTAGTTGAGTTTTATTTTTATTTATTCTTTTTTAGTTTTTTATTTTTTAGGTTTAGGTTTTATTTTATTTTTTAGGTTTAAGTTTTAGGTTTAATTTTAGGTTTATTTTTTGGTTTATTTTAGTTTTGGTTTAGGTTTAATTTTAGTTGAGTTTTATTTTTATTTTATTTTTTATGTTTAGGTTTTATATTTTATTTTTAGGTTTAGGATTAGATTTTTATTCTATTTTTTCTAGGTTTAGGTTTCAGGTTTATTTTTAGGTTTAATTTTTTAGTTTAGGTTCAGGTTTACTTTTAGTTTATTTTATTTTATTTTTTTAGGTTTATGTTTAGATTTTATTTATTTTAGTTTAGGTTTAGGTTTCTTTAATTTTAATTTAGGGTTTAATTATTTTTTTAGTTTAGGGTTTAGGTTTCATTTTTTATTTATTTTTAGGTTTATTTTTTAGGTTTAGGTTTTTTATTTAGTTTTATTTTAGTTTATTTTAGGTTTATTTTATTTTATTTTATATTTTGGGTTATTTATTCTTAGGTTTATTTTATTTTATTTAGTTTTGTTTATGCTTTTATTTATTTTATTTTAGTTTTATTTTATTTTTTATTTTATTTTATTTTAGGTTTAGGTTTAGGTTTTAGTTTAAGTTTTTATTTTATTTTATTTATTTATTTCATTTAGGTTTAGGTATTTTTATTTCTTTTATTTTTAGGTTATATTTAGTTTAGGTTTAGGTTTTTTAGGTTTTTTGGGTTTAAGGTTTAGGGTTTAAGATTTACAATTTTAGGGTTTAGGGTTTTAGGGTTTAGGGTTTAGGGTTTAGGTTTTACTATCTGGGTTTTAGAGTTTAGGGTTTTTAAAGTTTAGTGTTTAGGGTTTTGGGTTAGTTCAGGATTTAGTGTTTAGGGTATTTAGGGTTTATGGTTTAGGGTTTGTTTTGGGTTTAGGGTTAAGGGTTTTATTATTTTACAATTTAGGGTTTCAGGTTTAGGGTTACGGTTAAGGTTTAGGGTTTAGGGTTTAGGGTTTAGTTAGGGTTTTCTATGGTTTAGGGTTTATGGATTAGGGTTTTCTTGGTTTTAGGCTTTATGGTTTAGGGTTTAGGGCTATAGGTTTAGGCTTAGTTTTAGGGTTTGGGTTTTGGGTTTAGGGTTCAAGATTTAGGGTTTTGGGTTTAAGGTTTAGGGTTTAGGGTTTTTTTATTTCAAAATTAAGTAAACAAGTAGGATTAGGTTTATTTAGTTTACTTAGTTTATTTTTTATTCATTTTAGTTTATTTTATTTTTTATTTTTATTTTTTAATTTTTTTAATTTTTATTTAGTTTAGTTTATTTACTTTAGGTTTATTTATTTTAGTTTAGTTTTTTATTTTAGTTTATTTTTTAAGTTTAAGTTTTTTAGGTTTATTTTTTTAGTTTAGTTTTATTTTTTATTTTGGTTTTCTGGTTTAGGTTTTATTTTTAATTTTTAGGTTTAGGTTTAGATTTTAGGTTTTTATTTTAGGCTTATTTATAGTTTTTATTTTTTAGTTTAGGTTTAGGATTATTTTTAGTTTATTTTATTTTATTTAGTTTAGGGTTTAAGTTTAGTTTATTTTAGGTTTAGGTTTAGGTTCTATTTATTTTAGTTTAGTTTATTTTACTTTAGGTTTAGGTTTATTTTATTTTGTTTATTTGAGGTTTAGGTTTTTTAGCTACGGTTTAGGTTTTATTTTTATTTATTTTTTAGCTTTTCTTTTAGGTTTATTTTTAGGCATTTTTTTATTTAGTTTTTATTATATTTTATTTTAGGTTTATTTTATTTTTGTTTTACATTTAATTTTAAATATTTTTAGGTTTTTTAGTTTTAGGTATCTTATTTTATAGTTTAGTTTAGGTTTTTATTTATTTTATTTTAGATTAGTTTTATGTTTTATTTTATTTTATTTTTAGGTTTAGGTTTAGGTTTTGATTTTAGTTTAGGTTTTTATTTTATTTATTTATTTAGTTTGTTTAGGTTTAGGTTTTAATTTATTTTATTTTTAGGTTTTATTTAGTTTGGGTTTAGGCTTTTAGGTTTTTAGGGTTTAGGATTTAGGGTTTAGGGTTTGGGGTTTGGAGTTTAGGGTTTAGGGTTTAGGGTTTAAGGCTATAGGTTTATTGTTTAGGGTTTAGGGTTAGTTTAGGGTTTAGAGTTTAGGCTTAGGGTTAAATATTTAAGGTTTTAGGGTTTATGCTTTTATGGTTTTGGGTTTAGGGTTGATTAGCGTTTAGGTTTTTTTTTAGGGTTTAGGTTTAGGTTTTATTTTAGGTTTAGTGTTTAGACTTTAGTTTAGGTTTAATGTTTAGGTTTAAGTTTAGGTTTAGGGTTAGCTTAGGGTTTAAGGTTAGTTTAGGGTTTAGAGTTTAGGGATAGTTTATAGTTTAGGCTTTAGAGTTTTAAGATTTAGGGTTTAGGGTTAGGATTTAAGTTTTAGGATTTATGGTTTAGGGTTTAGGATTCAGGGTTTAGGGTTAATTTATAGTTTAGGGTTTAGGGTTTAGGGTTGTCAGTTTTGGATTTAAGGTTTAGGGTTTGTTTTAAGGTTTAGGTTTAGGTTATTTATTTTTATTTTAGTTTGGGTTTAGGGTTTTTCTTTTGAAATTAAGTAAATTGGTAGGTTTAGGTTTATTTAGATTATTTTTTAATTATTTTAATTTATTTTATTTTTTTTCTCTTTTTAGGTTTATTTTTTATTTTTATTTGGTTTTGTTTATATATTTTAGGTTTTTTATTTTAGTTTATTTTTTAGGTTAAGGTGTAGGTTTATCTTTATTTTTTACTTTATTTTATTTTCATTTTATTTTTTAGGTTTAGGTTTTATTTTTTATTTTTGGTTTATGTGTTGGTTTTTATTTTATTTTTTTAGGTTTAGGTTTTAGGTTTTTATTTTAGGTTTATTTCTAAGTTTATTTTTTAGTTTAGGTTTAGGTTTATTTTTTGTTTATTTTATTTAGATTAGGGTTTAGGTTTAGTTTATTTTAGGCTTATGTTTATGTTTTATTTATTTTAGTTTAGTTTATTTTAGTTTAGGTTTAGGTTTATTTTATTTTGTTTATTTTAGGTTTAGTTTTTTTTTTAGTTTAGGGTTTAGGTTTTTTATTTTTTTTTATTTTTTATTTTAGTTTATTTTTTTTAGGTTTTTTTATTTAAATTTTATTTTATTTTATATTGGGTTTATTTTATATAGGTTTTTATTTTAGGTTTAGTTTAGTTTAGGTTTTGTTTATTTTATTTTAGTTTTAATTTTTTTTTTTTTATTTTTTTTAGGTTTATATTTAGGTTTAGGTTGGTTTAGGTTTAGCTTTTAGTTTAGGTTTTATTTTATATAATTTTTTTTATTTAATTTTGGTTTTAGTTTTTTTTTATTTTATTTTTAGGTTTTATTTAGTTTAGGTTAAGGTTTTTAAGTTTTTAGGGTTTAGGTTTTAGGGTTTAGGGTTTAAGGTTTACGGTTTTAGGTTTTAGGGTTTAGTGTTTATGATTTAGCGATAGGGTTTAGGGTATTATGGTTTAGGGTTAAGGTTTAGGGTTTAGGGTTTGGGGTTTAGGGTTTAGCTTTTTTTTAGGTTTAAGTTTATTTTTATGTTTATTTAGTTTAGGTTTAGGTTAGTTTTTATTTAATTTTAGTTTAGTTTTTTTTTTATTTAGTTTATTTTATTTAATTTTAGGTTTTTTATTTTTTTAGTTTAGTTTAGGTTTATTTAGTTTATTTCATTATTTATTTATTTCTTTTATTATTTATAGTTTAAATTTAAGTTTGGGTTTGGTTTTTTTTATTTTAGTTTTTTTTAGTTTTTTTAATTTAGTTTAGTTTAGGTTTTATTTTAGTTTAGTTTAAGTTTATTTAGGTTTAGGTTTTAGATTTATGTTTATTTTGGGTTTAGGTTTATTTACTTTTTTTTTAGTTTATTTATTTTTAATTTTTTAGTTTAGTTTAGTTTATTTTATTTAGTTTTTTAGTTTATTTAGTTTAGGTTTAGGTTTTTTGGTTTATTTTATTAGTTTAGGTTTAGGGCAAGGTTTTATTTAAGTTTAGGTTTAGGTTTTATTTATTTATAGGGTTTATTTAGTTTATTTATTTTTTTATTTTATTTTATTTAGGTTTATTTAGTTTATGTTTTATTTTTATTTAGTTTTACGTTTAGGTTTAGGTTTTAATTAGTTTGTTTTATTTAGTTTTTATTTAAGGTTTAGGTTTAGTTTAGGTTTATTATATTTTTATTTAGGTTAAGGTGTATTTTTATTTGTAGTTTAGTTTAGTTAGGTTTAGGTTTAGGTTTAAGTTTAGGATTTTAGTTTATTTTAGTTTATGTTTAGGTTTAGGTTCATTTAGTTTAGGTTTTTTATTTCTAGGTTTAGGTTTATTTATTTTTATTTTATTCTAATTTTATTATATTACTTTAGTTTATTTAGTTTATTTAATAAGGTTTATTTTTTAGGTTTATTTATTTTAGTTTAGTTTAGATTATTTTTATTTTTAGGTTTACTTAGTTTTTAGTTTTATTTAGTTTAGGTTTAGGTTTAGGTTTATTTTTATTTGTTTATTTAGCTTTTAGCTTATTTAGTTTAGTTTAGGTTTATGTTTAGGTTTAGGTTTATTTATTTTGTTAATTTATTTATTTAGGTTTAGGTTTAAGTTTATTTATTTAGTTTATTTATTTATTTAAGTTTATGATTAGGTTTTATTTAGTTTGGTTTATTTTGTTTTATTTTATTTAGGGTTTAAGGTTTAGGTTAGGTTTCGGTTTAGGTTTATTTAGTTTAGGTTTAGTTTTGGTTTATATTTATTTATTTATTTAATTTTTTACTTACTTTATTTATTTAGGTTTATTTTTATATTTAGTTTATTTTTTATTTATTTTATTTTATTTATTTAATTTTAGTTTATTATTTTATTTACTTTAGTTTATTTTTTATTTTTATTTTTAGCTTAGGTTTAAGTTTAGGTTTTTATTTTAGGTTTATGGTTTGGTTTAGGTTTAGGTTTTTATTTTATTTTTATTTATTTAGTTTAGTTTATTTTTATTTATTTAGGTTTATTTAGTATATTTATCCAATTTATTTATTTAGTTTAGGGTTTATTTAAATTTTTGTTTAGGTTTTATTTAGTTTTATTTAGGTTTAGGTTTAGGTTTAGGGTTTAGGTTTATTTAGTTCTAGTTTAGGTTTTTGGTTTAAGTTTCTTTAGGTTTAGTTTATTTTATTTTTGTTTAGGTTTATTTGTTTTGGTTTAGTTTATTTTAAATATTTAGGTTTAGGTTTATTTAGTTTATTTAGTTTAATTTAGGTTTATTTAGGTTTAAGTTTATTTAGTTTATTTAGTTATTTAGTTTAGTTTTTATTTATTTAAAGTTTTATTTTAGTTTAGTTTATGTTTATTTAGGTTTTGGTTTTTAGATTTAGGTTTATTTTGGGTTTAGATTTTATTTTATTTAGTTTATTTATTTTTAGTTTTTAGTTTAGTTTAGTTTATTTTATTTAGTGTTTAGTTTTTTTAGTTTAGGTTTAGGTATATTTTTTTGGTTTATTTAGTTTAGTTTAGGTTTAGGGCTTAGGTTTTATTTAAGTTTAGGTTTTATTTAAGTTTATGGTTTATTTAGTTTATTGATTTTTTATTTTATTTTTATTTAGGTTTATTTAGTTTATGTTTTATTTTTATTTACGTTTACGTTTAGGTTTAGGTTTTATTTAGTTTGTTTTATTTTGTTTTTATTTTAGGTTAAGGTATATTTTTATTTGTATTTTAGTTTATTTAGGTTTAGGTTTAGGTTTAGGCTAGCATTTAGTTTATTTTAGTTTATGTTTAGGTTTAGGTTTATTTAGGTTAATTTAGTTTAGGTTTTATTTTTTAGGTTTAGGTTTATTTATTTTATTTTTAATTTTATTTAATAAGGTTTCTTTTAAGTTTATTTTTTAGTTTAGGTTTAGGTTATTTATTTTAATTAGTTTAGTTTATTTTTTATTTTTTTAGGTTTACTTAGTTTTTAGTTTTATTTAGTTTAGGTTTAGGTTTAGGTTTATTTTTATTTATTTATTTAACTTTTAGTTTATTTAGTTTAGTTTATGTTTATGTTTAAGTTCAGGTTAATTTATTTTGTTTGTTTATTTATTTAAGTTTAGGTTTAAGTTTATTTATTTAGTTTATTTAGGTTTAGGATTAGGTTTTTTTTATTTAGTTTGGCCTATTTGTTTATTTTATTTTGTTTAGGTTTAGGTTTAGTTGGTTTAGGTTTTAGTTTAGTTTTGTTTAGGTTTATATTTATTTATTTAATTATTTTATTTTTACTTACTTTATTTATTTAGGTTTATTTTTTTATAATTGTTTATTTTTTTTAATTTATTTTTTATTTATTTTATTTATTTTATTTTAGTTTATTATTTTATTTACTTTAGTTTATTTTATTTTATTTTTAGCTTAGGTTTATGTTTAGGTTTTATTTTTAGGTTTGGTTTAGTTTTATTTAGGTTTTTTATTTATTTAGTATAGTTTATTTTATTATATTTATTTAGGTTTATTTAGTATATTTATTCAATTTATTTATTAGTTTAGGGTTTATTTAATTTTTTTGTTTAGGTTTTATTTAGGTTTAGGTTACGTTTGTTTTTAGGTTTAGGTTTAGGTTTAGGGTTTAGGTTTATTTAGTTTTAGTTTAGGTTTAGGTTTAAGTTTTTTTAGGTTTATTTTATTTTATTTTGTTTAGGCTTATTTATTTAGTTTAGTTTATTTTTTTTATTTATTTTTATTTAGTTTATTTAGTTTAGTTTAGATTTTTTTAATTTATTTTTATTTTTATTTATTTAGTTTAGTTTTGGTTTATTTAGGTTTAACTTTATTTAGTTTATTTAGGTTTAAGTTTATTTAGTTTATTTAGTTATTTAGTTTATTTTTTATTTATTTAAGGTTTAGATTTATTTTTATTTTTTAGGTTTAGGATTATGTTTGGGTTTTGTTCAATTTATTTAGTTTATTTTATTAAGTTTATATTTTTTTAGGTGTAGTTTAGTTTACATTTAGGTTTTGGTTTATTTAGTTTAATTTAGGTTTAGGTTTATTTTTTAGGTTTAGGTTTATCTTAGGTTTAGGTTTATTTAGTTTAGGTTTAGGTTTAGGTTTATTTTAGGTTTAGGTTTATTATTTATTTATTTATTTTTTGGGTTTTTTGTTTAGGTTTATTTTAGTTTAGTTTATTTTATTTTAGTTTAGGCTTAGGTTTAGGTTTAGTTTAAGTTTAGGTTTAGGATTTAGTTTCTTTAGGTTTAGTTTTAGGTTTAGATTTATTTTAGTTTAGGTTTTAAGTTTTGGTTTAGTTTTGGGTTTTTTTTTAGGTTATATTTAGTTTAGTTTACTTTAGTTTAGGTTTATTTTATTTAGTTTAGGTTTAGGTTTATTTTATTTATTTTAGTTTAGGTTTAGCTTTTAGGTTTATTTAGTTTAGGTTTATTTTAGTTTAATTTTATTTAGTTTATTTAGATTATTTACTTAGTTTATTTATTTAGTTTATTTATTTTTTATTTATTTAGTTTATTTATTTAGTTTAGGTTTAGGTTTAGGTTTAGGTATATTTTATTTAGTTTATTTTTTTATTAGTTTATTTTATTTAGTTTTGTTTTAGGTTTAAGTTTAGGTTTATTTAGTTTAGATTAGTTTAGGTTTATTTATTAATTTATTTATTTAGTTTAGTTTTATTTTAGTTTTTTTTTAGTTTAGTTTAGGTTTAGGTTTATTTATTTAGTTTAGTTTATTTAGTTTATTTTTTTTACTTTATTTTAATTAAATTAAATTTATTTTTTGTTTAGTTTAGGTTTAAGTTTAGGTTTAGTTTAGGTTTAGTTTAGGTTTAGGTTTAGAAGTTTAGGTTTTAAGTTTTATTTTATTTTTTGGTTTATTTATTTATGTTTTGGTTTATTTATTTAATTTAGTTTAGTTAGTTTATTTTATTTAGTTTATTTATTTAGTTTACGTTTATGTTTTATTTCGTTTAATGTAGTTTAGTGTAGTTTATTTTTAGGTTTAGGTTTAGGTTTAGGTTTAGGTTTATTTAATTAATTTATTTATTTTAGTTTTGGTTTTAGGTTTTATTTAGTTTAGTTTTTTTTGTTTAGTTTAGTTTAGTTTATTTAGGTTTAAGTTTATTTTATTTATTTATTTAGTTTATTTTTTTATTTAGTTTAGGTTTAGGTTTAGGTCTTATTTAATTTAGGTTTATTTTTAGATTAGGTTTAGGTTTATTTAGTTTAGGTTTAGGTTTATGTTTAAATTTAAGTTTAGGTTTACTTATTTAGGTTTAGGTTTAGGTTTAGGTTTAGATTTAGTTTAGGTTTAGGTTTTATTTAGGTTTAGGTTTATTTAGTTTTGGTTTATTATATTTAGGTTTAGGTTTATTTTTTTTCATTTATTTTAATTTATTTTATTTAATTTTAGTTCATGTTTATTTTAGTTTAGGTTTATTAGGTTTGTTTAGGTTTTTGGTTTAGGTTTATTTTTATTTAGGTTTTTATTTAAGTTAAGGTTTAGGTTTATTTTTTTATTTTAGTTTAGGTTTATTTATTTAGTTTAGTTTAGGTTTAGGTTTAGATTTATTTATTTATTTTATTTAGCTTATTAAGTTAGGTTTATTTATTTTGTTTAGTTTAATTATTTTTTTTTTATTTTTATTAGGTTTAGTTTATTTTATTTTACTTAATTTTATTTATTTAGGTTTAGGTTTATTTAGTTTAGGTTTTATGTTTATTTTAGTTTAGTTTAGTTTAGTTTAGCTTAGTTTATTTATTTAGTTTATTTTTAGTTTAGGTTTATTTATTTAATTTATTTAGTTTAAGTTTAGGTTTAGGTTTAGGTTTAGTTTAGTTTAGTTTAGTTTAATTTAGTTTAGTTTAGGTTTAAGTTTATTTTATTTAGTTTATTTATTTAATTAATTTTATTTTATTTATTTTATTTAGCTTAGGTTTATTAATTTTATTTATTTATTTATTAGTTTAGGCTTAAGTTTAGGTTTTATTTTATTTAGTTTAGTTTAGATTTAGGTTTAGGGTTTAGGTTTAGGTTTTGGTTTGGTTTAGGTTTAAGGTTTAGGGTTTAGGATTTAGGGTTGTAGGTTTAGGGTTTAGGGTTTAGCATTTACAGTTTTTTTAGGTTTATTTTAATTTTTTTCATTATTTAGGGTTTTGGGTTTAGGGTTTGGGATTTATGGTTTTTTAGGGTTTATGGTTTAGGGTTAGTTTTAGGGTTTAGCATTTATGGTTTAGGGTTAGTTTTAGGGTTTAGGGTTTAGGGTTTAGAATTTAGGGTTTAGGGTTTTTTTTTAAATTAAGTAAACAGGTAGGTTTATGTTTATTTATTATTTTATTCTTTTTATATTTAATTTTATTTTTTATTTAGTTTAGTTTATTTATTTTAAGTTTATTTATTTTAGTTTAGGTTTTTCATTTTAGTTTATTTTTTAGGTTTAGGTTTAGGTTTTCATTTTTAGTTTAGTTTTATTTTAGTTTATTTAGGTTTATATTTTTTTTTTATTTTAGGTTTATGTTTAGATTTTTATTTTATTTGTTTATGTTTAGGTATTAGGTTTTATTTTAGGTTATTTTTTTAGGTTTTTTTCAATTTAGGTTTAGGTTTAGTATATAGCTTTAGGTTTTTTTATTTATTTAGTTTAGGTTTAGGTTTATTTTATTTTGTTTAGGTGTAGGTTTATATTTAGGGTTTTGGTTTTAGGGTTTAGGTTTAGGTTTAGGGATTTATTTAGGGTTTAGGGTTTAGGGTTTAGGTTAGGGTTTAGTTTTAGGGTTTAGGGTTTAGGGTTTAAATTTTAGGTTTAGGGTTAGTTTTAGTGGGTTTTGTTATTAGTTTTATTTTAGAGAACAAATTAAGATTCAACATTTCTTCTTTTGATTTCATCAGTAACACACAAAGTTTTCTACACAAGCAATAAAATAAATGTAAAATGAGCATTCAAATTAAAACCATATATTACTAGAACTATCTCTTATAAAGACGTTCAATAAATAGCGGTCGGCCATTCTTCAATTTCCTTAGTTCCCATCAACCATCTCTCTGTGATCCACCATCATATTGATCTCTCCCAGCCAGCCATTTTGTAACCTCCATCGCTCCTCAGCCTCCATAACCATTTGCTCCAATCACAACATCAATTTCCAACACCTCTAGATCCCACCAATTTTAGGATAGCCTCCATCTTTATGCCGGTTGAGCACGGTTGTGGTGATGTTTTAGTGGTTAGATTCTTAGTGTTTAGGTTTATGTTTAGGTTTAGGTTTTAGGGTTTACATTTTTTTAAATTTATGTAACTTTGGGATTAGGTTTAGGTTTTGGAGTTTAGGGTTTTAGTTTTAGGTAAGGGTTTAGGGTTTAGGTTTAATGTTTAGGATTTAGGTTTTAGGGTTTTAGGTATAGGTTTAGGTTAAGATTAGGTTTAGGGTTAGTTTAGGTTTAGGGTTTAGTTTAGGCTTTAGGGTTTATATTTTATTTATGTTTATTTATTTATTTAGGTTTTTAGGTTTAGGTTATTTTAGAGTTTAGGCTTTAGGTTTTAGGGTTTAAGGTTTTAGTTTAGGGTTTAGTTTAGCGTTAGTTTTTTTTAGGTTTAGGGTTTAGTTTACATTTATGGTTAGGGTTAGGTTTAGGGTTTACATTTATTTATTATTTTAGGTTTAGGTTTAGGTTTAGTGTTTAGGGTTTATAGTGTAGTTTAGGGTTAGTTTATGGTTTAGTTTAAGTAAATCGGTAGGTTTAGGTTTATTTAGGTTATTTAGCATATTTTTTATTTATTTTAGTTTATTTTATTTTTTATTTTTTTTAATTTAGTTTATCTACTTTAGGTTTATTTCTTGTAGTTTAGATTTTTTTAATTTATTTTTTATGTTTAGGTTTAGATTTATGTTTATTTTTTAGTTTAGTTTTATATTTTTTAGGTTTAAGTTTTATTTTTATTTTTTATTATTATTTAGTGCTATGTTTTATTTTAGATTATTTTAGGTTTCTTTTTTTTTAGTTTAGGTTTAAGTTATTTTTTTGTTTATTTTATTTTATTTAGTTTAGGGTTAGGTTTAGTTTATTTTAGGTTTAGGTTTAGTTTTATTCATTTAGTTTAGTTTATTTTAGTGTAGGTTAGGTTAATTTTTTTTTTATTTTGTTTAGGTTTTTTTAGTTTAGTTTTATTTTTATTTATTTTTTAGGTTTATTTTTTGGTTTTATAGTTTAGGTTTTTTAGGTTTTATATTTAGGTTGGGATAGGTTTAGGTTTTAGGTTTAGTTTAGGTTTATGTTTAGGCTTTAGTTTAGGGTTTTAGTTAGAGGTTTAGGATTGTTAGGTTTAGGTTTAGGCATTAGGGTTTAGGGTTTTATGGTTTAGGTTAGGGTTTTATGAGTTTAGGTTTAGGTTTAGAGTTTAGGGTTTAGGGTTTAGCTTAGGTTAGGGTTATAGTTTGTTTAGGTTTAGGTTTAGGGTTTAGGGTTTTAGTTTAGGTTGGGTTAGTTTAGGGTTTAGGGTTTAAGGTTTAGTTTTTTTCTTTTTAAAATTAAATTAGTTAGGTTTAGGTATTTAGTATTTATTTTTTATTTTATTTTTATTTTTTATTTAGTTTTTATTTCTATTTAGTTTAGTTTATTTATTCTCTGTTAATTTATTTTATTTTAGGTTTTTTTTTTAGTTTTCTTTTCTAGGTTTAGGTTTATGTTTATGTTCATTTTTTAGTTTAGTTTTATTGTTATTTTATTTTTTAGGTTTAGGTTTAATTTTTTACTTTTAGGTTTAGGTTTAGGTTTTTAGTTTATTTTTTTAGGATTAGGTTTTAGGCTTTTATTTTAGCTTTATTTTTAGGTTTAATTTTTTTATCTTAGGTTTTGGTTTATTTTTAGTTTATTTATTTTATTTAGTTTAGGGTTTAGGATTACTATATTTTAGGTTTAGATTTAGGTTTTATTTATTTTACTTTCTTTTATTTTAGTTTGGTTTAGGTTTATTTTATTTTATTTATTCTTTGTTTAGGTTTTTTCTCTAATTTAGAGTTTAGGTTTTATTTTTTATTTATTTTTACATTCTTTTTAGGTTTATTTTTTAGGATTAAGTTTTTATTTTATTTATTTTTTATTTTTCTTTTATTTTCAATTTAGTTTTTATTTTATTTAAGTTTTTTATTTTTAGGTTTATTTTTTTAGTTTAGTTTTTTATTTTTTATTATATTTTACTTTTAGGTTTAGGTTTAGGTTTTTTATTTATTTTACTTTTAGGTTTTATTTAGTTCAAGTTTAGGTTTTAAGTTTTAGATTTAGGGTTTAAGTTTTAGGTTTTGGGTTTTGGGGTTTAGGGTTTGGGGTTTTAGTGTTTAGGGTTTAGTTGTAGATTTTAGTTTTGGGTTTAGGGTTTTAGGGTTTAGGTTTAGATTTAGGGTTAAGGTTTAGGTTTAGGGTTTATTTAGTTTAGGGTTTTAGGGTTTGATTAGGTTAGGGTTTTAGGTTTAGGGTCATTATTTATTTACTTATTTTATTTATTTATTTTTAAATTAAGTATATGGTGTTTATGTTTATTTAGTATATTTAGTTTTATTTTATTTATTTTAGTTTATTTTATTTTTTATTTTATTTAGGATTATTTTATTTTAATTTATTTATTTTAAGTTTATTTATTTTAGTTTAGGTTTTTTTTTATTTTAGTTTATTTTTTTTTAGGTTTAGGTTTAGGTTTAGTTTATTTTTTTTGGTTTAGTTTTATTTTTTTTTCATTTTAGGTTTAGGTTTTATTTTTTATTTTAGGTTTAAGTTTAGGTTTTTATTTTATTTTTTTTAGGGTTTAGGTTTTTATTGTAGGTTTATTTTAGGTTTTTTTTAGTTTATGTTTAGCTTATTTTTAGTTTATTTTAATTTATTTAGTTTAGGTTTAGGTTTAATTTATTTTAAGTTTAGGGTTAGGTTTTATTTATTTTAGTTTAGTTTATTTTGGTTTAGGTCTAGTTTATTTATTTTTTTATTTATGTTATTTTAGTTTAGGGTGTAGGTTTTTTTATTTATTTTTTATTTATTATTTTTTTTTTTAGGTTTAGTTTATTTTTTTATTTATTTTATTTTATTTTATTTTATTTTTTTTATTTTATTATTTTATTTTAGTTTTATTTTATTTAGGTTTTATATTTTTTAGTTTAGTTTAGGCATTTATTTATTTTATTTTAGTTTAGTTTTTTTATTTAATTCTATTTTATTTTTATTAGGTTTAGGTTTTAGTTTATGTTTTATTTTATTTTATTTTGGTTAGGTTTTATTTATTTTATTTTTTAGGTTTTATTTAGTTTGGGTTTAGGTTTTAGCTTTTTTAGAGTTTAGGGTTAGTTTAGCATTTAGGGTTAGGGTTTAGGTTAGGATTTAGGGTTGAGGTTTAGGGTTTAGGTTTAGGTTTAGGTCTCGGTTTTAGTTTAGGGTTTAGGGTTTTGTTTTTTCTTTAACAAATAACAAATTTAGATTCAACATTTCATTTTTTTGATTTCATCAACCAAGTAACACAAAGTTTTCTAAGACACAAGTGATGATATAGTTAAAAATGATCATGCACAACAAATCCAAAGCCCTCATAACTAGACCATCCCTTGTAAAACATAGTTCCATAGCGGCTTCGGTTCTTCAATTTCTTGGTTCCCATACCACCTTCTCTTGAGTTAGGATCCATCATATCTCTCTCCCTTTGCCACCACCATGGCTATTCCGCTCCTCCTCCATAACCACCACTATTCCACTCCATCCAGGCATCTGATCCCCACCACTATTGCTATAAGCTTTGCCTTTTTCCACCACCGATATAGACTGAGCTGGTTTTGATGTTTATTATGGTTTCGCCATCCATAGGTTTAGGTTTATGTTTAGTGTTATTAGGTTTAAATTAGGTTTATTTTTTATTTATACTTTAGTTAGTTTAGGTTTAGGGTTTGGCATTGAGGGTTTATGGTTTAGGGTTATTTAGGGTTTAGGGTTTAGGTTTAGGTTTTAGGTTTAGGATTTTTATTTATGCTTTTAGTTTAGGTTTAGGGTTAGAGTTTAGGGTTTAGGGTTTAATGTTTTTTAGGGTGTATGGTTTTGGTTTTAGGTTTAGGGTTTAGGGTTTAGGTTTTATTTTATTTAGGTTTAAGGTTTTTTATGAAATTAAAGATAAGTTTAGTTTATTTAGTATTTTTAGTTTATTTTTATTTTTAGGTTTATTTTATGGTTTAGGTTTAGTTTTATTTTAGGTTTATGGTTTAGGGTTTTAGTTTAGGTTTAGGGTTTAGGGTTTAGGTTTAGGATTATTTAGGTTTAGGGTTTAGGTTTATATTTTAGGTTTTAGGTTAGTTTTATTTTAGGTTTAGGGTTTTTTTTTAAAAATAAATTTAGATTCAACATTTCTTCTTTATTTCATCAACCAAGTAACACACCAAGTTTTCTAAGACACAATGTGACAACATAGTTTGAGCATGCATAGCAAATCCAAAATATCTAGAACCATCTCTATTGTAAAATTTGTTTATAAGTGATCAGACGTTCTTCAATTTCTCTAGTTCCCATCAGCATTTTGGCCTCTCTAGCGATCCATCATATCCCCATCTCTCCCTCTCCTCCACGGTTAACCTCCATGCTCCTCCCCACCATAATTTACCACCTCCATGTTCAACCCCAGATTCCACAACTTGATAATTTTATTTTCCTCCAGATCTAGGAGCACGGTTTGGTGATGTTCTCTGTCAAGGTTCTATCCATTCTTAGGATTTTTTCTTTTGGTTTAGGTTTATTTGGTTTTAGGGTTTAGGTTTAATTTATAATTTATTTAGTTACTTTAGGTTTAGTTTAGGGCTTGGGGTTTTGGTTTATGGTTTAGGGTTTGGGTTTAGGTTTAGGTTTTATCTATTTTAGTTTAGTTTATTTTAGTTTAGGTTAAGGTTTATTTTATTTTGTTTATTTTAGTTTAGTTTTTTTTTTTTTTTTGTTTAAGGTTTAGGTTTTATTTATTATTTTATTTTAAGTTTATTTATTTTAGTTTAAGTTTTTTATTTTAGTTTATTTTTTTAGGTTTAAGCTTATTTTTAGTTTAGTTTTATTTTTATTTTATTTTTTAGATTTAGGTTTTATTTTTAATTTTAGGTTTAGGTTTAGGTTTTATTTTATTTTTTTTGTGTTTAAGTTTTGCTTTTATTTTATGTTTATTTTAGGTTTTATTTTTTTAGTTTTGGTTTAGGACTATTTTAGTTTATTTTATTTTATTTTGTTTTAGGTTTAGGTTTAGTTTATATTAGGTTTAGGTTTAGGTTTTATTTATTTTAGTTTAGTATATTTTAGTTGATCTTTAAGTTTATTTTATTTTGTTTATTTTATTTTTATTTTAGATTTAGGTTTTTTTAGTTTAGGGTTTAAGTTTTATATTTTTTTAGGTTTATTTTTTAGGGTTTAGGTTTTTATTTATTTTATTTTTATTTTTATTTAGTTTTATTTCATTTAGGTTTTTTTATTCTTAGGTTTATTTTGTTTAGTTTAATTTAAGTTTTATTTACTTTATTTTATTTTATTTTTAATTTTTTATTTATTTTTTTTAGGTTTAGGTTTTTGTTTTAGTTTAGGTTTTTATTTTATTTTATTTTATTTTTTTATTTAGGTTTATATTATTTATTTATTTTATTTTTAGGTTCATTTAATTTAGGTTTAGGTTTTTAGGTTTTTAAGGTTTAGGGTTCAAGGTTTTAGGGTTTAAGGTTTAGGGTTAGGGTTTAGGGTTTAGGGTTTAGGGTTTAGTGTTTAGGCTTTAGGGTTTAGGGTTTTTAGGACTTATGGTTTAGGGTTTAGGGTTTAGGGTTTAGGGTTTAGTTTAGGTTTAGGGTTTAAGGTTAGCTTAGGGTTTAGGGTTAGCTTATGGTTTAGGGTTTAAGGTTTAGGGTTTAGGCTTAAGGGGTTGGGGTTATTTTATAGTTTAGGGTTTAGGGTTTGTTTAGGGTTAGGGTTAGGGTTTAGGGTTTAAGGGCTTTTAGTGTTTAGAGTTTTGGGTTGTAGGGTTATGATTTAGGGTTTAGGGTTAGATTTAGGGCTTAGTTTAGGTTAAGTTTAGGGTTTAGGGTTTAGTTTTAAATTTAGTATTTTAGTTTATTTAGTTTATTTATTTATTTTTTATTTAGTTTATTTTATTTTATTTTTTTTATTTTATTTATTTTTATTTATTTTAGTTTTTTTTTTTTTTTTATTTATTTTAGTTTAGGTTTTTTTTATTTTTTGTTTATGTTTTAGGATTATGTAAGGTTTATTATTTTTTTAGTTTAGTTTTATTTTATTATTTTTTTTAGGTTTAGGTTTAATTTTATTTTTTTTTTAGGTTTAGGTTTTATTTTATTTTTTTAAATTTAGGTTTTAGGTTTTATTTTAGGTTTATTTTAGTTTTAATTTTTTAGTTTAGGTTTAGGTTTATTTTTAGTTTAGTTTATTTTATTTTATTTAGTTTATTCTTGTTTAGTTTATTTTAGTTTATGCATAGGTTTATTTTATTTTATTTATTTTAGGTTAATGTTTTTTTTAGTTTAGCGTTTAAGTTTTATTTTTTTTAATTTTTTTTAGCTTTTATTTTTAGTTTATTTTTTGGGTTTAGGTTTTCATTTAATTATTATTATTATTTTTCTTTTAGGTTTATTTTATTTTTATTTTAAGTTTAGCTTTTATTTTATTTAGGTTTTCTATTTTTTGTTTATTTTATTATTTTAGTTTAGTTTAGGGGTTTATTTATTTTATTTTTGTTTAGTTTTTGTTTTTTATTTTATTTTCTTTTTAGGTTTAGGTTTAGGTTTAGGTTTAGGTTTAGGTTTTATTTACATTTTTTTTTCATTTTGGTTTCATTTAGTTTAGGTTTAAGTTTAACATTTTGAGGTTTTTTTGGGTTTAGGGTTTTAGGGTTTAGGTTTAGGGTTTAGAATTTAGGGTTTAGGGTTTATTTTTTTATTTAAATTAAGTAAACTAGTAGGTTTGGGTTTATTATTTTTATTATTTTATTTTATTTTATTTTATTTAGTTTAGGTTTATGTTAGGTTTAGGTTTAAGTTTAGGTTTAGGTTTTATTTATTTTGGTTTAGTTTATTTTAGTTGATTTAGGTTTATATTATTTTATTTTTTGATTTAGGTTTTTTCTTTTTAGTTCAGGGTTTAGGTTTTATTTTTTATTTATTTTTTGGTCTTATTTTAAGGTTTATTTTTTTAGGTTTTGGTTTTATTTAGTTTTTAATTTATTTTATTTTAAGTTTATTTTATTTTTTTACTTTATGTTAAGTTTTTATTTTATTTAGCTTTTTTAATCTTAGGTTTATTTCATTTTTTATGTTAGTTCAAGTTTTTATGTATCTTATTTTAGTTTATTTTTATTAGTTTATTGTATTTTATTTTAATGTTTAGGATTAGGTTTTAGTTTAGGTTTTATTTATTTTAATATTATATTATTTAGGTTTAGGTTTTTTTATTTATTTTATTTTAGATTTCATTTAGTTTTGTTTAGGTTTTAGGTTTTAGGGTTTTTAGGTTTATTTAGGGTTTATTTTGGGTTTAGGGTTTAGGGTTAGGGTTTACTTTATTTTTACTTTAGGTTTAGTTTTATTTAGTTTAGGGTTTAGGTTTAGGGTTTTAGTTTATTTAAGTTTTAGGGTTTAGTTTAGATTTAAGTTTAGATTATTTTAGTTTAGGAGTTTAGTTTTATTAGGTTATAGTTTAAATTTAGGTTTAATTTAGGTTTAGGATAGTTTAAGTTCAGTTAGTTTAAGTTTAGGTTTAGGTTTATAGTTTTAGGGTTTAAGTTTAGGGTTTAAGTTATGGATTTAGGGTTTAGGTTTAGTTTATATTTTATTAATTTATTAAAGTTTATTTAGTTAGGTTAGTTTAGGTTTTAGTTTTAAGTTTAAGGTTTATGGTATTTAGGTTTATGGATTAGTTTAGGTTTAGGATTAGGGTTTAGGGTTTAAGCTAGGGTTTATTTTAGGTTATGTTTATTATTTTGTGGTTTAGGGTTTAGGGTTTAGGGTTTAGGTATAGGGTTTAGGGTTTAGGATTTAAGGTTTCTTTTTAGGGTTTAGGGTTTTTTAGGTTTATTTTTATTTTTATTTAGTTTATTTTATTTATTTTATGTTTATTTATTTTAGTTTAAGTTTTCTATTTTAGTTTATTTTTTAGGTTTAGGTTTAAGATTGTGTTTATTTTTTTTGTTAGTTTAATTCTTATTTTATTTTTTTAGTTTAGGTTTTATTTTATTTTTAGGTTTTGGTTTAGGTTTTTTTTAATTTATTTTTTGGTTTAGGTTTTAGGTTTTATTTTTGGTCTATTTTAAGGTTTTTTTTATAGTTTAGGCTTAGGTTTATTTTTAGTTTGTTTTATTTTATTTAGTTTAGGGTTTAGGTTTTGTTTCTTTTTTGTTTAGGTTTGGGTTTTATTTATTTTAGTTTAGTTTATTTTAGTTTAGGTTTATGTTTATTGTTTGTTTATGTTTTTTTTTAGTTTAGGGTTTAGGTTGTATTTTTTATTAATTTTTAAGTTTATTTTTTTGGTTTAGGTTTTTATTTAGTTATTATTTTATTTTATTTTTATTTTACATTTAGTTTTAATTTTATTTAGGTTTTCTATTTTTTATTTATTTTATTATTTAGTTTATTTTAGGGTTTTATTTATTTATTTTTTATTGAGTTTTCATTTTTTTATTTTATTTTCTTTTTAGGTTTAGGTTTTATTTTAGGTTTTTATTTTATTTGTTTTTATTATTTTATTTTGGTTTATGTTTTATTTATTTATTTTATTTTTAGGCTTTATTTAGTTTAGGTTTAGGTTTTTAGCATTTTAGGGGTTTGGCTTTAAGGTTTTAGGGTTTAGGGTTTAAGGTTCATTTTAGGGTTTAAGGTTAGGGGTTTTTTTATTTTTTATTTATTATTTTTTATTTTTATTTTTTTAAATTAAGTAAACTCATAAGGTTTATGGTTTAGGGTTTATGGTTTAGGATTTAAGGTTTACGATTTAGGGTTTAGTGTTTAAGGGTTTTCGTTTTATATTATGTAAACTGGTAGGTTTAGGTTTATTTAGTTTATTTTTTTATTTATTTTATTTTTTATTTTATATTTTTATTTAATTTAGTTTATTTATTTTAGTTTATTTTGTTTATTTTTTATTTTAGTTTATTTTTTTGGGTTTAGGTTTTGGTTTATGTTTAGTTTTAGTTTAGTTTTATTTTATTTTATTCTAGTTAAGGTTTTATTTTTTTATTTTAGGTATATGTTTAGGTTTTATTTTATTTTTTTTTAGGTTTAGGTTTAGTATTTATTTTAGTTTTTTTTAGGTTTTAGTTTAAGTTTAGGTTTATTTTTAGTTTAGTTTATATTTTTTAGTTTAGGGTTTAGGTTTAAGTTTTATTTATTTTTGTTTAGTTTATTTTAATTTATGTTTATGTTTATTTTATTTTGTTTATTTTAGGTTTAGGTTTTTTTTAATTTAGGGCTTAGGTTTTATTTTTTATTTATTTTTAGGTTTATTTTAGGTTTAAGTTTTTATTTTAATTAGGTTTAGTTTTTTTTTCTAACATAGAACAAATTAAGATTCAATATTTCTTCTTTTTGATTTCATCAACCAAGTAGCACATTAAGTTTTCTAAGACACACATGATGACAGATAAAAAATGAGCACGCATAGAGCAAATCAAAAACCCTAGATAACTAGAATCATCTAAAAGATACAATTCCATAAGTAGCTTGATTGGATCGGGTTCTTCAATTTTCGCAATTCAATCGAACTAGACCTCTCAGTAGCGTGATCCACCATCATATCCCCAATCTCTCCCTTGCATTGTAACCTCATCCTTCTGCCTCCATAACCATTGCTGACCACCACCTCCATATAACACCTAGATCCCCCCACCACTCAGATGCGCCACCTCTTTGGCTTAATGAGCCTCATGTTCAATCCGATCAATTTTGATGATAACAAATAAAGGCTTGGATGTTCTAATGCATGTTTTATGTGTCTTATATATATTAATTGTAAATTACATATCCAATATATCTCATAATATGTTTGAGGAAATTGCAAGAATAGAATAATGAAAGATTGATCAAAATGGATAATGTGAATCTCAAGATAACAATATTTTAGGTTATATGCATTTTTAACTATCTTAAAAATTCATATGAGTTCATTGACATGAATCAATTTGCTCATAACTTAACATATTATTTTTATTTTAAATAATGATAATGAGATTAATTTATATAAATCTCTATCTAATTAACATTCAATTATATGTTTCATACATAGCATTTGAATTGTCAAAATAATAAATGATAATAAATTATGACTATTAAGTGTAATTAGTTTATATATTCAATATAATTAAAAGTTTTAATTTAAATTTAAGGTTATATGATAACTAACATATGTATGATTATATATAAATTATATCATAATATTTAAATGTCATTTTTCAAAATTAACAAAAATATGTGAAATTTGGTATTTTAGCCAAAGTCATTTTATAATCAAGGAATTTATATCTCATTTCATCTTCAACGGATTCCTTGGATTTTTTTCTTTAATTTGATAGGTTACATGACACACGTTTGATTAAAATTGAATTTAATATGACTTTTCAAACATTAGATGATTTTAATAATGATTGCATTCTATATGCTTTGAATATACTAAGAGCCATATTTGATTATCTTTGACTTGCCCATGTGAATAGCTGAATTTTGGTTGTTTAAATTTAATATTTATTTAATATAAATTATATTTTTTATTGAATATTAAATTATTATATGATAAATTGATGTTAGAATAATATATTTTTTGAAATAATTCAAAATGATCTTATTGCTTATAAATAGCCCTCATTCTCTTTAAGAAAGCATTCCTCATTCAAATTCAAAATCCCTCCAGAAAATCTAAGAGAGAAAATTTCCTAGATTTTCCTTCCAAGTGTTCTCCAAATATTTCAATCTTTCACAAATTACTTGAGTTTGTTTTCTTGATCTTAATCCCTTTTTAGCTGTTCATACTATTTTCACCATCTATTTATTCTTTCCAATTTCTACTTTTTGGTGGATTAGACTTTGGACATCAAAGTCAAAGTTTTCACATCAAAGTTTCTTCAATCATTTTTTGTGAAAAACTCTTGTGATAGTTTGTAGATTTATTTCAACTTGTTGAATCTTCTACAAATTGCTTTTGGTTTCTTGAAAGATTTCTTCATTAGTCTTATCAGAAAGATCATTTATTCTTAAATCTATTTTTGAAGTTTATTTTAAGCATTTTAAATTAATTTATTGTGCTGAAATTATTTTCATACTTGTTAGATCTCTCTTTTTAATTAAAAGCTTACTAGCCTACTTAGATCTATCATATACTAATTTTATTTAAGTATTTTGTGATCATTTGCATTAATTGAAAGCATCTTTTTGGTTAAAATAAAATAAATTATTCTTTGCTGAAATTTATTTTATTATGCAAAATAATATTGTGAATTTATTTTAAAATCATTTTTATATTGGTCTACAAATTGTAATAACATAAACATCTTAGTAAGATCACTTTAAGATATTTATTTTATTATTTCTTATCAATTTTAAGTTGACATTTTATCTTGCCAAATTTTAAGTTGTAATGTGATCATTTATAAGTTATGAGATCACTTTTTGAATTGGATAGCTTGGTATATTTGTGAGGGATATATTTTATCAAAATTTATTATTTTGTATTTTTCTTTTCAAGCTATAAAATTTATATTTGGGTTGTACTCACCCCTTCATAAAAGAGTACATATTTTTGTAGGGGTTATACTCGGCCCATAATAGGAGAGTACTATTTGTAAGCTATTTTCCATTTAGTGGATTCCTAACCAGGGGTGGCTAGGCATGGATGTAGGCTGGTTTTGGGGTTTGGCCGAACCACATAAAAATTCTATGCCTATTGTCTCTCTTTACTTTACTATACTTTTATTTTTACTGAATTAAGAATTTTATCTTGTCATTATAAAATCAAAAATTAATTTTCTACTAAAACTTAAAATTTAAGATTTAACTTTTAAAATTTTAATATAATTCAACATCCCACCCACCCCTCTTGGGTGCTATAGTGACTCACTTGGTATCAAAGCCTAGGCTCTTTTATTAGCTTAACATCAAGTAGATCACTATGGCATAAGGTTTCCAAGGGTTCCCCAGGAGGAACAATCCACTCATAGACCTCACTTTTAGATAGTGTACCATTTGATTATTGGAAAAAATGAAATAGTACATTTTAAGAGGTCAAGATGCATGCATGTGGTATATGTTGACACATCAATATCATACACACAATAGAAGTAAATGGCATTAAAGTAGAAACACTTTTGAGGAATGGATTGTAGTGAAGAGAACTTGATGAATTAAATGCTATGGCTTGTAATACTTTACATTGTGCTTTATTACCTAATGATTACATGAAATTTTCTATGTTAAGTACAACAAAGAAATATGGGATAAACTCAATATAAATTATGAAGGAACAGTGAAGTTGAGATGCTCACATAAATAGACTTGTTCATGAATATGAGTTATTTTATATCTCTCCTTCTGAATCTATTTCTGATATGTATAATAGATTCATGAAAATAATTAACACATTGCATTCTTTTGGAAAGACATTTAAGAATCAAGACTTTATCTATAAGATTCTTAGATGTATTCCAAAAGAATGGAAAGCTAAAGTAACAACTATTAGTGAAGCTAAGGATTTATCTACTTATCCACTTGATTAGCTTTGGGGTTCTTTGATAACACTTGAATTGGTTATTGCTCAAAGGGATAAGATGGATTACTCAGAAAGGGAGAAGGTGAAAGGAAAAGCCATTACATTACAAGTTGATGATAGTGATGAACTTAAGCTGGATGGTGATAGTGATGAGGTGGTCATTCTATCCAAAAGGCTTGGGAACTTGCTAAGGAAGAAGAATCAAAGGTATAAAATATAAAAACTATAAATTTCAAACTAAGAAATTTCTTGCATGAAGGGATCATTTTACCATTGTATAAATCATAAGAGGTGATTGTCCAAAACTTGTTGAATCAAAGAAGAAGGATTGATGTGGATAGAAGAAAAAATGAAGGAAAAGATAAAGTTCCTCAAGAAAAGAAGAAGGCTTTATGGGCCAATCAGATTCAAATGAATCAAGTACTTGCTCATCAGATGAAGAGCTCAACATATGTCTTATGGAAAATGGAGAATCTGACTTAGATTCTCAAGAGGTATGTAATGATATATCTTATGATGAATTATATAATGCTTTTAATAATTTAGTTATTTAATATAAAAAAATTAAAAATACAAAACCTTAGAAAAATAACATAAAAATTTAGATATGCATTTTTGTGATTTAAAAAATGTATGTGATAATTTAAAAAGTAAAAATATTTATTCCTTGTATGTAAACTTCAAATAGAGAATATCTTATTAAAAGCAAGATTAGAATTATGTTTGAAATCACAAGTTCATTATAATGCTTCATCAAGTAAAACATTTAATAAAACATATTTGCATCATACACATCCCACTCATATATCTTATAATTATTGTTAAAGCCATATGCAAACACTAATGTTTGGTGCAACTATTATGATAGAAAAGGGCATATTTCATTTGATTGCTATGTATGTAAATTAGAAAACACTAAGCAATCATCTTATCATTACCAAAGGTACAAGCACTACACAAATCACACATGCAAGATATCTTACTTCGAATTTAGAATGTGGACCCAAACATGTTTGGGTTCCAAAAGTTAACATGTGATTTTGTTTTGTATAATGGCTTAAAAAAATCAAAGAAGGCATGTGGTACTTGTAATGTGGATGTTCAAGACATATGATGAGAGATAAAGATAAATTAACAACTTTAGAATCAAGTGATGGAGGATTTGTTTCATATGGAGATAATGCAAAAGGAAAGATCATTGACTTTGGTTATATTTGTAAGAATATATCACTTTTGATAAAGTTTTTCTGGTAGAAGGATTAAAACATAATTTAATTTCTATTAGTTAATTATGTGATAAAGGTTTGAATGTAGTATTTCATGCATCATATTATATTATAAAAAATATTGAAAATGTTTTGTAAGTAGGACAAAGACTTAAAAATATTTATGTCATTGATTTAGACAGCTTTCATTATGTGAATTTGAATATTCTTTATTTTAAAAGCACTCATGATGATATATGGTTATGGCATAGGAGACTATGTCATTTTAACATGCACACACTCAATAAAATTGCTAAACTTGATTTAGTAGTTGGATTGCCTAAATTAAATTTTCATTCAAACTATGTTTGTGATGCATGTATTCATGGTAAGCATTCTAGAAGCTCATTTACAAGTAAAAATATTGTTTCTACTTCTAGACCTTTAGAATTGTTGCACATGGATTTATTTGGTCCAATTAGCACTAGCTTAGGAAAAATTGGAAAAATTATGGTTTTATGATTATTGATGATTTCTCTAAATATACTTGGGTTTTGTTTATCACTTGCAAGGATGATGCTTTTGTTGATTTAGAATGTTTTCTAAATATATTCAAAGAAAAGCCATTTGATTAATAGGGTTCAAAGCGATCATGGTGGCAAATTTGAAAATAAATTATTTGAAGATTATTGTGATGAACATGGGATTAGAAATAATATTTTTGCACTTAGAACTCCCCAACAAAATGGAGTACTAGACAAAAAAAGTAGAATATTAATTGAATTAAGTAGATCTATGCTTGATGAGTATAAATTTGCAAAAATATTTTTTTGGTAGAAGCAATAAATCACATGTTATGTGATGAATAGGATCTATTTTAGACCAATTTTGAAGAAGACACCTTATGAATTATTTTTTGGGAAAGAACCCTAAGATTAAACACTTTCATGTATTTGGATGTAAATGTTTTATTTTGAATAATGGAAAAGAGCATTTAGGTAAGTTTGAATATAAATCAGATGATGGTATTTTTTAGGATACTCTCTTTATAGTAGAGCTTATAGAGTTTTCAATAAAAGAGCAATAGTTTTTTATTTATTTAATTTTTAGGTTTTATTTAGTTTCGGTTTAGATTTTTAGCTTTATAGGGTTTAGGGTTACTTTAGGGTTTAGGGTTTAAGGTTTAGGGTTTGGGGTTTAGGGTTTAGGGTTTAGCATTTAGTGTTTAGGGTTTGGGGTTTAAGGTTTAGGATTTTTGGTTTAGGTTTATGGGTTAAGGTTTAGGGTTTAGGGTTTAGGGTTTTGAGTTTATAGGCTTTAGGGCCTAGGGTTTTTCTTAATAGAGAACAAATTCAGATTCAACATTTTATTTTTTTTGATTTCATCAACGAAGTAACCCACCAAGTTTTCTAAGACAAAAGTGATGACATGGATCAAAAATGAGCATGAATATAGCAAAAAAACCTAAATAATTAGAATCTCTAATGTAAAGACATAGTTCCATAAGTAGTAGATGGGATGGCCATTCTTAGTTTCTCAGTTCCCATCAAAACCACCCCAACCTCTCAAATAGAGATCCACCATCATATCCCGATCTCTCCCTCTACCGCCATCACGGTTGCAACCTCCATCACTCCTCTCATCCATAACCACCACTACTCCGACCACCACCTCCATATCCACTAGCACCTCTAGATCCCCCACCACCACTGCGGTAACCACCACCTCTGCCTTCACCTCCACTGCTAGATCTGGACTAAGGCTGGTTGATGGTGATGTTCTTGCCATCAAGGTTTTCCCATTCGTAGGGTTTAGGTTTAGGTTTATTAGGTATTAAAGTTTATGTTTATTTTTTAATTTATTTTATTACTTTAGGTTAGGTTTAGGATTTGGGGTTTAGGGTTTAGGGTTTAGGGTTAAGGTTTATGGTTTAGGGTTTAGGTTGTAGGTTTAGGGTTTATGGTTTAGGGTTTAGGGTTTAGGGTTTATGGTTTAGGGTTTAGGGTTTATGCTTTAGGATTTAGGGTTCAAGGTTTTTTTAACTTAAGTAAACCTGGTAGGTTTAGGTTTATTTAGTATATTAAGTTTCTTTAAGTTAGTTTACTTTATTTTTATTTATATTTAGGTTTACTTTTTATTTAGTTTAGTTTATTTATTTTAGGTTTTTTATTTTAGTATATTTTTAGGTTTATGTTTATTTTTTAGTTGAGTTTTACTTTTATTTTATTTTTTAGGTTTATGTTTTGATTTTTTTTAATGTTTAGGTTTTAGGTATTTATTATAGATTCATTTTTAAGTTTTAATTTTTAGTTTATGTTTAGGTTGATTTTTAGTTTATTTTATTTTATTTAGTTTAGGTTTTGGTTTAGGTTTTATTTATTTTAGTTTAGTTTATTTTAGTCAGGTTTAGGTTTATTTTATTTTATTTATTTTATATTTATTTAATTTTAGGAATTTTTTAGTTTAGGGTTTAGATTTTATTTTTTATTTTATTTTATGTTTATTTTATTTTTATTTTACGTTTAGTTTTTATTTTATTTAGTTTTTTTATTCTAAAGTTTATTTTATTTTTTGGTTTAGTTTAGGTTTTTATTTATTTTGTATTATTTTTTACATTTTTATTTTCTTTCATTTTAAGGTTTAGGTTTAGGTTTTTACATTATTTCATTTTATTATTTTATTTAGGTTTAGGTTGTTTTAATTATTTTGTTTAGTTTAGGTTTAGGTTTTTATGTTTTTAAGGTTTAGGGTTGAGGATTTAGAGTTTTAAGATTTAAGGTTTTAGGGCTTAAGGTTTGTGGTTAGGGTTTAGGGTTTAGGGTTTAGCATTTAGTATTTAGTGGTTAAGCTTTAGAGTTTAGGGTTTTTTGAGTTTAGGGTTTAAGGTTTAGGGTTAACTTAGGGTTTAGGGTTAGTTTAGGATTTAGGGTTTTAGGGTTTATGGTTTAGGCTTTAGGGTTTAGGATTTAGTGTTTAGGGTTAGTTTATAGTTTAAGGTTTAAGCTTTTAGGGTTTAGGGTTTAGGGTTTCGAGTTTAGGGTTAGTTTTAGAGTTTATGGTTTAGGGTTTAGGGTTTAGGGTTACTTTTAGAGTTTATGCTTTAGGGTTTACGGTTTTGGGTTTAGGATTTGACGTTTAGGGTTTAAGGTTTTTTTTTAATTAAGCAAACTAGTATGTAGGTTTATTTAGTTTAATTTTATTTATTTTAGTTTATTTTATTACATATTTTAATTTACATTTATTTTTTATTTTATTTTGTTTAGTTTATTTATTTTAAGTTATTTATTTTAGTTTAGGCTTTTTATTTTAGTTTCTTTTAAGTTTAAGTTTATGTTTATTTCTTAGTTTAGTTTTATTTTTATTTTACTTTTTAGGTTTAGGTTTTATTTTTTTATTTTTAGGTTTAGGTGTAGGTTTTTATTTTATTTTTTTAAGTTTAGGTTTTAAGCTTTTATTTTAAGTTTATTTTTAGGTATTATTTTTTAGTTTAGGTTTAGGTTTATTTTTAGTTTATTTTATTTTATTTTATTTAGGGTTTAGGTTTCGGTTTAGGTTTTATTTATTTTATTTTAGGTTTAAGTTTTATTTATTCATACCAAATCAAATATTAATTTTGATTTGGTATGAATCTTTGGTTTCAAGGGATTTGGCTTAGGTTACAATTTGGCTAGTTTGGGTTCATATGGTTTAAGGGGTTGACTTGGTCAAATGACTAAGTTGACTTGGTTTGACCCAATTTGTGATAATTGATCAACCTAGGGTGAACAATAATCATAATGGAAGGTTTTGATCAGCTTGATTCAATCCAATTTAGGTAGGATTAGAACTGGCTCAAATAGGTTAAATTTACCACTTTGGGTCAAGTGGACCAATTTGGTTTAGTTAGCTTAATTTTTGGTTGAGTTTTATTTAGTTGAGTTTATATATGGATTTGGGATTGATATATACATTCAATTGCAATTGGCTTGGGCTCAAATGGATTTTGGTTCATTTGAGCATTTCAAGTCAAAAGGGTTAAGTTGGGTTTGACTTGGGTTGATTTTCTTTTGGCTTGTTGATTGTAGATTTCATTTATATTTATAAATATGATTGAAAGTATGATTGATTCATGAGAAAATAAATTGAATTTGGATTTTGGAATGAAGGAATTTGGCCAAGTCCATGGAGTTGGGTCATGTGGCTTATGTTTCGATTTTTATTTGTTTTGGTTTAGTTTTGAACATTTAAATGTATATTTCAATTAAATTTGTGAAGATGATTGAAAATATGATTGATTTGTGATACAATTAACTATGTTTGACATGATTTGGATTAAGATTTGGCTAAGTCCATGGGATAGGTCATATGGCTTAGAAAGGGTTTTGATTTAATTTGATTTAGTTTGATTTAGTTTTGATCATTTGAATGTAGATTTGATTTATATTTTGGAAGATGATTGAAGATATAAATTGATTATGAGAAAATCCAATGATTTTGGATTGATTGGATTAAGATTTGGCTAAGTCCACGGGATAGGTCATATGGCATAAGAAGGGTTTCAAGTTTGGATTTGATCATGGGCTTCAATCATTTAGTTTTGGAATTTGGGTTTGGATTTGGATATTAATTTCATGTTTGAATTGAACTTAAGGTTTGGTTTTAGAAGGCGAACATGGATTGGATTTGGGTTGTAGGGTAGGTGGATTATCCTAATCTCTGAGGTATAACCTAATCCTATAGTTAACCAGTCTATGTCTTTAGGCTTAGGTTAAGTGTTTACCTAATTGTTAGAAATGTCTTATGATTAGGGAATTCTTAGTATCTAGAAGACTCCTAAGTCTAAGATGGGAATAGTGAATCCGCACTCTAAATGTGAGGTCAACAGGCCTTAGGCTCTATAGTGTTGCCCTTGGAGATAGATGATTGGAAGATCAAAGCCAAGTTTCACATTATAGACTCAGATACATCTTTCAATGCTTTTCTTTGGAGACCATGGATACATAAGAACAATATAGTTCTATCCTCTATACATCAGTGTATGAAGTTTGTGAGAGATGGGATCATCTACTGTGTCAGAGGAGATCTCAAGCCATTTACAATTCACAAGGTCAGCATATATGAGGATGCATCTTACTACTTCCCTCAAAATCAGCAAGTCTATTATCATGAACTTGGACAAAGTTTAAAATTAAAATAAAAAAAAGAAAGGGTTTAGGGTTAGTTTAGAGTTTTGAGTTTACAGTTTTAGGGTTTAAGGTTTTGGGTTTACGGTTTAGGGTTAGGGTTAGGGTTTACAATTAAGGGTTTAGGGTTTAGGGTTTAGGTTTAGGGTTTTGGGTTTAGGGTTTACGATTTAAGGAAAGAGTTTATGGGTTAAAGTTTAGGGTTTAGAGTTTAAGGTTTTAGGGTTTATGCTTTTATGATTTAGGGTTAGGGTTTAGGGTTTAGGGTTTAGGGTTTGGAGTTTAGGGTTTAGGGTTTAAGGTTTAGTGTTTAGGATTTAGGGTTTAGTGTTTAGGGTTTAGGGTTTTAGGGTTTATGTTTTTAGGCTTTAGGGTTTAGGGTTAGGGTTTAGGGTTTAGGGTTTAGAGTTTTTTAGGGTTTAGGGTTTAGCATTTAGGGTTGTAGGTTTAGGGTTTAAGATTTAGGGTTTAATGTTTTTTTATTTTTACTTAAGTAAACTGATATGTTTAGGTTTATTAAGTTTATCTTGTATATTTTTTATTTTTTTTAGTTTATTTTAGTCTATTTTATTTTATTTTTTTATTTATGTTTAATTTTTAATTTTATTTTGTTTAGTTTATTCATTTTAGATTTATTAATTTTTAGTTTATCTTTTTAGTTGAGTTTTATTTTTATTTTATTTTTTAGGTTTATGTTTTATTTTTTATTTTTAAGTTTAAGTTTAGGTTTTTATTTTTATTTCACTTTTTTAGGTTTAGGTTTTAGGTATTTTTAAGGTTTATTTAAGGTTTTATTTTTTAGTCTAAGTTTAGGTTTATTTTTTAGTTTAGGTTTAGGTTTATTTTTAGTTTATTTTATTATATCTATTTTAAGTTTAATTTCACGTTTAGGTTTATGTTTTATTTCTTTTAATTTAATTTATTTTAGTTTAGGTTTAGGTTTATTTTATTTTTATTTTAAGTTTAGGCTTTTTTTTTAGTTTAGGGTTTAGGTTTTATTATTTTTTTAGGTTTATTTTTTAGGTTTAGGTTTATTTTTTAAGTTTAGGTTTTTATTTAGTTTTTATTTTATTTTATTTTATTTTATTTTATCTTTTTTTTACATTTAATTTTTATTTTATTTAGGTTTTTTATTCTTAGGTTTATTTTATTTTTTAGTTTGGTTTAGGTTTTTACTTATTTTATTTCAATTTATTTTTACTTTTTATTTTATTTTATTTTTAAGTTTAGATTTAGGTTTTAGTTTAGGCTTTATTTATTTATTTTTTATTTTCTTTATATTTTAGGTTTCTTATTTATTTTATTATATTATTTGATTTAGGTTTAGGTATTTTATTTATTTTATTTTTAGGTTTTGTTTAGTTTAGGTTTAGGTTTTTAGGTTTTTAGGGTTTCAGGTTTAGGGTTTAAAGTTTATAGTTTAGGGTTTTAGGGTTTAAAGTTTTGTATTTATTTAAAGGTTTAGGGTTTCCCTTTAGGCTTTAAGGTTTAGTGTTTTTAAGGGTTTAGGTTATAGGGTTAGTTTAGAGTTTAGAGTTTACAATTTAAGGGTTTAGGGTTTATGGTTAGTTTAGAGTTTAGAGTTTACAATTTTAGGGTTTAGGGTTTTGGATTTAGGCTTTAAGGTTTAGGGTTAGAGTTTAGGGTTTAGGGTTTAGAGTTTAGGGTTTTATGGTTTATGCTTTTAGGGTTTAGGTTAAGGTTTAACGTTTAGTGTTTAGCATTTTAGGATTTAGGGTTTAGGGTTTAGGGTTTAGTGTTTATTATTTAGTCTTTAGGGTTTAGGGTTTTTAGGGTTTAGGGTTAACTTAGGGTTTAGGGTTAGTTTAGGGTTTAGACTTTAGGTTTTGAGATCTTTTTAGGTTTAGGTTTTAAGTTTAGGCCCAGGTTGTTCAGTTTAGTGTTTAAGCTTTTAGGGTTTAGAGTTTAGGGTTTAATGTTTAAAGTTTAGTGTTAGGGTTAGTGTTTAGGGTTTAGGGTTTAGGGTTTAGGTTTTAGGGTTTAGGGTTTAGGGTTTAGGGTTAGTTTAAGGTTTAGGGTTTAAGGTTTAGGGTTTAGGGTTAGTTTAGTGTTTAGGGTTGCAGTATTAGGGTTGTAGGTTTATGGTTTAGGGTTTAGGGTTAGTTCTAGGGTTTAGGGTTTAAGGTTTAGGATTTAGGGTTTAGGGTTTAGGGTTCAAGGTTTAGGGTTTTTTTTAAAATATTAAGTAAACCGGTAGGTTTAGGTTTATTTAGTTTATTTTGTATATTTATTTATTTATTTTAGTTTATTTTATTTTTTATTTTTATTTAGTTTAGTTTATTTAATTGAGATTAGGTTTTTTATTTTATTTTATTTATTTGGTTTAGGTTCAGGTTTTTATTTAAGGTTGATTTATAGGTTTTATTTTTTAGTTTAGATATAGGATTATTTTTAGTTTATTTTATTTTATTTAGTTTAGGGTTCAGGTTTAGTTTATTTTAGGTTTAAGTTTAAGTTTTATTTATTTTAGTTTAGATTTAGGTTTATTTTATTTAGTTTAAGGCTTAGGATTTTTTTATTTAATTTTAGGTTTATTTTTTAGGTTTAGGTTTCTATTTAGTCTTATTTTATTTTATTTTGGTTTATTTTAATTTTATTTTTCGTTTGGGTTTTATTTTATTTTATTTTTTTAGATTTATTATATTTTTTATTTTGATCTAGGTTTTTATTTTTTTTCTTTTAGTTTTATTTTTAATTTTTATTTTATTTTATTTTTAGGTTTAGGTTTAGGTTTAGGCTTAGGTTTTAGTTTAGGTTTTTATTTTATTTTATTTAATTTAGGTTTAGTTATTTTATTATTTTATTTTTAGGATTTATTTAGTTTAAGTTTAGGTTTCTATGATTTTAGAATTTAGGGTTTAGGGTTTTGGGTTTTGAGTTTTGGGTTTTTGGTTTAGGGTTTAGGGTTGTAGGTTTTAGGGTTTAGGGTTTAGGGTTGTACGATTTAGGGTTTAGGGTTTAGGGTTTAGGGTTCTAGGTCTATGGTTTTGGTTTAGGGTTTAAGGTTAGTTTTAGGGTTTACGGTTTAGGGTTATGGTGTTTTTTATTTATTTTTATTTTTTTTTCTATTTAGGGTTTAGGGTTTACAGTTTAAGGTTTAGGGTTGTAGGTTTAGGGTTTAGGGTTTAGGGTTAGTTTCAAGGCCTAGGATTTAGGGTTTAGGGTTTAGGGTTTAAGATGTAGGGTTTAGGGTTTAGTGTTTAGTGTTTTGGGTTTTGGGTTTTTTTAAAAATTAAGTAAACTGTTAGGTTTAGGTTTATTTAGTTTATTTAGTTTATTTTTTATTTATTTTCATTTATTTTATTTTTTATTTTTATTTAAGTTTATTTTTTATTTTTATTTCGTTTAGATTATTTATTTTAGGTTTATTTATTTTTGCTTAGGTTTTTTAAGTTTATTTTTTAGGTTTAGGTCTAGTTTATGCTAATTTTTTAGTTTAGTTTTATTTTTATTATATTTTTTAGGTTTATGTTTAGTTTTATTTTTAGGTTTCGGTTTAGGTTTTTATTTTATTTTTTTATGTTTAGGTTTTAGGTTTTTATTTTAGGTTTATTTTTAAGTTTTATTTCTTAGTTTAGGTTTAGGTTTATTTATCATTTATTTTATTTTATTTAGTTTATGGTTTAGGATTAGTATATTTTAAGTTTAGGTTTAGTATTTTTGAGGTTTAGGTTCTATTTAGTTTAGGCTTAGCTTTTTAGGTTTATATGGTTTAGGGTTTAGGGCTTAGGGCTTAAGATTTAGGGCTTAGGGTTTGGTGTTTAGGGTTTAGGGTTTAGGGTTGTAAGATATTGGGTTTAGGGTTTAGTGTTTAAGGTTTTAGGGTTTAGGGTTTAGGTTTAGTGTTTAGGGTTTTAGGGTTTAGGGTTGTAGGTTTAGGGTTTATGGTTAGTTTTAGGGTTTAGGGTTGAGGGTTAGAGCTTTTTTTTGTTTAAATTAGGTAAACTATTAGGTATAGGTTTATTTAGTCTATTCAATTTATTTTTTATTTAATTAAATTTATTTTGTTTTTAATTTTTATTTAGATTTATTTTTATTTTTATTTAGTTTAGTTTATTTATTTTAGGTTTATTTATTTTAATTTAGGTTTTTTATTTTTGCTTTTTTTGTAGGTTTAGGTTTAGGTTTAGGTTTATTTTTTAGTTTAGTTTTATTTTTATTTTATTTTTTAGGTTTAGGTTTTATTTTTTATTTTTAGGTTTAGGTTTAGGTTTCCCTTTTATTTTTTTAATTTTAGGTTTTAGGTTTTTATTTTAGGTTTATTTTTAGGTTTTATTTATTAGTTTAGGTTTAGGTTTTGGTTTAGTTAATTTTAAGTTTAGGTTCAGGTTTTATTTATTTTAGTTTAATTTATTTTATTTTAGGTTTAGGTTTTTTATTATTATTATTTTAGGTGTAGCATTTTTTTTTTAGTTTTGGGTTTAGGATTTATTTTTTATTTACTTTTATTTTCTATATTTTGTTTTATGTTTTAGGTTTAAGTTTTTATTTTGTTTTTATTTTATTTTATTTTAAGTTTATTTTATTTTATTTTAAGTTTAGTTTTTATTTTATTTAGGTTTTATTACTTCAATTTAGGTTTTTTATTTATTTTATTTTATTTTAATTTTTATTTTATATTTTATCTTCTTTTTAGGTTTAAGTTTATGTTTTAATTTAAATTAATTTAATTTTTTTTGGTTTAGGTTTTTATATTTATTTTATTATTAGGTTTTATTTAGTTTAGGTTTAGGTTTTTAGCTTTTCAGGGTTTAGGGTTTTTTTAATTTTTTTTGTTTTTAATTTTAATTTTATTATTTTTTTTTTTTGGGTTTGGGGTTTAGGGTTTAGGATTTAGGGGTTTAGGGTTTAGGTTTGGGGTTTAGGGTTTAGAATTTTGGGTTTAGGTTTTAGGGTATAGGGTTTTAGGTTTTAGTGTTTAGGGTTTAGGTTTTAGGGTTTAGGGTTTAGGGTTTGGAGTTTTTAGGGTTTAGGGCCTAGGTTTTTTTTTTAATAGAGAACAAATTTAGATTCATCATTTCTTTTTTTGATGTCATCAACCAAGTAACCCACCAAGTTTTCTAAGACATAGTGACGACATGGATCAAAAATGAGCATGCATAAAGCAAATAAAAACCCCTAAATAATTAGAAATGTCTCTACTATAAGGACATAGTTCCATAAGCAGTAGATCGGATCGACCATTCTTCTGTTTCTCAAGTTCCCATCAAAACCATCCCAGCCTCTCGAGTAGAGAGATCCACCATCATATCCCCGATCTCTCCCTCCACCACCACCACGGTTGTAACCTCCGTCGCTCCTCCCTCCTCCATAACTAGAACTGCTCTGACCACCTTAGGTTAACAAAATTATTAATTAACTTAAACCTTAAATTTTGAATCAATAAAATTTAATGAAATCACTCATTTCTAATGAATCTAAATGTTAGGTCAATTAAATCAGATCAAATAATTAACCTAAGTACTTTAGGTTAAGCTTAATCCATGAACAAACCTAAGGTACTAATTCATATTAATAAACCTAAACCTCAAGCTTACAAATCCATGAATTAAACAATTTAAGTTAAATTGAATGAAATCAAAATTAAATCTAAACTCTTTAAATTAACATGAGCCAAATCAAATGAAACCCATATAACTTAATTCAAAATGAAACAAATCAAATAAATTAAATTGAACAAAGCAATTCAAACAAGTGAAATAACATAAATCAAATCCAAACATAAATAACATTAAAAGGATTAATTAAGATACTTAAGGATCTTAGTTAGACTTTTTGAAACTTCATTACGATTTAGGATGTTGAATAAAGTGAGTTTCACCTAAAAATAAATTTCATTCTATTTCTCATTCTTAAAAACTTAAATATTAGTTTAACCCAAGAAAATGAATATAAAAATGGGAATTAAACCACTAAACCATTTGAATTTAAACCAACCAATGGTAAAATTTATGCAAATTCAAACTTCAAACTTAAACTTTAACTTAAAAGAGCCTAGCAAAGCCTTACCACAAAAACCCCTCTTCTACACACACTAGATTATTTTGGTCACAGACTCTAGATCTAGGTGAGATCATTCTATGATTTTCTTTAACCTTTTGTGCCATGTTTCACATGTCTGTGTGGTGTATTATTTTAGATTGGATGCCTAGGCTTGTTTGTTCATTAGACTGGATGGTAGGACATTCTTTTTAGAATTAATACTATTTTATGTAGGGGACTGTGTTAAAGGGATCGCTGTAATAAATAAATCATAAAAATGCTATTTGCTTGGAGGTGCTGAAAATCCCTTAACATAGTCCATAGGATAGGTGGGATTAGCAAGCAACTAATGCTAAGACCATATTTTTGTGAAATATAACTACTTTGTGTGTTGTGTGTATTTTCTAACATCTATTTTGCAGTGCTTAGGATTTATTATGAATTTTAAATGTAAATTTGAGCTTAGAATTAGGTTAGGATTTATGGGGTCTAGGATTAGCAAGAGCTGACCCAACCAAGAGATGGTTCGGTGGTCCCCTGTGGAGCTTGATGGATGTCTCTAAAGAAGGACACTTTTTTGGAAAGAAGACCCATAGATCTAAACTTGTAGTTCTAGGCTGGGTTGTATAAGGACAAAACTCGACTGCCCATTTTTCTTTCTTCCGGGGTGTACAGCGGTACCCGACCGCATTGGCCTATTTTTATTAATTTAATTTAGCTTGATTTATTTTGGGTGTGCAATAGATATAACATGCTTTTTCTATGTTTTTTTGTGCTATGTTTATGCTGTGATGAATGCCTGGACATAGGCTCATAGGATAAACTAAATTTTCTATCCAACTAAATCAATTGAAACATAAAAATAAATATAACTCATAATCCTTATATAAAATCCTAGGCATTAAAGAAAGATAAAATATGTAGCAACCCCTTAGCTTGATGTTTTAACATCATCCATAAATTATATTGTTTCACTCTTGATAATGAAGGACTTCCATCCTTGCTAGAGAACCTGGCCTTAACCTTTGAGAGCCTATGATGGAAGTACACCTTCCTATTTTGATTTGGCCCATAATCTTTTTCAAGTTGTATTCATTAGACATAAATTGTATTCCTATGACCTAATATGAATCTTGAGTCAAAAATTCCTAAAATTTGAAAAATATGCATTAGTTAGGTGCATCCTCATGCCCTCCATAATTTTAGAGATTAGGGAGTGAATCTAGGTTCATAGATTTCTTTCCAAAGAATACAACAACCCAGCCATCTTGCATTCAAGTGACTTGACTTCATGAATTTAAAAGGTGGTGTTAGATTGAAGCCTTCTCCAGGTAGGTTGTATGTCTAGAAGAGTCAAGGATAGGTTAGTTCCCTCAAGTGAGGAGAATGGATAATGATTCCCAAGGATAGAATTAGGTCGAGCATCTGACATGTGTTAGAAGCACTTGTAGACTAGGTTCAGAAGCATCCTTTTAGGAATAAGTCTTCAACCCTAGGCATTTCTGCAGTCTTGTGTTGCTAGAATCTAAGCCCTAGATTTCTATGAAAATGACAACTTGAACACTAAAATTAAAATCCCAAATTTGAAGCCCAATCATAGGATAGTTGAAATGTCTACTAGTTATCCCAAGATTAATAAACATTTCCTACTTTTTTCCATTTGACTCTTGAAAATAACTCTCTTCAATTTAGACCTCTCCCAATTAAATTTCCAAAAATCAATCCTTTGAAAGCTACCTTAGTAGTCTTTAGGAATAACCACTTATTTTTTTTAATCGAGAGTATTCTTAGGAAGAGACGCTTCCTAAGATGTAATTAACTATAGAGGCTTGTCTTTATAGGGAACCATGATCCCAGGATAAAATAAACCCTGTTCTACTTTTCCATGTAATTCAGGGGAAAATACTCTGGTACACGAAAGACCCATTAGCCTTAGGAGTGTTTTATTAAAATGATCAAATCCATTATAAAAGAGCATGTTTATCTTTCGAGATAATATGTTTATTCCTTAATGTCATATTTGGTCATCTAAATAAAATATTCCTAAACTCTATGTGATGTCATTTCTTTTCCCTATTCCAGAGAAAACATCAATAGACACAACACAAACACAAACTACACATAAAAATATAAAACCAACACATATCTTTTATCTTGGCTACTCTAAGTTGAGATAACAATGGCAGCCACTCATTAGCTACTCTAAGATGGACTGACATGCTAATGTACTAGTGTGTCACCCCATTAGTCTTCTTTCTTTGGAAGATGTAAGTCTATTATGCTTTCCTTCTTTACTTTGCCACTACACACTAATGAGTGTTTTATTAGTTTAGTAGGCCTTATTGTGTGGCCAGTAAGCTACCTCATGTTGGATTCATTTAAGAGGATGTGAGTCTAGTATGCTTTCTTCTTGAATTAGCCTTAGTAAATCAACGAGGTCAAGTATATTTGAGGTTTAAGATAAGTCCCCTAGCGATTCCTTCCCTTCTGACTGCTTCAAGTCTGGGTCCAGTCCATCCTCGAGGGTCCCCGCTTAGTAGTCATTCTAGGTCTGATAGCATCTATCCCGTCGATGAAAGACTATCCTGTTGATCAATTCAGCTTGGAAAGTTGTAAGCCTACATGCTTTCTTTCCATATTGATCATTGCAGACTGACAAGCACCTTAGGTTGGCTTATTCTAACTATCCTGACAGATACACCACTCATGCTAACTGATACACCTTAGGTTGGTTGGTTCTTACATCTTAGGATACACCACACATGGTAGATGTAAGTCTACTACGCTTTCTCCTTGAGTTGGCCACCATACACCTATAGGCTTTCTTTTCCAGTTTAGGATAAAGCCCCTAACAGCACCTCCCCTATGGGCACTATATTTGGATCACATCCTTTACAACCCCATTTAGATACTACCCGGGTTACTATAAGATTGGACAGTTCCCCTTTCCTAGTAATCACTCCTAGATGAAGAATTCATCCTGTGAATTTGTAGATTCTCCCTTGGTCCAGTACATCTAAGATAGCTCAAGGCTGACATAGCCCCTTCACAGTGTGGTCCCTTGCACATCAATAGGGTGCATGCAAACATATAAATAAAAAATGTATTCACTTGTGGTTTAGGGGGACACCCTTAGCAGTACCTTTTCCCAAGCCGGTATCCTATCTTTAGGGCAGTGTCAGTAAAACTCCCTATAGGAATCACCTCACTACTCTTTAGTTGATATAAGTCCCCAGCGATATTCACTCAGTAGCCACCCCTAAGTCTAGTTTGACTTGTTGTGCTACCAATAGGTCTCCCTAGCTATTGTTCCATGCATTATAAGATGTAAGCCTGTTACACCTTTTTTCTAGCACAGCTATTGCACATCAAAAGGCAACCCCTTAAGTTGGCTATCTCTACCCCACAGCCATTAGACTATCCCTTCGGATTTGTAAATCTGAGATAGGACAAGTCCGATATAGTCCCTTCTTAGTGGGTCCATCACACACCGACATGGTTCATAAATTAAATCTATAAAATTTGACCAAGCTCACATCCCCAGTGGATATGTCCTTAATTCAAAATCAAAGTAAACCAAACAAACCATATCAAATCACATGAAACTAAGATAAAATTAATCCTGAGTACTTTTCAGTTGACATAAGTCCCCAACGACATTCACTCAGTAGTCTCCCTAGGTTTGGTTCAATTTATTGTGCATCCAACAGGTCACCTCAGCAGTTGTTCCTCACTTTGGAAGATGTAATTATGCTATGCCTTGTTCTTAGCATAGTCGTTGCACACTAAAAGGCAACCCCTTAGGTTGGCTAGCTCTTCCCTACAGTCGGTAGACTATCCCTTTGGATTTCTAAACCTGAGGTAGGTTAAGGCTAATATAGCCCCTTCTTAGTGGGTCCACTGCACATCGACAGGGTCCATACATTAACTCGGATTAAATTAAACCCAATCTAATTTTCCCAATTGAGTTAAATCACACCCTTCTATCTAGTGGATCCCCAAATCATATATAAATAAGTCAAGCAAACAAATCAAATTCATAACCAATTAAACCAATTCTCCCAGTAGAGTCTAAATCAAAGAAATCAAACCAAACTATTATCCCTAGTGGATACATCCCCAAACAAATCTTTGAAATCAAACTCAAATCCTAATCACCGATGAATAATCTGAACTTGCTTCCCTAGTGGAAGGTTCATATACCCGATCCCCAGTAGACTAGAGCCCATATCTATAGTAGATTTGCCTCCAGATTAATTAAAATAAAAAAATTTAAATTTGATTCGATCTTAATCTTTGGTTAATTAAAGATTCTTATTCCCAGTGGATCTTCTTTTCACAAATCATATTATCAAATCAAATTCAAACCTTATCCTTAGAATATTTTCTTCTTCTATGCCCTCGATATAGACCCCTAACATGTCATGCCCAATGCATGTGTGATCCCATAGTGGATCTCCCTCCATGTTCTTGACATGGAATTATCATCAAATCATATGTCTTCTCTTATGCACACCTTTAATACTTCAACCAAAAGCCTTATAATGTATTCATTCAAATTTTATAATCTTAACATTGTAATCAACATTTTATGATTTGTGATGGTGCAAGCTCAAACTAACTATACAATCACGCTAAATATATTATAGTGTGAATTAACACACTATATTATATTATAATATAAGAAGTTATAATTTCTTATAATATAATATATTGCCTAACATTACACCTCATTAGAATCACTTAAAAAGAACAAATAGCAAAATTTTCTCAAAATATGAACAATTTTTATTTTGGATGTAAAATTATTATTTTTCTATTAGAAATGGTACAAAATAGCTTAATTTTGATGTTGTTTCTTGGTGTGTGCCATGAATTTTGCCAAATTCTTCCATCTCAACCTTCAAATTAATATTTTTATGGGTTTTCACCCTATGATTTATAACAAAAGTAAAACATACTAAAATGTACAATAACATTTAGTAACACACCACCACATTCATATATATGTGAAGTTATATTGTTATGTACACTAAAATTTAATATGCTTTCATATAATATATTATTTTACATTATACCTTAAAATGAATCACCTTAAGCAAAAAAATTATAAAATTTGGTTGAAAAATGAACATTTATTTTGGATGCAAAATTCCATTCTTTTGATTAAATGACACACCATAGCACACCCCCAATGATGTTCCCTAAAGCTTACTTTAAATTTGGTGAAATCACATCATCTCAGCTTATAAATCAATATTTTTAAGAATTGTACCAGTACAAACTCTTCTGCATCATCCTATGACAAACTAAAATATGCTAAACAATAAGTTGTAGTACACAATAGTATGATATAATGCATGATGCTACACTATGTTATGTCATCCTATATTATAGTACACTATAACATATGATATTATACTATATTGCATATCACATCACAAGGGATTGCCTAAGATAAAAAATCATAAAATTAGACTAAGCAATAAAAATATTATATATTATCATTGTATCACTTACATATTTTAAATTGAAATAATATATTATGATGCCATGCTCTACCTATTATAAATTTGGCCAAATTACACCATTTTAAAGTTTAAATTAACATTTTTATAAATAATGCTAGTGTAGGCTCGACTGCATGATTGTAAAATATTAAAAGAATTTAAAATGTACAGAATAATATATTATGATATATGATGCAATCCTATGCTACAACATATAACATTTATTTCGAACATAAAATCTTACTTTTTAGACTGCATGTATAGCACACCTTTGGTACTACAACCTAATTCCCACTTCAAATTTAACAAATTTCATCATCTGATTTATTATATAAATTTTTTTATAATTTATATTAATATAGATTATAGGGCACAATACCATAATATACTAAAACATTTCAAAACATCTTATAACATCCAAAAACACATCACTACATGCTCAAATATATGATTCTACATTATACTATAATATATGGTATTATAATATGATTTAGGGTATTCAAATATCTAATAGTCAAGGGAAGGACTCTTGAAGACATTTTCTTTAGCTACCATAACTATGTTAGGATTAGGTCATTCTTTAGGTTAACTCCTAATGACATCATTATTCATGGTTTAGGGTTAGTTTAGGGTTTAGGGTTTAGGTTAGTTTTGGTTTTATGGTTTAGGTCTAGGGTTTGGGGTTTAGGGTTTAGGGTTTAGGGTTGTAGGTTTTAGGGTTTAAGGTTTAGGGTTTTACGGTTTAGGGTTTAGGGTTTAAGGTTTAGGGTATATGGTTTTAGGGTATAGGGTTTTTAGAGTTTAGGATTTAGGGTTTAGGGTTTAGGGTTTAGGTTTTAGGTTTAGGGATTAAGTTTTAGTTTAAGATTTAGGGTTTAGAGTTTAAGGTTTTTTTTAAACAGAAAATAAATTTAGATTCAACATTTCTACCTTTTTATTTTATCAACCAAGTAGCACCCCAAGTTTTCTAATGCCCAAGGATGACATAGATATGAGCACCCTTAGAGCAAATCAAAACTCTAAATTAGTAGTCTGTCTTATAAAGACATAGTTCCATAAGCAGTAGATCAGATCGGCCGTTCTTCAATTTCTCTAAATCCCATCAGAACCACCCTCGCCTCTCAAGTAGTGTGATCTGCCATCATATCCAGAATCTCTCCCTCCACCACTACCATGGTTGTAACCTCTCTCACTCCTCCTGCCTCCATAACCACTACTTCTTTGACCACCACCTCCATATGCACCAACACCTCTAGATCTGCCACCACAATGATAACTGTCGCCTCTGCCTTCACCTCCACCACTATATCTAGACTAAGCCTAGTTGACGGTAATGTTCCTTCCATCAAGCTTTCACCGATTCTAAGGGTTTAGGGTTTAGGGTTAGTTCAAGGTTTATGGTTTACATTTTGGAGTTTAGGGTTGTAGGTTGTATGTTTTAGGGTTTAGGGTTTAGGGTTTAGGGTTTTAGGGCTTAGGGTTTAGGGTTTAGGGTTTAGGGTTTTAAGGTTTAGGGTTTAGTATTTTGGGTTTAGGGTATAGGGTTTAGGATTTAATTTTTAGGGTTTAGGGTTTAGGGTTATAAGTTTAGGGTTTAGGATTTATGGTTCAGGGATTAGGGTCTACGGTTTAAAGTTTTTTTTAAAAATTAAGTAAACGAGTAGGTTTAGGTCTATTTAGTTTATTTTTTATTTGTTTGAGATTATTTAATTTTTAATTTTTTACTTAAGTTGATTTTTATTTTTATTTAGTTTAGTTTATTTATTTTAGGTTTATTATTTATGTTTATGTTTTTTATTTTAGTTTATCTTTAGGTTTAGGTTTATTTTTTAGTTGAATTTTATTTTATTTTATTTTTAGGTATAGGTTTTATTTTTTTAATTTTTAGGTTTAGGTTTAGGTTTTCATTTTATAGGTTTAGATTTAGGTTTTAGGTTTTTAGGTTTATTTTTAGGTTTTATTTTTTAGTTTAGGTTTAGGTTTATTTTTAGTTTAATTTATTTTATTCAGCTTAGGTTTACATTTAGATTTAGTTTATTTTAGGTTTAGGTTTATGTTTTATTTATTTTAGTTTAAGTTTAGGTTTATCTTATTTATTTATTTATTTTATTTTAGGTTTAGGTTTTGTTTTAGTTTAGGGTTTAGGTTTTATTTTTTTATTCAGTTTTAGGTTTATTTTTTAGGTTTAGGTTTTTATTTAGTTTTTATTTTATTTTAATTTTATTTTATGTTTAGTTTTTATTTTATTTAGGTTTTTTATTCTTAGGTTTATTTTATTTTTTAGTTAGTTTAGTTTTTTATTTTATTTTATTTTCCTATTTATTTATGTTTAGGTTCTTTTATATATTTTATTTTAAGGTTTGATTTCATTTAGGTGTAGGTTCTTAGGTTTTTAGGGTTTAGGGTTCAAGGTTTATGGTTTAGGATTTTAGGGTTTAGGGTTTAAGGTTTAATGTTTCGGCTTTAGGGTTTTGGGTTTTGGGTTTAGGGTTTAGGTTTAGGGTTTAGGGTTAGCTTAGGATTTAGGGTTTAGGCTTTACAGTTTAGGATTTTTAGGGTTTAGGGTTTAGGGTTTAGGGCTTTGCGATAAATTAAAGTTTATGGTTTAGGGTTAGGGTTAGGGTTTAGGGTTTAGTATTTAGGGTTAGGGTTAGGGTTTAGAGTTTAGGGTTTAGGGTTTGTTTTTGGTTTAAGGTTTAGGGTTAGGGTATAGGTTTATTTAATTTATTTACTTTATTTTTTGTTTATGTTAGTTTATTTTATTTTTAATTTTTATTTAGGTTTATTTATTTTATTTAGCTTACTCTAATTATTTTAGGATTATTTATTTTAGTTTAGGGTTTTTATCTTAGTTTATTTTATAGGTTTAGGTTTATGCTTATTTTTTAGTTTAGTTTTATTTTTGATTTATTTTTTAGGTTAAGGAATTATTTTTTATTTTTAGGTTTAGGTTTTTATTTTATTTTTTTAGGTTTAGATTTTAGGTTTATTTTTAGGTTTTATTTCTTAATTTAGGTATATGTTTATTTTTAGTATATTTTATTTTATTTAGTTTAGGGTTTAGGTATAATTTGTTTTAGGTTCAGGTTTAGGTTTTATTTATTTTAGTTTAATTTATTTCAGTTTAGGTTTAGGTTTATTTTATTTTGTTTATTTAGGTTTAGGTTTTTTTAGTTTAAGGTTTAGGTTTTATTTTTATTTATTTTTAGGTTTTATTTTTAGGTTTATTTTTGAGGTTTAGGTTTTTATTTAGATTTTATTTTATTTTATTTATGTTTAGTTTGTATTTTATTTAGGTGTTTTATTTTTAGTTTAGTTTAGGTTTTTATTTATTTCATTTTTTACTTTTTTTTGGTTTTGGTTTAGGTTTAGGTTTATGTTTTAGTTTAGGCTTTTTTTATTTTATTTTATTTTATTAATTTTATTTTAATTTTAGATTTTTATTTAGGTTAGGTTTAGGTTTCAAACTTTTTAAGGTTTAGGGTTTAGGGTCATTTAAGGGTTTAGGGTTTAGGTTTAGGTTTAGGGTTTAGGGTTTAGGGTTTAGGGTTTAGGGTTTAGGGTTTAGGGTTTAGGGTTTAGGTATTAGGGTTTAGGTTTAGGGTTTATGGTTTAGGGTTTAGGGTTTAAGGTTTAGGGTTTAGGGTGTTAGGGTATTAGGGTTTAGGGTTTAGGGTTTAGGATTTAGGGTGTAGGGTTTTATGGGTTAAGGTTTAGGGCTTAGGGTTTTGGTTTTAGGGTTTATGGTTTAGGGTTTTGTGTTAGTTTTATAATTTAGGGTTTAGGGTTTAGAGTTTAGGGTTTAGGGTTTATAGTTTATTTTAAAATTATGTAAACCAGTAGGTTTAGGTTTATTTAGTTTATTTTATTTATTATTATTATTTAGGTTTATTTTTTATTTTTGTTTAGTTTAGTTTATTTATTTTAGGTTTTTTTATTTTGGTTTAGCTTTTTTATTTTAGTTTAATTTTTAGGTTTATGTTTAGGTTTATGTTTATTATTTAGTTTAATTTTATTTTTTATTTTATTTTTTAGGTTTAGGTTTAATTTTGATTTTTTAGGTTTAGGTGTAGGCTTTTATTTTAGGATTATTTTTAGGTTTTATTTTTTAGTTTAGGTTTAGGTTTTTTTTAGTTTATTTTATTTTATTTAGTTTAGGGTTTAGGTTTTATTTATTTTAGGTTTATGTTTAGGTTTTCTTTATTTTAGTTTAGTTTATTTTAGCTTATGTTTAGGTTTATTTTATTTTGTTTATTTTAGGTTTACTTTTTTTTGTAGTTTCAGGTTTAGGTTTTTTTTTTAGGTTTAGGTTTTTATTTTATTTTATTTTAAGTTTATTTTATTTTTATTTTACATTTAGTTTTTATTTTATTAAGGTGATTTTATTTTTAATTTAGTTTAGGCTTTTATTTATTTTATTTTAATTTGTATTTTCTTTATTATAATTATTTTTTTAGGTTTAGGTTTAAGTTTAGGTGTTAGTTTAGGTTTTTATTTTATTTTATTACTTTATTGTATTATAGTTTATGTTTATTTATTTATTATATTTTTAGGTTTTATTTGTCTTATATTTTTAACTTTTTCAGGTTCAGGGTATAGGGTTTGGTGAGGGTTTAGGGTTTAGGGTTTATGGTTTAGGGTTTAGGGTCTAGGGTTTAGAGTTTATGGTTTAGGGATTAGGGCTTAGGATTTTTTGATTTAGGGTTTAGGTTTAGGTTTTTAAAGTTTAGGGTTTAGGGATTGGGGTTTAGGTTTTAGGTCTGGGGTTCATGTTTTAGGTTCTCTAGTTTTTTTTTTAAATAGAGAACAAATTCAGATTCAATATTTTTTCTTTTTAGTTTTATTTAGGGTCAAGTTCTATTTATTCTTAGGGTTTAGGTTTATTAGGTTTTAGGGTTTAGGTTTATTTTTTTAATTTATTTAGTTACTTTAGGTTTAGGTTTAAAGTTTAGGGTTCAGTGTTTAGTGTTTAGGGATTAAGGTTAGGGTTTAGGGTTTACGATTAGGCTTTAGGGTTAGGGTTTAGGGTTTATGATTAAGATTTAGGGTGTAGGGTTTAGGGATTAGGGTTTAGGGTTTTAAGGTTTATGCTTTTAGGGGTTATGGTTTAGGATTAGAGTTTAGGGTTTAAGGTTTAGGGTTTAGGGTTTAGGGTTTTTAGGGTATATTGTATGTGGTTGTAGGTTTAGGGTTGTAGGTTCAGGGTTCAAGGTTTAGTGTTAGTTTTAGGGTTTAGTTTAGGGTTTAGGATTTAGGATTTGTGGTATTTTTTAAATCAATTAAACCAGTAGGTTTAGGTTTATTTACTTTATTTAGTTTATTTTTTATTTATTTTATTTAATTTTAATTTTTATGTATATGTAGGTTTATTTTTGATTTTTATTTAGTTTAGTTTATTTATTTTAGGTTTATTTATTTTAGTTTAGGTTTTTTATTTTAGTTTATTTTTTAGGTTTAGGTTTTTTTTTATGTTTTGGTTTAGATTTTTATTTTATTTTTTAGGTTTAGGTTTTATATTTTTATTTTAGGTTTATTTTTAAGTTTTATTTTTTAGTTTAGGTTGAGGTTTATTTTTAGTTTATTTTATTTTATTTAGTTTAGGTTTAGGTTTATGTTTAGTTTATTTTAGGTTTAGGTTTAGGCTTAATTTATTTTAGTTTAGATTTAGGTTTATTTTATTTTGTTTACTTTATTTTTATTTTAAGTTTTATTTTTTATTTATTTTTAGGTTTTTTTTAGGTTCAATTTTTTTTAATTTTTATTTTATTTTATTTTATGTTTATTTTATTTTTATTTTACATTTAGTTTTTAATTTATTAAGATTTTTTATTCTTAGGTTTATTTTTTAGTTGTGTTTAGGTTTCTTTATTTTTATTTTTTATTTTATTTTATTTTTATGTTTAGGTTTAGGTTTTAGTTTAGTTTTTTTTATTTTATTTTTTTATCTTATTTAGGTTTAAGTATATTTATTTATTTTATTTTAAGGTTTTATTTAGTTTAGGTTTAGGTTTTTATGTTTTTAGGGTTTTGGGTTTTGGGTTTAAGGCTTTAGTGTTTAGAGTTTAGGGTTTAGGGTTACGATTACAGTTTAGGGTTTAGGGTTTAGGGTTTAGGGTTTAGTTTTAGGTTTTAGGTTTATACTTTAGGATTCTGATTTGGTTTTAAGGTTTAAGGTTTAGGGTTTAGGGTTTAGGGTTAGTTTTAGGGTTTGGGATTAGGCTTTGAGGTTTAGGGTTTTGGGTTTATGGTTTAGGATTAGTTTAGGCTTTAGGGATTCAGGTTTTAGGGTTTAGTGATTAGAGTTTAGGGTTATAGTTAGCATTTAGGGTTTAGGGTTTAGGGCTTAGGGTTTAATGTTTTGGGTTTAGGGTTTAAGGTTAATTTAGGGTTTAGTGTTTAACATATTTTAGGGTTTAGGGTTTGGGGTTTAGGGTTGTAGATTTAGGGTTCAAGGTTTTAGGTTTATTTATTTTAGGTTTTTTTAGGTTTAGGTTTAGGTTTATGTTTTTTTAGCTTAATTTTATTTTTATTATATTATTTAGGTTAGGTTTTTTTTAAGGTTTAGGTTTAGGTTTTCATTTTATTTTTTTAGGTTTAGGTTTTTGGTTTTATTTCATAATTTAGGTTTAAGTTTATTTTTAGTTTATTTTATTTTATTTAGTTTAGGGTTTAGGTTTAATTTAGTTTAGTTTTAGGTTTAGGTTTTATTTATTTTAGTTTAGTTTATTTTAGTTTTGGTTTAGGTTTATTTTAGGTTTAGATTTTTATTTAGTTTCTAGTTTTTTTTTATTTTAGGTTTATTTTATTTATTTTTCATTTAGTTTTTATTTTATTTAAGATTTTTATTTTTAGGTTTATTTTATTTTTTAGTTTACTTTAGGTTTTTATTTATTTATTTAGTTTAGTTTTTTTTTTTTTTTAGCTTTAGGTTTAGGTTTAGGTTTTAGTTTAGGTTTTTATTATATTATATTTTTTATTTTATTCAAGTTTAGGGTTTTCTATTTATTTTATTTTTAGGTTTTATAGAGTTTAGGTTTATGTTTTAGGTTTTAGTGTTTAGGGTTTAGTGTTTAGGGTTTAAGGTTTGGGGTTGAGTGTTTAAGGTTTAGAGTTATAGGTTTTAGAATTTAGAGTTTGGGGTTTAGGGTTTAGGGTTTAGGGTTTTAGGGTTTAGGGTTTAGGGTTTCAAGGTTTAGGGTTTAGGGTTAGTTTTAGGGTTTAGGGTTTAGGGTTAGAGTTTTTTTATTTTTTATTTATTTTTAGGGTTTAGGGTTTATGGTTTTTTTTAACTGAGAACAAATTTAGATTCAATATTTCTTCTTCTCGATTTCATCAACCAAGTAACACACCAAGTTTTCTAAGACACAAGCGACATAGATAAAAAATGAGCATGCATAGAGCAAATCAAAAGGCCTATATAACTAGAACTATCTGTACTGTAAAGACACAGTTCCATATGCAGCTGATCGGATAAGTCGTCCTTCGGTTTCTCCAGTTCCCATCAGAACCACCACGACATCTTGAATAGAGGGATCCACCATCATATCCTCGATTTCTCTACGCCTCCACCGTGTAACCCTTCGCTCCTCCTCCATACCACTTATGACCACCTCCATATCCACCAACATATGATCCCCCCACCCTCCATAACCACTTGCCCGGTTAGAGTGATCACGGTTGGCGATGATCCCATCATGGTTTTTTCCATTCTTAGGGTTTAGGTTTAGGTTTATTAGTTTTATGGTTTATGTTTATTTTTAACTTTATTTAGTTACTTTAATTTTTGGTTTATGGTTTTGAGTTTATGATTAAGGGTTTAGGGTTACGATTTAGGGTTTAGGGTTTAGGGTTTAGGGTGTTAGGGTTTATGCTTTTAGGGTTTAGGGTTTAGGTCTATGGTATAGGGTTTAAGGTTTAGGGTTTATGGTTTTATGGTTTTTGGTTTTGGGTTTTGGGTTTTGGGTTTTGGGTTTTGGGTTTAGGATTTTAGTGTTTAGGGTTTAAGGTTTAGGGTTGTAGGTTTAGGGTTTAGAGTTTAGGGTTGTAGGTTTAGGGTTTTGGGTTTAGGTTAGTTCTAGTGTTTAGGGTTTTATATATATATTTTTTATTTTTAGGGTTTAGGTTTATGGTTCAGGTTTTAATTTAGGGTTTAAGATTTTTGGTTTTTTTAATAGGAAACAAATTCAAATTTAACATTTCTTCTTCTCGATTTCATCAACCAAGTAATACACCAAGTTATCTAAGAGACAAGTTGCAACATAGCTCAAAAATGAGCATGCATAGAGCAAATTAAAAACCCCAAATAACTAGAACCGTCTCTACTGTAAAGACACAGTTCAATAAGTAGCAGATCGGATTGACCATTCTTCAGTTTCATCATTCCCTACAAGAAATAGCCCAGCCTCTCGAGAAGAGGGATCCACCATCATATCCCCAATCTCTACCTCTACCACCAACACGACTGTAACCTCCATCGCTCCTCCCACCTTGATAACCACCACTACTCTGACCATCAGCTCCATATCCACCAGCACCTCCAGATCCCCCACCACTGTGATAACCGTCACCTCCGCCTTCACCTCCACCACCAAATCTAGAGGCTGAACGGTTGTGGTGATGTTCTTGTTATCAAGGTTCTGCCCATTCTTAGAGTTTAGGTTTAGGTCGATTAGGTTTTAGGGTTTAGGTTTGTTTTTTAATTTATTTAGTTACTTTAGGTTTAGGTTTAGGGTTTGGGGTTTAGGGTTTAGGTTTAGGGTTTGGGGTTTAGGGTTTAGGGTTTAAGGTTTAGGGTTTCAGTTTTAGGGTTTATGCTTTAAGGTTTAGGGTTTAGGGTTAGGGTTTATGGTTTAGGGTTTAGGGTTTAGGGTTTTTGATTTAGGGTACGGTTGTAGGTTTAAGGTTTAGGGCTCATGGTTAGATTTAAGGTTTAGGGTTTAAGGTTTATGACTTAGGGTTTAATGTTTTTTTAAAAAATTAAGTAAACTAGTTGTTTAGGTTTATTTAGTTTACTTAGTTTATTTTATTTTTTTATTTTTTACTTTTTATTTAGTTTAGTTTATTTATTTTAGGTTTATTTATTTTGGTTTACATTTTTTTATTTTAGTTCATTTTTTAGGTTTAAGTTTAGGTTTAGGTTTATTTTTTAGTTGAGTTTTATTTTTATTTTATTTTTTAGGTTTAGCTTTTATTCTTTGTTTATAGGTTTATGTTTAGATTTTTATTTTTATTTTTTTGGTTTAGGTTTTAGCTTATTATTTTAAATAAATTTATAGGTTTTATTTTTCAGTTTAAGTGGTTTATTTTTCATTAATTTTATTTTATTTAGGTTAGGTTTAGGTTTAGTTTATTTTAGGTTTAAGTTTAGGTTTTATTTTTTTTGTTAGTTTATTTTAGTTTAGGTTAAGGTTTATTTTATTTTGTTTATTTTATTTTTATTTTGGGATTAGTTTTTTTTAGTTTAGGGTTTACATTTAATTTTTTATTTATTTTCAAGTTTATTTTTTAGGTTTATGTTTTTTTTAGATTTATTTTATTTTTATTTTACATTTGATTTTTATTTTATTTAGGTTTTTTACTCTTAGGTTTACTTTAATTTTTGTTTGGTTTAAGTTTTTATTTATTTTATTTTAATTTATATTTATTTTTTATTTTATTTAATTTTTAGGTTTAGGTTTATTTTTTATTTTAGGCTTTTATTTTATTTTAATATTTTATTTTATTTAGGTTTAATTTTATTTTATTTTTAGGTTTTATTTAGTTTAGGTTTAGGTTTTTAGGATTTTTGGGTTTAGGGTTTAGGGTTTAGGGTTTTAGGGTTGAGGGTTTAAGGTTTTAGGATTTAGGGTTTAGGGTTTAGGGTTAGGGTTTAGGGTTTACTGGTTAGGGTTTAGTTTTTAGGATTTAGGGTTTAGGGTTTTTAGGGTTTAGGGTTTAGGGTTTAGGGTTTAGGGTTTTAGGGTTTAGGGTTTAGGATATATGATTATAGGTTTAGGGTTAATTTTTTGGGTTTAGGGTTTATTGTTAGGTTTTTTTTAATTTTTTTATATTTTTAGGGTTTAAGGTTTAGAGTTTAAAGTTTAGTTTTAAGGTTTAAGGTTAAGGTTATAGTTTCAGGTTTAGGATTTTGTTTTTTTTAACAAAGAACAAATTCAGATTCAACATTTCTTTGTTCTGATTTCATCAACCAAGTAACACACCAAGTTTTCTAAGACACGAGCGATGACATAGATAAAAAATGAGTACACATAGAGCATATCAAAAACCCTAGATAACTAGAACCATCTCAACTATAAAACCAAGTTCCATTGGGTCGATCAAGTTTCTCTAGTTGTCGCAGAACTACCCGGCCTCTCGAGTAGCAGGATCCACCATCATATCCACAATCTCTCCCTCCGCCACCACCATGGAGGTAACCTTCATCGCTCCTCTCGCCTCCATAATCACCATTGCTCTGACCACCACCTTCATATCCACCAGCACCTCCAGATCCCCCAACACCACTGTGATAACCGCCGCCACCGCCTTCACCTCTATCGCCAAATCTAGACTAAGCTTGGTTTAAGGTGATGTTACTACCATCAAGGTTCTACCCATTCTTAGGGTTTCTGTTTAGGTTTAATTTTATTAGGTTATAGAGTTTAAGTTTATTTTATAATTTATTTACTTAATTTAGGTTTAGGTTTAGGGTTTCATGTTTAGGGTTCAGGGTTTAGGGTTTAGGGTTTAGGGTTTAGGGTTTTGGGTTTGGGGTTTAGGGTATTAGGGTTAAGGGTTTAGGGTTAGGGTTTTTTTCTATTTTTAGGGTTTAGGGAATAGGTTTTAGGTTTAAGGTTCAGGTTTTAGTTTAGGGTTTTTGGTTTTTTTTTTAAAAGAGAACAAATTCATATTCAATATTTCCTCTTTTTTATTTCATAAACCAAGTAATACACCAAGTTTTCTAAGACACAAGTGATGACATAAATAAATAATGAGCACGCATAGAGCAAATCAAAAGCCCTAAATAACTAGAACCTTCTCTACTATAAAGACAAGGTTCCAAAAGTGGTAGATTGGATCAGTCATTCTTCAGTTTCTCTAGTTCCTGTCAGAACCACCCCGGCCTCTTGAGTAGCACGATCAACAATCATATCCCCGATCTCACACTCCACCACCACCACGGTTGTAACCTCTGTCGCTCCTCCCGCCTCCATAACCACCACTTCTCTGACCACCACGTCCATATCCACCAGCACCTCCAGATCCCCCACCACCACTATGATAACTGTTGCATCCACCTTCACTTCCAAATTGTAAGCGTTGATGAACATGTGGGGTCCTACAACAAGGGTGGGATAAGAGAAGGTCAGTGAGGGAGAAGTAATCATTGAAAGGCCTATCAAAAACTTCTCGATGAGATCATCTTCAGTGAGGTTAAGCACCTCAGGACTGAACATCAAACCATCATCATACATAGACTGGATGATAAGGCCATAAAATAATGACCTAATCCCCAGCTTAGCGAGAAGAGCATTCTTTGAGGATCCCACCTTATCGCCTTTTTTAATCAGCTCAACCTGGGTGATAATTTCAATAGTACCCTTATTGATCTTAGTTGGGATGTTGAGAACCTAGAAGAAAGAAGTTACTGAAGGATCGGAGTGTTGCTGGAAGAACCACATCAATAGGTGCAACAAGACCATGAGCAGGAGCACCAACTTTGTATTTTGCAACCTCTTGACATCTTTAAGATCACCTTTCATAAAATTTAGGGTTTAGGGTTTAGGGATTTAGTGTTTAAGCTTTTAGGGTTTAAGATTTAGGGTTAGGGTTTAGGGTTTAGGGTTTAAGGTTTAAGGTTTAGGGTTTAGGGTTTTTTATGGTTTAGGGTTTAGGGTTTAGGGTTTAGGGTTGCAGGTTTAGGGTTTAGGGTTAGTTTTAGGGTTTAGAGTTTTTTTTTAAATTAAGTTAACTGGTAGGTTTATATTTATTTAGTTTAGTTAGATTATTTTTTATTTATTTTAGTTTATTTTATTTTTTATTTTTACTTAAGTTTATTTTTTTATTTTAGTTTATTTTATTTTTTATTTTTATTTAGGTATATTTTTTATTTTTATTTAGTTTAGTGTATTTATTTTAGGTTTTTTATTTTAGTTTATTTTTTTGGTTTAGGTTTATGTTTAAGTTTATTTATTTGTTGAGTTTTATTTTTATTTTATTTTTAAGGTTTAGGTTTTACTTTTTATTTTTAGGATTAGGTACTGGTTTTTATTTTGTTTTTTTTAGCTTTAGGTTTTAGGTTTTTATTTTAGGTTTATTTTTAAGTTTTTTTTCAGTTTAAGTTTAGGTTTATTAATAGTTTATTTTATTTTATTTTGTTTAGGTTTAGGTTTAGGTTTAGGATAAATTTATTTTAGGTTTAGATTTAGGTTTTATTAATTTTTGTTTAATTTATTTTAGTTTAGGTTTAAGTTTAGGTTTATTTTAATCTGTCTATTTTATTTTTAGTTTAGGTTTAGTTTTTCCTAGTTTAGGGTTTAGGTTTTATTTTTTATTTATTTTTAGATTTATCTTTTTAGGTTTAGGTTTTTATTTAGTTTTATTTTAGGTTTATTTTATTTGTATTTTATGTTTAGTTTTTATTTTATTTATGTTTATTTTATTTTTTTAGTTTAGATTAAGTTTTTATTTATTTTATTTTAGTTTATTTTTACTTTTATTTTATTAATTTTTAAGTTTAGGTTTATTTTTTGGTTAACCTTTTTATTTAAATTTATTTTTTTATTTTATTTAGGTTTAGGTTTTTTTATTTATTTTCTTTTAGGTTTTATTTGGTTTAGGTTTAGGTTTTTAGGGTTTAGGGTTTAGGGCTTAAGTTTTAGCATTTAGGATTTAGGGTTTTTGGGTTTAGGGTTTAGGGTTAGGGTTTAGGGTTTAGGGTTTAGGGTTTAGGCTAAGCGTTTAGGGCTTTTAGGGTTTAGGGTTTAGGTTTAGGATTTATGGTGTAAAGTTTTGGGTTTGGGGTTTAGGGTTTTAGTGTTTAGGGTTTAGAGTTTAGGGTTTTAGGTTTAGTGTTTAGGGTTTAAGATTTAGGGTTAGTTTTAGTGTTTATGGTTTAGTGTTAAGATTTTTTTTATTTTTTTTATTTTTAAGGTTTAGGGTTTAGGGTTTTGGTTTTCTTTTAATAGAGAACAAATTCAGATTCAACATTTCTTCTTTTCAATTTCATCTACCAAGTAACACACTAAGTTTTCTAAGACACAAGCAATGACATAGATAAAAAATGAGAATGCATAGAGCAAATCAGAAACCCTATATAACTAGATTGTCTCTACTATAAAGACCCAATTCCATAAGCAGCAAATCGTATCAGCCATTCTTCAATTTCTCCAGTTCCCCATGAAACCCCAGCCTCTCGTAGCGGGATCCTCCATCTTATCCCGATCTATTCCTCCACCACCACCATGTAACCTCTATCGCTCCTCTACCATAACCACCACTACTGGACCACCACCTATATATCCACACCTCCATATCCCTCCACTATGATAACGCCTTCCCCTTGCCTCCACGATCTAGATGCACGGTAGGCGGTGATGTTCTTGCCATCAAAGTTCTACTTATTCTCAGGGTTTAGGTTCAGGTTTAGGTTTATTAGATTTTAGGTTTTAGGTTTATTTTAAAATTTATTTAGTTTCTTTAGGTTTAGGATTAAGGTTTGAGGTTAAGGGTTTAGTGTTTAGGGTTTTTTTAAAGCTCAAATGATTCCAAAATAAACAAGAAATTACCAAATCAAACAAGACTTTATCCTCTGACAACTAATAAAATAAGAGAAAATAAATTTAAATTTAAAAATTCACAGAAAGTGTATTTCAAAAAATGATTTAACTCTGAGAGACAATTAAATTTGATTTTATAGAAGTCCAACAAACTTTGTCGAACAAGTTGAAACCCATATCATCATCAGATTCCTCAGCAAGGGCTTCCTTTTTCTTTTCCATTACAGAAGCCGCAGCAGTAGCACCAGCAAGAGTAGTAGAAGTGTTAGGCGTAAGCACATCAAATTTACTAGGATCCTTCAAATACTCCTTAACCTTCTCATCCTGAGGGTATGTGTAATCAATAGCAATACTGACGATGAGGACATTCTTGTAACCATTGATGAACATGTGGGGCATTGTTGTAAGGGTGGAATAAGAGAGGGCCAGTGACAGTGAAGTGATCATTGAAAGGCCTATCAAAAACTTCCCTATGAGTTCATTATCAGTGAGGTCAAGCACCTCAGGACTGACCACTGAACTGTCATCATAGACATACTGGATGACAAGGCCATAAGAGAACGCCTAATCTCGAGCTTAACGAGAAGAGCATCCTTTGAGGACCCCACCTTATCGCCTTTTTTAATCAATCAATTGATAATTTCAAGTACCATTGTTGATCTTAGGGATGTTGAGAACCTCAAAGAAAGAAGTCATGAAGGATCGGACAGTTTTTCATGGAGGAACCACAACATCAATAGGTGCAACAAGACCAACATGGGCAGGAGCATTAACTTTGTATTTTGCAACCTCTTCACTGACTTCTTTAAGAGCACCTTTCTTAAAAAGTAGCTCAACCAGGGTTTAGGGTTTAGGGTTCTAGGTTTATGCTTTTAGGGTTTAGGGTTTAGGGTTAGGGTTTAAGGTTTAGGGTTAAGGGTTTCGGGTTTTGGGTTTTGGGTTCAAGGTTTTCAGATTTTAAGGGTTTAGAGGTTAGGGTTTAGGGTTGTAGGTGTAGTGTTGTAGGATTAGGGTTTAGGGTTTAGGGTTTAGGTATTTTTTTAAATTAAATCGGTGTTCAGTTTATTTAGTTTATTTTATTTTTATTTTATTTTTTTTTATTTTTCTTTAGGTTTATTTTTTTATTTAGTTTAGTTTATTTATTTTGGCTAATTTATTTTTAATTTATGATTTTTTTTTGTTTATTTTTAGATTTAGGTTAAGGTTTAGGTTTATTTTATAGTTGAGTTTTACTTTTTATTTTATTTTTTAGGTCTAGGTTTAATTTTTTATTTTTAGATTTAGGTTTAGGTTTTTATTTTAATTTTTTAGGCTTAGGTTTTAGGTTTATTTTTAGGTTTTATTTTTAGTTTAGGTTTATTTTAATTTATTTTATTTTATTTAGTTTAGGTTTAGGTTTAGGGTTAGTTTATTTTAGGTTTAGGTTTAGGTTTTATTTATTTTAGTTTAGGTTTATTTTATTTTGTTTATTTTATTTTTATTTTATGCTTAGTTTTTTTTTTAGTTTAGGGTTTATGTTTATTTTTTAGGTTTATTTTTTAGCTTTAGGTTTTTATATAGTTTTCATTTTATTTTATTTTAGGTTTATTTTATTTTTATTTTACATTTAGTTTTAATTTTATTTAAGTTTTCTATTCTTAGGTTTAATTTTAGTTTAGTTTAGGTTTTTATTTATTTTAATTTAGTTTATTTTTACTTTTTATTTAATTTTATTTTTAGGTTTAGGTTTTTGTTTTAGTTTAGGTTTTTATTCTATTTAGGTTTAGGTTTTTATTTATTTATTTTGTTTTTTGATTTTATTTAGTTTAAGTTTAGGTTTTTTGGTTTTTAGGGTTTAGGGTTTAGGGTTTAGGGTTTTAGGATTTAGGGTTTTAGAGCTTACGGTTTAGTGTTAGGGTTTAAGGTTTAGTGTTTTCGCTTTAGGGCTTAGGGTTTTTAGTGTTTAGAGTTTAGTGTTCTTTTTTTAACTAAAATGAATTTATTGCTCAGAAAAATTGGTACAAGAAGACCGTATTAGAGACTAAACTCAAAAAGAAAAATAAAAACTACTACTCAAATGAGCTACAGGAGAATCATAAAGAGTTTAGTGCCTAAACTAATAGATCAAAGAGCAATAAAGAGAAAAAAAGAAAGACAAAACTAAAAAAGCTAAAGGCAAAAAAGGGCGGACAAAACTAAAGAATCCATGGAGCTCAAAGAACCTCCAAAGAGATGAAGATCCATAAGAAAAGGAAACCTACAACATGCATTGAAGACAACCTAGCCATCTAAGAAAAGAGACCATCAGTAAGACTCCAACTCCCTCCAAGAAGAAGAGACCAATTGAAAAAGAGAACCTGCAACCTACAAGAAATCTTAGCCAGAAGGAGATCAGAAAACATAAAAAGAAAAAACTCAGGCTCAAATATGAGGAAAAAAGGATAATCACAATAAAGAGGGGCATCAAATCCTAAGTGTATCCAACTTCAAAGGAGGGTTACAAATAGGAAAAGTCACCAGTGACAAAAATATCAAGGAAAAAATCCATCATATCATCATAGCCATCCCAACTAAAGAAAAATACAAACCTATCATAATAGCCACCCAACCAAGAAAAGTGAAGCTAAGGAAACAGAAATAGACAGGAGAAGAACATATAAAATTAATATAAGGTAATCCCAACAAAACAAAATATGAACATCTCTTAAAAAAGAGGGAGAAAAGAAGCTCACGACCTAAAAAAAAAAAGAGCCCTCAAAGAAAAAAAGAGCCCACAACACCAATCCAAAGCCAACAAGGCACCAAGAATGAGCCTAAAACAACACCAATCCAAAGCCAAAGGCAACCAACGAAAAGGAAATAGCCAACAAAGCGACACAATAGAGCACCCACAAAAAATATCCAGAAAGATCAAGAGACAAACCAACCAACAAAAAGAAGATGGCCATGTGGTGTTTATTTTGTGTTGAATGTTGTTTTTGTGTGTGTTTATGTGAGGGGACACCACGCAGATCCATGTACTTATTAGGGTGATGATTAAAGAATAATGTACTATCTCAAGAGATAGAGTCATTATCCTATAATGGACCTAATCACTTAAATGAGGACTCCTAAGGCATGATGGGTCTTCAAATGTACCAAAGATCTTTTCCCTACTTTACATGGAAAAGTAAAGTAGGGTTTATTTTAAGCCAAGTTCATTAAGTTCCCTATGGAGGCAAGCCCCAATTACATCCTAAGGAATGCGATTCCTTAGAAATACTCTTGATTAAGGTAAATGATCATTGCCTCCAAAGATTTCAAAGATAGGACTATCAACCAATTGGTTATTTTTGGAAAACCAAGTGGGATTGATCAAAAGGGAAGAGTTCTTATTGAAACCAAAGGAGATGAGTAAGGAATGCTCATGAAACTAGGAAACCTAGTGAGCATCCCAAACTATCCTATGGTTGGGCTTTATATTTTTTAAGTTGAAGATAATTATCTATTTGAGTTGGATTTTCATTAGAAATCTAGGGCTTACAATTCCACAATACAAGATTGTAGAAATGCCTAAGAGGTGAGGATTTATGCTTGTAGCTCCCAAAGGAAAACAACAACCTCAGATCCTAAATCTAGGGAGCTTTGGCAAGGGCCAGAGCATGACCTAAAACTAAGGCAAAAATGGGTATATAATTTTCCTCCACAAGAGAGAGTAAACCACCTTTCTGTTGGGCTTACAACCACCTAGGGGTGGCCGCTAACTAACTCCTCCTACGATTTAAAAAAAACATGAAGGTAAGTCTTATGCTTTGCAAGATGGCTAGGCTGTTGTTTATTTAGAAATAGACTAAGCCCTTAAACTCACTCCTGAAGGGACTAGATCATGAAGGACATGATTAATGACCTAGAACTAATGTAAATTTTGTCAAATTTTAGTTTGATTTTTCGACATTTTTATTTGACATAGGCTATTGGATTTTATATGCCAAATGCATGAGTAAATTAGTTATGGGCCAAAAACAGAAAGAAGGAGGTGTGTTTCCCCATCGCTCTTAAAGGTCAAGCCATTTTCTCTGGCAAAGGTAGAAGCCCTCCATTAGCAAGAGTGAGATTATATGATTTATGCATGATATGAGACATACAACATCCAGCTAAGGGGTTGCTAAATCTTTTACTATCTTGATTTATTCCTCGGGCTTTAAGTGAGATTATAAATTATTTAATTTAATTTTGAGTTGATTAATTGGATAGAAAATTTATTTTTCCCTAAGAGCCTAATCACATCCAGGCCATTCAACAACCATCAAACAATTAAGAAACTAGGAAAATCATTCCATCATAATTGTGCAATAATAAACATAACATCAATCAATTTATAAAATTAGTGAAAAAGAATAAGTGGATGATGTGGTCGGGTTCCACCTCACAACCCAAAAGAAATGTGGGTAGTCAAGCTCTACCTTTATACAACCCAGACTACAAATGAATAATTATAATTATAAAATGACAAGTGTTATGGGGCTCTTCATTCTTCATCCTCCATTCTTCACTCCTTGTCCTTCATTCCTTCATCTTAATTTGCTCCATTTCTTTCTTTCTTTTGGTTTGGCTTGGGATGTGGTTTACTCCAAGGCCTCACGTGGCATATGAGATGTAGTCTTATAACTAATGTTCACCTTAATCCCCATAACACTTGTTCCAAATCTTAATTGCAAAATTTACATCACAATGGAAAAAGTAAATCTAACTAAACTTGTAAAACAAAGATTAGCTAAACATACCACACAACCCAAGTAGTTATATGAATAAGTTGGACTTAGCACCCCACACATGGGTAACCAAGTCCACCTATCCTAATTTGAGTTATGCTTAGGGGTATAAGCGACCTGCATAACAAAAAGTATTTATATTCTTATTATAGTTCCCCTTAAGCACAACCCCCTGTAAAAGACATGATTAGGCTAAGTTTGCCCTATCATCCAATCTACACACATACGCCTTAACATCCAATCTAAAATAATACATCATGAAATAAAACATTCATCACACCATGCATCGCCCTAACCTAAAGCTAGAAATGGTAACTTAATTAAATGTCTGTGTTATTTTAAGGCTTGTGTGGCATGTCTTAGCTAGGCTTTAAGGTTGGAATTTTCTAAGTGTGAAAGATTCAATTTAAATGGTGGTTTTCTTTTAAGTGATTTAGTTGACTTGTCAATTTTAGTTGGTGATTTGATTTAATTTGAATGAGCTTGACATTTAGTGACTAAATGTGATGAAGAAGAAAAAGAGAAGAGTCTCTTTCATCCTTACCTTAAAACATTCTAAAGGTAGATTCATTAATGAATTTCCTTTAGTGAATGGTTTATTATGTGTTTTAATTGGTCCTAAGTTTAGGTTCTCCTTAAATAGTCTTATTTAAATAGAAAGGCATCTTAGGATCAGTTAGGGTGGATTACTATCACATAACACACATCCCTTCATTTCTTTCCACCATGTATACCATGCATATGAATAATCCTAAACATACATGTACATGCAATGCAAATCTTAACACACTTTGATGATGAATGCAAAGAGATGTGATTTAAAAATTTGGATATTCCATGTGTTAATTGGATCATTGATGCATGTATTTATTATGTAGAAAAGAGGGATTTCTCATCCATGAACTAAATGCACATTAACATGTCTAAAAGTTATAAGTGAGCATGACCCCATTGTTTTCTACACCAAGGGCATAAGGTACAAGTCCTACTTAGGCCTACTTAAAGCCTCGCAGCCCCAGGATATCCAGACTGATGCACCACTTTTCTTAAATACATGTAAATGTACAAAAAGAACCAAATGGATAATGAATCATTCAAAAGATTGTGTTTGGTTTGGTTGTATAATTTACATGTATAATATGAAGATCCTTCTTAAGTCATAACATAAAAATGCATAGGAATAGATTTAAACAAGTGTTGTGTTCTTTTCAAATGAACTATACACTTTCAAATCTTATGTAAATTAATATTAAGAGAAGGAAAGAAAACTTCATAATACACATCTTATGCTATAATCACATGCAAGCCTATAAATATTTATAATTAGTATCACTTCATTCATAATCTTTGATTTATAGGTTTTGAAAATAATTTTTTGTTTTAATAGTGATAATAGCCACTCATATTATTAATTTTAGCCACCACATACAATATGACATAAAAGGAAACATTTCATTTAATTAATTTTTAAATAAATTAATGCATGATTTCATATGGCAAGCAATATTTAGCATGATTGGAAAGAAATGAAAAGGATGCAAGTACATAACTTCATTCACACTAATTAACTCCTAAGGATAATCATATAGAATAAGATTATTTAAAATGAATCAAAAATTTTTTAAAGAGATTCCTATCTTTGAATTTGATTTGCTTTAGGAAATATGAAAAGGTTTTGCTGGTCCTAACCTATTCCCCTCCCAAGTATGAATTGATTTGGTTTATTTTAGGACAATTAGGTTGATTTTATATTTTAATTAGGTTAAGGTATGAATTAAATCCGTTAATTATCCCTTACCTATACCAATTTAACATAGTTAACCAAGTAATTATGAGCCAACATATAATATGCAACCACATGTAAATTAAATCGTAATGCACCTAAGAAATAAAGGGGCTGCAATTGGCTCATAATTACTGATTAATTAAGCTAAAGGGTTTGATTAAGTACTTTTATAATCCCACTACACATGTAGTTTGATTATAATTTTCTTTGGAATTCTCTTAGGTTATTGAACACCTAAGAATTGAATGATTAAGTTCTAGAATGATTCAATTTTGAATTTGATTAATTAAACTATTTAATGAAGTAATTAGGTCATTAATTAATTGCAAGTTGACTAAGTGTTTATCCAAATGAAATAAACTTAGGGAAAGATTAGAAAGAGGTCATAATCTCATTCCCTATGTCCATTCACTATTTCATGATGATTAACAAGTTTAATTAATTAATTTATCACTATTTAACATGTTAATTAATCATTTAATTAATTAAGAGAGTGATTAAGAATGAGACAAGCAATTCCCCTAATTAATCTAGTAATAAATTCCAAGTAAATCATGGGAGGCAGAGGTCATCCCACTAATCAATCTCAAAAAATTTTGAATTAATTACTAGAGTAATTAGGGAGTAATTAGCTTAATTACAATTTCAATAAAATCTAAATTAAGTGAAAATTACTACTCAAAATTAATTGATTTTAATTTTATATTATCCTCCTTTGAATTATCTTCAAAATAAGTGTTTATTTATATTTTTTGGATTTTTCTACAATTAGTTATGAATTTTGGAAGTTCCACCATTAAAATTAGATTAACTAAGCCTAATTAAATCCTTAATCACATCGGGTCACGTAGTGGCTAACACGACATGCTTTCCATGTGGCACGATGGGATTGATTATTTAAGTTGTCATATCTGTAGGCTAAGTCAATTGATGGTGGACGCACTTTCTCTACAGGCCATCCGATCTAAGATCGGATGGCCGAGATTAATCCTGTAGTTTAAGCTTATAATCAGAGTGAATCTAACATGATTTGATCATAGTTGTTCATTCCAATCATGTGGAACCGATGATGTGTGATCTATCTTCTCCTGAGTGGCGAGAGACAGATGTCGTCAGTCGATCGTTACTTGATCTGACCTCACTCGAGCTCAAAAGGAGCTCAAACTCATCCCACACCTTCGGACAAGCACAAGCAATTCATATAACAGTAGAGATCACATGACTTGACAATTTCCTTCATAAAGGACCAAGCAAAATTTATCCTATGGTCGGTTTCAATGGCATACCTCACCGGAAGCTATCACCGGTGCTTCCAATGGAGGAAGTAGCTTTGTCTAGTAGAGATGAAGCCCTGTTGAAGGAATTGGCTCTTGATTTGAAGAAGATGGCTCAGTTGACCAAGCTCCCCTTCAATGGTGATTGGGCTTGATCAAAGTAGTGCTTCTCATGGTTTGGAGGCTTGGGAAATGTCCTGATTGAGCTCAATGAGGTCCAAGGATGATGTGTGCAAGGTTAATTTGATTTTGGTTGAGAATTGGATGTGTTAAGCTCGGGATTGATCTACCCTTGTTGATTCGACCTCTAAGTGGACCGGTGCTTCTTAACTCCATGCCATATGTTGCTTGGATACTAGTTGAGTTGGATATATCTAAAAATATCCAAAGGAAATTTGGCTAGGATTAGAAATGATATCGCAAAAGTGGATTTAGAATTTCCCAATTTTTTGTTCTCATTGCAAAATTCATGGTCATGGGATTTGATTTCTTTGTGGTTCATCCACACCTTAAGAAAAGTTTTGCTAAGCTCCCTCTCTTAAGGTTAAACTACAAAACATTATTTTATATATATCTCCTTATATATTTCCTTGAGCTTTCCTTAATTTGATATTGATCTTTCGCCTGTTATTTGCGGATGCCACACTAGCTAACAAGGATGATGTCCCTTTGAATGAGATTTTCCATTTGAACCATAATAATAAAGGTAATAATGTAACTAAGAATAGTTTTTCAAAACTTATGGATGCTGACCGTCTCTCAAATGACTCTACTCCAGCCTCTTTGCCACCTTTAGTTAAAGAAAATGTGATTCCTCAAGAAGGAATGGCTGGCGTTCAAAATTTGGAGAAAGCTTCTACTCTTGTTTTAGGTACATGTGCTTTAGCCAGCTCTAATCCTTCTTGTGCTTCTTCATCTAACTTGGAATAGATTCTTAATCAATTTTACAACATAATAATGAATTGGAAGAAGGTGAACTACCATGTAATGCTATTTTCAATGTACCTCCTTTTTCCAAGCAATTCTCTGATCAATCTTTATCAGATGGTGATGTTGTGGATATGGCCAATAAATTTCAGACAATTTTTAGAAAGAAAAATAAAACTTCTAAAACTAGACTTCCTAACTTTGCTAGAGTTACTAGATCTGGCTCCTCTACCCAAAAATAAATGGTCTCATTTCTTATCTAGAATGCAAGAGGGATTGGTACCCTCTCTGTTAGAAATAGAATCAGTATTTTAGTTTTCTCTCATAACATTTCCATTTTGGCTATTTTGGAACCCTTTATTCTTCCCTCTAACATTGCCTCTGTTGCTAGAATTTGGCTTTAGTAATTTTGTTTACTAATTTGAGCAATAAAATTTGGATTTTTTGGAAGAGTCCATTTGTTTTACAAGTTATGTAGGATTTACCCCAAGTTGTAAATGTTAAAATCACTTACAAAAATTGGTGTTGCTTTGGGTCTTTTGTCTATGCTTCTTGTAATAGGAATGGTAGAAGGCTTCTATGTGAAGATCTTGTTAGTTTCTCTTCCTCTATGAATGCTCTTTGGTTTGTGGGTGGAGACTTTAACATTATATCTTCCTCTTTTGAGAGTTGGTGGTAATTCTCCAAACTTATTTTCCATGGAGGAATTTAAGAACATGATCCTTGTTTGTCAACTTACTGATATTGGATTTATTGGGTCTCACTTCACTTGGAATAATCACAGACTTTGGAAAAGATTAGATAGGGTCCTTTTTAACAATATGTGGATCAACCTTTTCCCTGTTACTTCTATTGAGCATCTCAATAGAACCCTATCAGACCATTCTCCTTTACAGATCACTATAAATGTTAATGCTACTAAACCCTCCTCTCATATCCCATTCTGATTTCAAAATATGTGGCTTATGGATGATAGATTTATGGATGTGGTTGCTAGCAATTGGAGTGAACCTCTCCATCCTGATGATTCTATTTTTGGGATGACAAGAGTGTGGTTCAAATTAAAAAGTCTTAAATAATGCCATAATTGGTGGAACAAACACTATTTCAAAAACCTTTTTGTTAATATCAAAGAATTAGAACATGAGGTTATAGCTTTTGAAGATGCTACGTGATCCATCTAAAAACTCCTTATTAACTCAAGCCAAAAATAGGTTAACATGTTTCCAAGACATGGAGGAGACCAATTGGTTGCAAAAAGTGTCTATAAAATGGATATATAATGGTGATCAAAATACCAAATATTTTCATGCCATGGTTAAGAAGAAAAAGGAGTTAAATAACATTAAAAAAATTAAAACTAATGATGATATATGGTGTACTGATAATAAGGAGCTTACTGATTCTGGCGTTTCTTTCTTTAATGAGCTACTTAATAAAAATGTGACTTATGATGCAATTTCCTTGCTTAAAGTTATTCCTAATCTCATTTCTGATGAAGATAACAATATGCTTATTTCATTACCCTCTGAATCCAAAATTGCTAACATTTTGTAAAATATGAATACAGATTCTGTAGCTGGTCCTGATGGATTTACCACCTTATTTTTTCAAAAATGTTGGTATATCATTAAAGAAGATTTGGTTAATGTTGTTCTTGATTTTTCAAGGGAAGTATCCTCCCCAGATATTTTCTAGCACTTCCACTATTTTAATCCCTAAAATAGAAAATCCACGAACTTTGGAGTCATTTTAGGCCAATTAGCTTGTGTTACTAAACTCATCTCTAAGATTCTGGCTAAAAGATTAAGTATTCTACTTCCTAAAATTATCTCCCCTAACCAAATAGGCTTTGTTAAAGAGTGTTCTATTTCTGATAATGTTCTTTTAGCTCAAGAGGTGATCCGTGGTTTAAATGCCAAAGTTTGTAGTGGTAACTTGCTCTTTAAGCTGGACATTTCCAAAGCTTATGATAACATTGGTTGGGTTTTCCTATATAAAATTTTGGCTTTATTTGGATTTTGAAGTCATTTTATTACTTTAATTAAGAATGGTATTGAGAATTCTTGGTTTTCTTTACTTATTAATGGTGAAGTTCATGGATTTTTCTCTTCCTCTCACGAGCTAAGGCAAGGGGATCCTCTTTCTCCTGCTCTTTTCATTATTACTGTGGAATTTCTCTCTAGAAGTCTTGAGCACATGTTTTCTAAAATGCCTAACATGTATTACGAAATAAGGGGTGGCATTCCCATTTCCAACCTCGCTTTCGATGATTTCATTATATTTTTGCAATGGTTCTATTCTACACATTTAAAATTTATATGTTCTTTACTCTTTTGGTAGGGAAAGTGGTTTGAAGATTAATCCTGATAAAGTTTTTTTATCTCTAGCTCTTCTATTTCTTTATCTAGGATTAATGCTATTAAGAATATTACGGGCTTTGCACATCAAACCTTGCCTATCAAGTATCTTGGCAATCCTTAAGAATATTACGGGCTTTGCACATCAAACCTTTGCCTATCAAGTATCTTGCAATCCTTTAGGAATGAAAAGATCTTCCTTATTTGATGAAGTTATTAAGAAAATAAATAAGAAAATTTCCTCTTGGGAGTTCCACTTACTTTCCTTTGGTGTTAGACTTATCTTGATCAAAAGTACCCTTTGCTCTTTGCCTTTGTATCTTTTGTCCACTATTGTCCACTTACTTTCCTTTGCACTTTTCCTTTGTATTAATGAAGGTGGTTTGGGTTGCAAAACTTTAAAAGACTCCATTAAATGTTTTTCACACAAAATGTGGTGGAATTTAAGAAACAATCATAATTGGTCTCAATTTATGCTTGATAAATCTTGTGAAACACCCTCATTTGAACTTTCAAACCTGGGGACTCGTCGGTGTGGAAAATACTTTGTAACATCAAGTGGAATGCTGAGAATCTTATCTCTTGTGGTGTGAATTCAGGCTCCTCTTTCTTTTGGCAAGACAATTGGCTGGGACAAGGTTCTATTGATTCTTTGCTTAATACTCATTCCACTGTGAGGCTTAAGGTAAGTCATTTCATTACCCAGAATAATTGGGATATGGACCAATTAATCTCCATTGTCCCTAAGGTGATAGTTGACCAAATCCTTACAATTTGTCCATTACCTAATAAATCTGACCAAATCCACTTCAATAATTCCTCCTTTGGAGAATTTGTTTTTAAGAATGTTTGGCACTCTTTCAGACTTAAAACTTAAGAGTCCTTAGTTTTCACTAAAATCTAGAATATCTTTATCCCTACCATCTTTTTTGTTTTAACTTGGCGCATTCTAACGCAATACATTCTTGTTGATAATTTAAAAAATGTTTCCACCTCCTCTCTAGATGCCAATGTTGTTTTCTATCGAAACTATGGATCATGTGTTTATGAATGGCTCTATTATTGTTAAGGTTTGGAGCTAGTATGATAGCATGTTTAATAGTTTTCATTTCGATGTTTCATTTTCTATTATGCAACTTCTTGAAAGTTTTTTCTCTTATACTCCTAAAGCCTATGTCAAAGTTGTTCTAGCCACTACTCTTCTGTGGTATATTTGGCTGGAAAGGAATGATGCTAAGCATCATGATAAACCTATGAACTATCATCGTATTATTGTTGGAGCCAAATGTAAAATTATGCCTCTTTATAAAGCTAACCTTCTTACTTTCTTTAGTTTCGAAAGATACAAATATATGGCCTTGAACTTTGAGATTAATCCTCCTTCTTGTGGTATTGCTCCTAACCATAAAATTATATACTAGATGAGGCCAAATTATCATGTCATTAAGGTTAACACTAATGGCTCCATTTCTAATGGATTTTATGGTTGTGGGAGGATTTTAAGAGATTATAGTGGTCAGGTTATCTCTGCGTTTGCTGCTCCTCTAGAACCCTATTTTGTTTTATGTGCTAAGCTTAAAGGTCTGTACTATGGGATTTTTGTCTGCTTATAGAAAGGATTTCAGAGATTTGGTTCGAAGTTGATGCTCTCCTTCTTCTTGAACTATTAAATTCGAGCTCATGGAAATGTTGAAGTGTCTTATTTACTTAGCCAGAGTAGGAGGCTTCTTGCCAACCTAGATTATCAAATTTCTCATATTTATCAGGAAGGTAATTCTTGTGCTGATTTTTTTTTTAATTGGGGAGCCAAGTCTTCCACTTTGAATCTATTCTCTAATGATGATATTCCTTCACTTTTAAGGGGCTTGTGAATCTTGATAAAACTATTGCTTTATGTTAGAAATTTTTAAGCTTTTATGATTCTTTTTCTGTGGAGATATGGCTTTTTCCTAAGCTTTGGGATCAATTAGTTATCATTTTCATCCTCTGTTGGTTTGGGCTGGTCTTCATTTCTATGATGTTTGCTGTTGTTATCCCTTCTACTTTCTGTTTTGCATTCTTTACTATGCTAGTAGAGGTGGTTGCTATAGATGGTGGCTGCTAGGACCTGCTTGTCCAATCCTGGGTGAGTCCTTTTCCGGCTAGATCTTTCTGCAATCATTTTTTTATGCTTCCCATTTCTAGGTTGGCCGTTCTATGGGTTTGCATGTTTCTCTGGGACAGCTAGGTTATGTTGCTCTTATTATTAACCATACAAGAGCTCTCCTCTCTCAAGTCTGCTTTAAAATCACTCACATCTGGCATGAAGGAAATGCTTGTGCTGACTATCTTGCCAATCTTGGAGCTAGACTAGATGAGCTCACCCTTTTTGATCATTTAGTCTTCTAAACAATTATAGAGATTAATCTCTATAACTCTAGATTACCTTATCTAAGAAATTAATATGTATATGTTGGTGTTTACTATTTATTGTATTTTTTGCTTTATGTTTCTTTTGATCTGTTCTACTTCCTTCTCATTTTTTTGCATTTCTTTGGTTATCTTGTTTTGATGGTATTTGGTCCCTAATCCTCATCTACTGGTTACCAGCTGCCTTTTTTTTCCCTTCTTTTTGCTGGGTTCTATTTTCACTGTTGATAGCTCTATCTGTTGGACCAGTTACCTATCTCACTAGATCAGCAAGGTTTTGTTCCTACTCAACCAGCATGAATTTTTAGTTGCTTTGCTGAATATGACTACTATTTCTTTTTCTCCTTTTATTGATGTGATTATTGTGATTGTCTTGCAAGGTAGGCATCTCTTTTGCTTTTCCTTTCTTTTGGGTTCTGTTGCTGCTATTTGCTTAGCTGCTGACAGTTTACCCTTTACTTGAAGGCTGTCTTCACTAGTTTTTTTCATGGAATCTTTTTATGGTTGTTTTCTACTTTGGAGTTGTTCAGTATCACCTTGGTTGGCTCCATTTTCTATTATGTGGTATTTCTTATCGACTGAATGGATTAATGGGTTATTTTGTTATGTAGGCTAATTCTTTCTGTTGGTTTTTTGTATGGCTATTTGTTATGTTGTTTGTTGCTTGGTTAGCTTCAGTCCCTGTGACTGGGCTATATGTTTTTCACTGCGGGTTGAGGTCATTTTTGGATCAAATGGTTTATAATTACTATAGTGATCTAGCTTTTAATAGGTGGATATTTCTCCTGACTTTTGATCCGATTAGGCTCTCATCTTTGGTTCGGGTTTACTGCCTTGTTGATCTCCTTATTGATCTCCCTAAATGCCTGTATTTTTTTGGCTATTTCTTGTCAAGCTATGTTGAAGGGTGTATTTGGTTGGCTGCTCCACATCAAGCTTATGCATGGAATGTAGGTTTGTAAGCTATGATGGCTAGGATGATTTCACTCATAAACTAGCTAGTAGCAATAATTATGATGCAACCCTTCTTTGGAGGTTTAGATGCTCATGTTTGTGGTTGCCCCTTTCATGGGTGATTGATCCTAAGCCTTTTCTTCACTCTATTATCTAAATATCTTTTCCTTTTCCTAGCCTTCTCAATTTACTTTACTTGCACCTCTTTAGTTGTACTAACTCCTTTTCAGAAGTTTACAGGTTTAGTATTTTCTTTGCAGGTTTTCTTCACAAGTTCCGATGACATAGATTAAAAATGAGCATGCATAGAGCAAATTAAAAACCCTAAATAACTAGAGCAGTCTCTAATATAAAGACACAGTTCCAAAAGCAACAGATCGAATCAGCCATTCTTCAGCTTCTCCAGTTCCCATCAGAGCCACCCCATCCTCTCGAGTAGCGGGATCCACCATCATATCCCCGATCTCTCCCTATGCCCCCACCATGGTTGTAACCTCCGTCGTCCCTCCTGCCTCCATAACCACCACTGCTCCGACCACCACCTCCATATCCACTAGCACCTACAGATCCCCCACCACCAATACGATAATCACCGCCTCCACCTTCGCCTCCATGTAGATCAGGGAGCACGATTGTGGTGATGTTCCATCAAGGTTCTGCCCATTCTTATGGTTTATGTTTAGGTTTAGGTTCATTAGGTTTTAGGGTTTAAGATTATTTTTTTAATTTATTTGGATACTTTAGGTTAGGTTTATGGTTTAGGGTTTGGGATTTAGGGTTTAAGGTTTAGGGTTTAGGGATTAGGGTTTATGGTTTAGGGTTTAAAAAAAATTTAGAAAACCAATAGTTTAGGTTTATTTAGTTTATTTTTTATTTATTTTAGTTTTTTATTTTTATTATTTTTATTTAGGTTTAATTTTTATTTTATTTATTATTTTATTTTTAGGTTTATTTTATTTTTTAATTTAGTTTAGGTTTTTATTTATTTTATTTTAGTTTAGTTTTTATTTTTATTATATTTTATTTTTAGTTTCCTGTTTAGTTTAGGTTTAGGTTTAGGTTTTAGTTTAGGTTTTTATTTTATTTTATTTTATTTATTTCATTTAGGATTAGGTTTTTTTTAGGTTTCATTTTTAGGTTTACATTTTTATCTAATTTTTATTTTATTTTATTTTAGGTTTATTTTATGTTTATTTTATTTTTATTTTATGTTTAGTTTTTATTTTATTTAGGTTTTTTATTCTTAGGTTTATTTTTATTTTTTGTTTAGTTTAGGTTTTTTATTTTATTTTATTTTATTTTATTCTTGGGTTCATTTTTATTTTACTTAGTTTAGTTTATTTATTTTAGTTTCTTTTTAGGTTTAAGATTTTATTTCATTTTTTTAGGTTTATGTTTTAGGTTTTAATTTTAGGTTTATTTTTTGGTTTTATTTTTTTAGTTTAGGTTTAGGTTTATTTTTAGTTTAATTTATTTTATTTAGTTTAGGTAGGTTTCATTTATTTTAGGTTTAGATTTTATTTATTTTATTTTAGTTTATTTCAGTTTAGGTTTAGGTTTATTTTATTTTATTTATTTTAGGTTTAGGTTTTTATTTTATTTTATTTTAGGCTTATTTTTTTATTTATGTTTAGTTTTTATTTTATTTGGGTTTTTTCTTTTTAGGATTAATTTTTTTAGCTTAGTTTAGGTTTTTATTTATTTTGATTTAGTTTAGTTTTCAATTTTTATATTATTATATTTTTTAGGTTTATGTTTAGGTTTTAGTTTAGTTTTTTTATTATTTTTTCTTTTTTTATTTTGTTTAAGTTTAGGTTATTTATTTATTTATTTTATTTTTAGGTTTTATTTAGTTTATGTTTAGATTTTTAGGTTTTTTGTGTTTAGGGTTTAGGGTTTAGGGTTTAGTGTTTAGGGTTTGGGGTTTAGGGTTTATGGTTTAGGGTTGTAAGTTTTAGGTTTTCTGGTTTATGGTTTAGGGTTTAGGTTGTAGTCTTTAGGATTTAGGGTTTTAGGGTTTTGGGTTTAGCGTTTAGGGTTTAGGGTTTAGGGTTTTAGGGTTTAGGGTTTAGTGTTTGGTGTTGTAGGTTTAGGGTTTATTTTAGGGTTTAGGGTTAGGGTTTTTTATTTTTTATTTTTATCATTTTATTTTTTAAATTAAGTAAACTAGTAGGTTTAGTTAAATTTAGTATTTATTTATTTATTTTAGTTTATTCTATTTTTTAGTTTTATCTAAGTTTATTTTTATTTGCATTTTTATTTAGGTTTTTATTTAGTTTTCATTTTATTTTAGTTTAGGTTTATTTTATTTTAATTTTAGGTTTAATTATTATTTAATTTAGGTTTTTTATCATTTAGTTAAGTTTAGGTTTTTTATTTATTTTATTTTAGTTTAGTTTTTATTTTCTATTTTTTTCATTTTAGGTTTAGGTTTAGGTTTAGGTTTTAGCTTTTTAGGGTTTAGGGTTTAGGGTTTATGATTTGGGGTTTAAGGTTTAGCATTTAGGGTTTAGGGTTTAGTGTTAGTTTAGGGTTTAGGTTTTAGCATTTAGGGTTTATGGTTTATTGTTTTATAGTTTATGGTTTGGGGTTTAGGGTTTAGGGTTTTTAAGGCTTAGGGTTTAGGGTTTAGGTTTTAGCATTTAGGGTTTATGGTTTTGTGTTTTATGGTTTAGGGTTTGGGGTTTAGGGTTTAGGGTTTAGGGTTTAGGTTTTAGGTTTACGGTTCTGGTTTTAGTTTAAGGTTTAGGCGGAGGCTGAGAGGCGTTATGTGGTGAGGTGGGGATTTGGAGGTGCTGGTGGACATGGAAGTGGTAGTCAGAGACTTGGTGGTTATGGAGGAAGGAGGAACGATGGAGGTTACAGTGGAAACAGTTCTAGTTATCTAAACCCTAAACCCTAAACCCTAAAACCCTAAACCCAAAACCATAAACTTTAAACCCTAATCCCTAAAACCCTAAACCCTAAACCCTAAAACCTAAACCCTAAGCCCTAAATCCTAAACCCAAAATAAAACCCTAAACCCTAAACCCCAAACCCTAAACCCTAAACCCTAAATCCTAAACACTAAACCCTAAACCCTAAACCCTAAAACCTACAACATAAACCCTAAACCCTAAATCCCAAACCCTAAAACATAAACCCCAAACCCTAAAACCTAAACCTAAACCTAAGCCTAAACCTAAACCTAAATAAATAAACTAAAATAAAAAACCTAAACTAAAATAAATAAACAAAATTATATAAAAATAAAAAATAAACATAAATAAAAATAAAAAATAAAATAAACAAAAATAAATAAAAATAAACTAGAATAAACCTGGTTTTGCTTAATTAAAAAAAAACCATAAACCTTAAATCTAAAATACTGACCAACTGAACTTAAACTTACCTAAACCCTAAATCTTAAACCCTAAAAAACCTTAAACCCTAAACCCAAAACCCTAACCCTAAACCTTAAACTCTAAAAGCATAAACCCTAAAACACCAAACCCTAAAACCTTAAACCTAAACATAAAGTATATAAATAAGTGAAATAAAGCAACCTAAGCCCTAAAACCTAATAAACCTAAACCAAAAGCTAAACCCTAAGAATGGGCAGAACCTTGACAGTGAGCATCATCAATCAGCTCAATCTAGATCAGGTGAGAATGCGGAGGTGGATTATCACAGTGGTGGTTAGGGATGAGGTCGGTGGACATGGAAGTGGTGAGGCGGTGGTGGTTATGGAGGAAGGAGGAACGATGGAGGATAGTTAGCAGTTCTAGTTATCTACCTAAACCCTAAACCCCTAAACCATAACCCAAAAAACTAAACCTAAACCCTAAAACCTAAAACCCCAAAGCCCTATCCTAAACCCAAAACCCTAAACCCTAAACCTTAAAACGCTAAACCCTAAACCCTAAATCCTAAACACTAAACCCTAAACCCTAAACCCTAACCAACATAAACCCTAAACCCTAAACCAACAAAAAAAACCCCAAACCTAAAACCTAAACTAAACCTAAGCCAAACCTAAACCTAAATAAATAAACTAAAATAAAAACCTAAACTAAAATAAATAAACCTAAAATAAATAAACAAAATTATATAAAAATAAAAAATCAAACATAAATAAAAATAAAAAATAAAATAAACAAAATAAATAAAAAATAAACTGAATAAACCTAAACCTACAGGTTTACTTAATTAAAAAAACCATAAACCTTAAATCCTAAGCCCTAAACCATAAACCTGCAACTTTAAACTTACAACCCTAAACCCTAAATCTTAAACCCTAAACCCTAAACCTTAAACTCTAAAAGCATAAACCCTAAAACACCAAACCCTAAAAACCTTAAACCTAAACATAAAGTATATAAATAAGTGAAATAAAGCAACCTAAGCCCTAAAACCTAATAAACCTAAACCAAAAGCTAAACCCTAAGAATGGGCAGAACCTTGACAGTAGAAGCATCATCATCAATCAGGCTCAATCTAGATCTGGCGGTAGAGGCGAATGCTGAGGTGGCGGTTATCGCAATGGTGGTCAGGGATCTGGAAGTGTTAGGGACATGGAAGTGGTGGTCAGAGCAGTGGTGGTTATGGAGGAAGGAGGAATGATGGAGGTTACAGTGGAAACAATTCTAGTTATCTAGGGTTTTTGATTTGCTCTATGCGTGCCCAATTTTTATCTATGTTAACAGTAGCGTCTTAAAAAATTTGGTGTGTTACTTGGTTGATGAATCAAAATGAAGAAATATTGAATCTGAATTTGTTCTCTGTTAAAAAAAATCAAAAACTTGAAACCCTAAACTAAAACTTTAACCCTAAACCTAAAACCAAAACCCTAAACCCTAAACCCTAAACCCTAAACCATAAAAACCCTAAACCTTAAACCCTAAACCCTAAACCCTAAACCCTAAACCACAAACCCTAAACCCTTAACCCTTAACCCTAAACTAACCCTAAACCCTAAACCCTAAAAATCTAAAAACCATAACCTAAACTAAATAAAACCTAGAAATAAAATAAATAAAAAAAACTTAAACCAAAATAAATTAAAAAATTTAAATAAAATAAAAAAATAAATGAAAACCTAAACCTAAAAAGAAAAAAAATAAAACTTAAAAACTAAACTAAAATAAAATAAATAAAAACTTAAACTAAACTAAAAATAGAAAACCTAAATAAAATAAAAACTAAACCTAAAATAAAAACAAAATAAACCTAGAATAAAATAAAATAAAAATTGAAAAAAAAATAAATAAAAGCTAAACATAAAAAAATAAAATAAAAATAAAATGCAATTGAAAAATAAACCTAAACCTAAAAAGTAAACTAAAATAAGAAACCTAAAATAAATAAGTTAACCTAACTAAAAATAAAAAAATTAAACCTAAATGAATATAAAAAAAGTATACTAAAATTTTTAAAATATAAACTAAACTAAATATACTAAATTAACCTAAACCTATCGGTTTACTTAATTTCTAAAAAAACACTTAAACCCAAAATCCTAAACCCTAAACTGTAAACATAAACCATGTCCATAAACCCTAATCCCTAAACCCTAAAAAACTATAAACACTAAACCCTAAACCCTAAACTCTAAGCATAAAACAAAACCCTAAACCCTAAACCCTAAACTAACCCTAAACTAACCCTAAACCCTAAATCTTAAACACTAAACCCTAAACCCTAAATCTTAAATCCTAACCCTAAACCATAAAACTTAAAAGCATACAACCTAAAATCCTAAACCATAAACCCTATACTCTAAACCCTAAACCCGAAACCTTAACCCTAAACCCTAAACATAAACCTAATGTAACTAAATAAATTAAAAAATAAACCTAAACCTAAACTGAAAACCTAAGAATGGGCATAACCTTAATGGCAGGAACATCATCGTCAATCATGCTTAATCTTGATCTAGTGGTGGAGGCGAAGGCGGAGGCGACGATTATCATAGTGGTGGTGGGGAATTTGTAGGTGTTGGTGGATATAGAGGTAGTGGTCAGAGCAGTGGTGGTTATGGAGGCGGGAAGAGTGAGGAGGTTACAGTCGTGGTGGGGGCAAAAAAAAAGATCAGGATATGATTATGGATATTATTCGAGATCTGGGGTGGTTCGATGGGACTGGAGAAAAGCGAAGAGCGATCCAATCTGCTTATGGAACATGTCATTCTGGAGATGGTTCTAGTTATCTAGGGTTTTTTATTTGCTCTATGCCTGCTTATTTTTTATATATGTCTTCACTTGTGTCTTAGAAAACTTGGTGTGTTACTTGGTTGATGAAATCATAAAGAAAAAATGTTTAATCTAAATTTATTCTCTGTTAAAAAAAAAACCCAAAAACCCTAAACCTTAAACCTAAAACCTAAACCCTAAACCCTAAACCCTAAACCCTAAACCCTAAACCATAAACCCTAAACCCTAAACCCTAAAACCTAAACCCTAAACTCTAAACCCTTAACCCTAAACCCTAAAACATAAACCCTAAACCTTAAACCCTAAACCCTAAACCTTAAACTCCAAACTAAAAAACCTAAGTAAAACCATAAAAGATAAAACCTAAACCTAAATTAAATAAAACTTAAAAATAAAATAAATAAAAAGCCTAAACCAAATAAAATTAATATTAAAATAAAATAATAACATAAACTAAAACCTAAACCTAAACCTAAACCTAAAAAAGAAAATAAAATAAAAAAATAAAACTAAACTAAAATAAAATAATAAAAATCTAAGCTAAACAAAATAATAAAAAACTAAACCAAAAATAAAAATAAAAAGAGCTAAAATAAAATAAAGTAAAAACTAAATAAAAACCTAAATAAAAGATGAAAATAGAAATAAAAATAAATTTAAATAAAAATTAAAAAAATAAATAAAATTAATAAAAATAAACTAAATAAACCTAAACCTATTGATTTACATCATTTAAAAAAAACCTCTAACCTTAAACCCTAAACCCCAAACCTTAAATCTACAACCCTAAACCCTAAACTCTAAAACCCAAAACCCTAAACCCTAAACCCTAAAACCTAAACCCTAAAACCCTAAACCTTAAACCCTAAACTCTAAACCCTAAAAACCTAAACCTAAACTAAATAAAACCTAAAAACAAAATAAATAAAAAAACTTAAACCAAAACTTAAAAATAAAATAATATAAAAAATAAAAATTAACCTAAAATAAAATAAATATTAACCTAAATTAAACTAAAAAATAAAATAAATCTATACATAAAAAACCTAAACAAGATAAAAACTTAACATAAAATAAAAATGAAATAAACCTAAAATAAAATAAAATAAAAAAAAATAAAAACCTAAACCTAAAAATAAATAAAAAATACAACCCAAACAATAAACTTAAAAAAAACCTACACCTAAAATAAACAAACTAAAATAAACCAAAACCTAAATTAAAATAAACTAAAATTCAAAAAATAAAACCTAAAAAACCTAAAATTAACTAAACCTAAACCTAAGTAAAATAAAATAAACTAAAATAAACATAAACTAAAAAAATAAAACCTAAAAGTAAACCTAAAATAAAAACCTAAAACCTAAACCTAAAAAATTAAAATAAAAAACTAAACCTAACCCTAAGAATAAAGAATGAAATATAAACCGAAAAAAGAAAATAAAAATAAAACTAAACTAAAAAATAAGTATAAACCTAAACATAAACCTAAAAAATAATCTAAAATAAAAACCTAAACTAAAATAAATAAACCTAAAATAAATAAACTGAACTAAATAAAAATAAAAATTAACATAAATAAAAATAAAAAATAAAGTAAACTAAAATAAATAAAAAATAAATTAAATAAACTTAAACCTACTGGTTTTCTTAATTTAAAAAAAAACCCATACACCTTAAACCCTAAACCTAACCTAAAGTAAATAAGTAAATTTAAAAATAATCTTAAACCCTAAAACCCTAAAACCCTAAGAATGGAGAACCTTGAGGAACATCACCGTCAATCAGGCTTAGTCCAAATCCCGCAGTGGAGGCGAACCGGGAGGCGGTGGTTATCACAGTGCTGGTGGGGCATTGGGAGGAGTTGGTGCATGTGGAGGTGGTGGTCAGAGCTGTTGTGGTTATGGAGGCAGGAGGAGCGACAGAGGTTACAACCTTCCTGGTGGTGGAGGGAGAGATCTGGGATATGATGGTGGATCTCGCAAAGGCGTCAGGTGGATCGATAGAGCTGAGAAAGCGAAACGTCGATCGGTACTTATGAAACTATGTCTTTACAGTAAAGATGATTCTAGTAATCTATGGTTTTTGATTTTCTCCATGCATGCTCATTTCCTATCTATGTTGTTGCTTGTGTCTTAAATAAACTTGGTGTGTTACATGGTTGATGAAATCAAATAGAAGAAATGTTGAATTTGAATTTGTTCTCCTTAAAAACAAAAACCCTAAACCCTAAACCTTAAACTTAAAACCTAAACCCTAAACCCTAAACCCTGAAACCCTAAAACCCAAAAACCATAAACCCTAAACCCTAAGCCCTACACCATAAAACCCTAAAGCCTAAAACCTAAATCCTAAAACCTAAATCTTAAATATTAAACATACAACTCTAAACCCTAAACCGTAAACCCTAAACCCTAATCCCTAAACCTAACCCAAAACCATAAAAATCCAGAACTCTAAAGCCTAAACCCTAAACCTTAAACCCTAAACCCTAAACTAACTTTAAACCCTAAGCTAAGCCTAAAAAACTTTAAACACTAAACCCTAAACCCAAAAAAGTTTAAACCTTAATGGCTAAGACTAAACCCTAAATCCAAAACCCTAAACCCTAAACCCTAAACCCTAAACCTAAACCCTAAACCCTAAAACCCTAAACCTTAAAACCCAAAACCTTAACCATAAAAATCTAAAAACATAAATTAAAATAAAATAAAATAAATAAAAACCAAAATTAAACTAAAAAATAAAATAAATCTAAAAATAAAAAAACTAAATAAAATAAAAACTAAAAGTAAGATAAAATTAAAATAAACATAAAATAAAATAAAATAAAAAATAAATAAAAAGCTAAACCTAAAAAATAAACCTAAAAATAAATAAATAATAAAACAAAATAAAAAGTACAAATAAAATAAAATAAACTAAAAATAAACCTAAACATAAACTAAATAAAACCTAAAAACAAAATAAATAAAAAACCTAAACCTAAATAAAATAAAAACAATTAAACCAAAATAAAATAAAATAAACCTAAACTTAAACCTAAACCCAAAAGTAAATAAAATAAAAAATAAAAACTAAACCAAAATAAAATAAATAAAAACCTAAACAAAACTAAAAAAAGAAAAAAAACCTAGATAAAATAAAAATTAAACCTAAAATAAAATAAAAAATTAACCTAAAATAAAATAAAATAAAAACTAAATAAAAACCTAAACCTAGAAAATAAACCAAAAATAAAACCTAAAAATAAATAAAAACAAATTCTAAACCCTAAGCTAAAATAAAAACCTAAACCTAAAATAAAAACAAAATAAACCAAAACCAACACTAAAATAAACTAAACTAAAATAAATAAAACCTAAACTTAAACTTAAAATAAACAAAATCATAACCAAAACCTAAACTAAATAAAATAAAATAAACTAAAAATTTACCTAAACCTAAAATAAACAATAAAACCTATTAATAAACCTAAAATAAAAACCTAAAAAAACCTAAAAAAAATATTAAATAAAACTTAAACCTAAACCCAAAAAAAAAAATAAAACCTAAACCTAAAAAGAAAATAAAAATAAAACTAAACTAAAAAATAAACTAAACCTAAAATAAACTAAAATAAAACCTAAACTAAAATAAATAAACCTAAAATAAATAAACTAAATTAACTAAATATAAAATAAACCAAATAAAAATAAAATAAAATAAAACTAACAAATAAATAAAATAAACTAAATAAACATAAACCTACTAGTTTACTTAATTTTAAAAGAATAAAAAATAAAACAAAAAATAGAAAAAAACCCAAACCCTAAACACTAAACCCTAAACCCTAAACCCTAAAATACTATACCCTAAACCTTAAACCCTAAACCCTAAACCCTACCCTAAACCATAAACCCTAAACCCTAAAACCTAAACCCTAAACCCTAAAACCATATACCCTAAACCCTAAAACCTACAACCCTAAACTTACAACCCTAAACTCTAAACCCCAAATCCTAAACCTTAAACCATAAACCCTAAACCCTAAAAACCTAAAACCCTAAACCTAAAATAAATAAAACCTAAAAATAAAATAAATAAATAAACCTAAATCTATATACAATAAATAAATAAAATAAAGTAGAAACCTATATCTAAACCTAATCCTAAAAATAAAACAAAATAAAAAATAAAATTAAATTAAAATTAAATAAATAAAAGCCTAAACTAAACTAAAAAATAAAGTAAACCTAAAAATAAAAATCCTAAATGAAATAAGCCTAAAATAAAATAAAATAAAAAATAAATTAAAACTAAACCTAGAAAATAAACTTTAAAAAAATCCTAAAAATAAATAAAACCCAAACCCTAAACTATAAAAAACCTATACATACAATAATTAAAATAAAATAAACCTAAAGTTAACCTAAAATAAACCTAAGAATAAAAAATCTAAACAAAATAAAAACTAAACGTAAAATAAAAATAAAATAAACCTAAAATAAAATAAAATAAAAACTAAATAAAATTTTAAACCTAAAAAGTAAAACCTAAAACTAAATAAAAAAACCTAAACTCTAAAGAAAAAAAACCTAAACTTAAAATAAAAATGAAATAAAAAAAATAAAATAAACCTAATCATAAACTAAAATAAACGAAACTAAAATAAATAAAACCTAATCCTAAACCTAAACCTAAACCTAAACTAAATAAAATTAAATAAACTAAAAATAAACCTAAATCTAAATTAAAAAAATAAAACCTAAAAATAAATCTAAAATAAAAACTTAAAACCTAAACCTACAAAAATAAAATAAAAACCTAAACCTAAACCTAAAGCTAAAACTAATAAAATAAACTTAAAAAAATAAATAAAACTAAAATAAAATAAACATAAACCTAATAGAAAATAAAATAATGAACCTAAATTAAAATAAATAAACTAAACTAAATAAAATATAAATATAAAATAAACTAAAATAAATAAACAATAAATAAACTAAATAAACCTAAACATAGCGGTTTACTTAATTTTAGAAAAAAAAAACACTATAAACCTTAAACTCTAAACCACAAAGCCTACTAAACCACTAAACCCCTAAACCCTAATCCTTAACCCTAAACACTAAACCCTAAAACACTAAACCCTAAAGCCCAAAACCCTAAATCTTAAACCCAAACCCAAAACCCAAAAAATCTAAAGACCTAAAAACCTAAACCTAAAGTATAAAAAAAGCTAAAAATAAAAACTATAAAAACCTAAATAAAATAAAATAAAATAATAAAAATAAAACTAAAACAGATAACCTAAACCTAAAAGGAAAAAAATAAACAAATAATAATAAACTAAAATAAAACAAATAAAAACCTAAACTAAACTTTTTAAAATAAACCTAAGAATAAAAAAACCTATAAAATAATAAAATTAAATGTAAAATAAAACCAAATAAAAAAACAAAATCAAATAAAAATGAAATAAAAACCTAAACTTAAACATAAAAAATAAACTAAAATAAAAAAACCTAAACTAAAATAAATAAACTAAATAAATAAAAATAAAAAAATAAAATAAAATATAAAATAAACTAAATAATAAACCTACATGTTTTAATTTTAAAAAAAGCCCAAACTCTAAACCCCAAACCCTAAACACTAAACCTAAACTAAAACTAACCTAAACCCTAAACCCTAAAAATCCTAAACCCTAAACATTAAAATTGAGAAACTAAACTAACCTGAAATACGCTAAACCCTAAACCCTAAACCCTAAAACCCTAAACCTTAAACCACAAATAACAGACCTAAACCCTAAACCTTAAAGATTTAAGCCTAAACCCCAACCCTGGACCTAAACTGACCCTAAGCCCTAAAACCCTAAACCCTAAACACTAATCCTAAAAAAACTAAAAATAAATCTAAAAGATAATCACAAAAATAAAATCTAAGAACATGAACCTAAAAAAATAAAATAAAATCTGAACTTAAACCTAAAATAAAAATAAAAAAAACTCAACTAAAAATAAACCTAAACCTAAACCTAAAAAATAAACTAAAATAAAAAACCTAAACTAAAATAAGGAAATTAAAATAATAATAAATAATAAATAAGCTTAAATAAAAATAAAAATAAAGTAAACCAAAATAAATAATAAATAAACTAAATTTACAAAATAAACCTAAACTTAATAGTTTAACTTAATTTAAACCCCAAACCCTAAACGTCAAACCATAAACCCAAAACCTACAACACTAAACCCTAAACCCTAAAACCAGAAACCCTAATCACCTAAACCCTAAACATGAAACCCTAACCCATAACCTTAAACCATAAAAGCATAGACCCTAAAATCTAAAACCCTAAAAGCTGAAATAAACCCTAAACCCTAAACTCTATATTAATCCAAAGTAACTAAATAATTTAAAAAAAAAATAAACCTAAACCCTAAAACTTAACAAACTTAAACCAAAACCTAAACCCTAAGAATGGGCAAAACCTTGACGACAGGAACATCATTTTCAACCCATCGGTCTAGATCATATGGAGGCTGGCGGTGACGATTATTTCAATTGTTTTGGAGGATATGGAGGTGCTAGTGGATATGGACATGGTGGTTAGAGCAGTGGTGGTTTTGGAGGCAGGAGAAGCAATGAAGGTTACAACCGTGGTGGTGGCGGAGGGAGAGATCGAGAATATGATGGTGGATCTTGTAACTCAAGAGGCCAGGGTGTTTATAATGAGAACTGGAGAAACTGAAGAACAACCGATCTGATCTGCTACTAATAGAATTGTTTCTTTATAGTAGAGACGGTTCAAGTTAACTAGGATTTTTGATTTGCTCTATGCATTCTCATTTTTGATCTATGTCATCACTTACGTCTTAGAAAACTTGGTGTGTTACTTGGTTTATGAAATCCAAAAAAAGAAATGTTGAATCTGAATTTGTTCTCTGTTAAAAAAAAGCCCAATAAACCTAAATAATAAACTAAAACTTAAATCATAAACCTAAAACCTAAACCTGACAACTTGCTATATAGCTTTCTTTGAACCTTTGTTAATCATTTTGGATTGAACTTTTTGGTTTCTGGTGGTTGGTGGCTACCTTTGGCCCCCTTTTGTGTAGTTTTTTATCTTCTGGTGATTTTCACTGGCTGCAGGTTATGTTTCCTTCAGTTGATGGTTTCATTTATGAGCTATTTAGTCATTTTTGGTTGCTCAACTTGGTTTAGCTTAGTGATTGCTAGTTATTGGGACTTTTGCTTGAGGGATCCTATCTTGGTTTTGTTTGCTATTTTTTAATTGATTGGCATTGGTCTGGTGGGTTGTGATGGCTGGTTCTAGTTTTCCCTGGTTTAGAGCTTGGATGGGTATTTGGTTAATGGTAATTGTTGATGTTCTAACTTTGTTCTAGCCTCTCTATGGGTTATTAAGATTAGTTGTTGTGGTTTGGCTGTTAGCTAGTTGTTGGTCGGTTGTTTTTTGTTTAATGGTGCTAGATCTGGAACTCTATGGACTGTTGGCCTTGAAAGTATACTTGTATCAGGTATGCTAGCTATGATGTCTTTGATGTTACCCACATATTCTCTCAGGTTGGTAGCATTACATATGATTGTAACCGTTCTTTATGAAGTTTGGAAGCTCATATATATTGTTGCCCCTTGAGATAATCCTAATTGAGCTTGAGCCTTCTCTTCCTAAACTTTTCCTTTTCCTCTCTTTATCCTTATCCATTTTCTCTATGAATTTTGCATTTGTAGTGTTTTGTAGATTTATTTTACAGTTTGAAACTTTGCATAGGGAATGGTCATTACTTAATCCACCCAAGTGATGTTGCTGTGGATCTTTCTTATCTGCCTTTTTCAAAGGAATCATGAACTACTACTGACTCATGCTTTTACTATTTCTAAGATTTGTTTGTCTTACTTTGTGTCTTTTCTCTTATGCTTTTTAGGCACTGTATTTGCTTTTTATTTTCTTTTCTTTTTCTAATGTACTTAGATAGAGGTTTAGCTTTGTAGGTTTCTTGTAGCTCGTGAGTAGAATTTTAGAGCTTTACCCTTTTAAGGACATTATATCTTTTTCTTTTCAGGTAATAAAATTCTAACTTTCCTAAAAAATAATACCCTAAACCCTAAACCCTAAACCCTAAACACTAAACCCAAAATCTTAAACCCAAAACTCTAAAACTGTAAACCCTAAACCCTAAAGCCTAAACACTAAACCCTAAATGCTAAACCCTAATCCCTAACCCTAAACCATAAAAGCATAAAACCTAAATTTCTAAACCCTAAACCCTAAAAACCTTAAACCTAAACTGAGTAACTAAATAAGTTAAAATAAACCTAAACCTAAACCTTAAGAATGGGAATCTTGGGTGCGAACTTCAGTCAACCGACTTAGTCTAGATCTCGGTGGAGGCAAAGGTGGAGAGGCGTGGTTATCACAATGGTGGTGGGGATATGGAGGTGTTGTTGGATATGGAGGTGGTATTAGGTGGTGGTTATGGAGGAGTGGAGTTCAGGTAGTGGAGGAGGAGAGTGGGGATATGATGGTGGATCCTACTACTCGAGAGGCGGGGTGGTTACGATGAGAACTAGAAAGCGAAGAGCGACTAATCCAATCTTTATGAAACTATGTCTTCTGATGAGGAGTTCTAGTTATCTAGGGTTTTTTTGATTTGCTCGTGCTCATTTTTGTCGATGTCATAACTTCTCTTGGTGTTACTTGGTTGATGAAATCAAAAATAAGAAATGTTAAATCAAAAATTTATTCTCTGATAAAAACCAAAACCCTAAACCCTAAACTAAAACCCCAACCCTAAACCTACAATCAGAACCCTAAACCCTAAACCCTAAACCCTAAAATGCTAAACCCTAATCGCTAAACCCTAAAACTTACATCCCTAAACCTTAAATCCTAAACCCTAAAGCCTAAAGCATAAAGCCTAAACCCTAAACCCTAAACATTGAACCCTAAACCCTAAATCTTAACAACCTAAAAATAAAATAAATAAATAAACCTAAATCTAAATAAAATAAAAACCTAAACTAAAACTTAAACCTAAACCTAAACCTAAAAAAAAATAAAATAAAAACTAAATTAAAATAAAATAAATAAAAACCTAAACTAAACTAAAAAAAATAAGCTTAAGAATAAAATACTTAAATAAAATAAAAACTAAATGTAAAATAAAAAAATAAACCTAAAATAAAATAAAATAAAAACCTAAACCTAAGAAATAAACCTTAAAATAAAACCTAAACCCTAAATAAAATAAAAATAAAGTAAACAAAATAAAATAAACTTAAACCTAAACTAAAATAAACTAAACTAAAATAAATAAAACCTACAACTAAACCTAAAGTAAATAAAATAAAATAAACTAAACTTAAAGTAAAAAAATAAAACCTAAAAATAAACCTTAAATAAAAACTAAAACCTTAACCTAAAAAATAAAATAAAAACCTAAACATGAACCTAAAAATAAAAAACAAAACCAAACCTAAATCATAAATAAAAATAAAACTCAACTAAACAATAAACCTAAACTTAAAATTTAAAAATAAACTAAAATAAAAAACATAAACTAAAATAAATAAAATAAACTAAATAAATAAAAAATAAACTTAAATAAAAAAAATATAATAAACTAAAATAAATAAAAAATAAACTAAATAAACCTATACCTACTAGTTTACTTAATTTTTTTTTAAAACCATAAACTCAAAATCCTAAACCCTAAACCCTAAACCTAATCCAGAACACTAAACCCTAATCCTAAACCTAAACCCTAAACCCTAAACTGCAACCTAAACTTAAAACCTTAAAACCCCAGCAAAACCTAAACCTAAAGAAACCAAACCTAAAACTAAAATCATAAACCCTAAAACCTTAAACCCTAATCCATAAACCCTAAACCCTAACCATAAACCCTAAACCCTAAACCCTAAACCCTAATCCCTAAACCCTAAATCATAAACCCTAACTCTAAACCTTAAACCTTAAAACCCAAACCCAAAATCTAAACCTAAAGTAACTAAATAAATTTAAAAATAAAGCCAAACCCTAAAACCTAATAAACCTAAACCTAAACCTAAGATTGATATCTCCTTCCAATGAAGGTCGAGATTGCTTCTAATTATTACTGTTGAGCTTTAGTTGCCCTATGGTTTTGGTGGCTCTCTCCTCTTGTTGGTCTCCTGCTGTGTTGGTTTCAGGATGGCTTGGTCTTTAGCATGCCTAGGAGCTTTATTGTTTGCCTTTTTTCCTAGCCTACTTTTTTTTCCTATGAGGGTTTATTGATTAGTGGTTGCTTGGTGGATATGGTTTTTTCTACCCTTTTTCTTTTAGTTTTGGATATCTAGCATCCTGATTATTAGTTGGGCCTAGTTGTGGGCTTTGTTTCTTCCTGGGCTGAGTTACTCTTTGTAGAGTTATTACTTGTCATCTAGTTTTGTTCCCCTTTTCTAGTGGTTTTTTATGCTGTTTGCCTATTGGCTGGATGGCTCATTAGCTTGTTGTTTCTTTCAGTTGTAGGATGAACCTGTATGTGGCTTTGGCTGTTCCTATCTCTATTGCTATTTCTGATTCTGTATGGTTGGGTGGGTGGTTGATGGCTTTTACGTATGTTGTTGGTTGGTAGATTTGTAGAATTTTTTGTTCTTTACCTTTGATCTTTATTTGTTTTGGGTTCCTTTCATTGTGGCGTTTCTTGGTTGTTGTCTTGTTGGGAGTTTCTTTTGCTCTGGTTTGGTGAATGTTTTGCTAGTTAGTTTTATATTTAATCTAATGATAGCTACTAGAACTTGGCTCTTAGCTATTGGCTATTTGGTTTAACTGAGGTAAGTTGGTTATGATGGTGGGATGTTTCCCATATTATCCTTTTCGGTAGCACCATAAGTGATTTTAACCCATCTTCAAGTTTGGATGCTCACATATCCTATTGCCCCTTGAGATGAATGTGCACGAGCCTTATCTAAGATTTTTATCATTTAGTTTCTTTTGTGTACTTAGCTTGTCCTTATTTCTAGATGTTTATCTCTATCATAAGTTCTTTGCAGGTTGTGGTAGGTTTTAGGGTTGTATGTGGCTTGTGCATCTCTTAGAAGATTTCGAGGTATAGATGGCATTAGCTACCCTTCTTGGAATTTTGTGCTATTTCTTTCTTAGTTTTTGTCTTTTTTTATTTTGTTATGGTTTTCTTATAATAGGTAGGAAATTTATCTCTTTAGGCTAATTGTAGTACTTTGAGCAATAGTTTTGAGATTTATCCCCTTTAAGGACCTTGTATCCCTTTCTTTTTGGCAATAAAATGCTCCACTTTTGATTTAAAAAAAAAAACCCAAAGAATGGGTAGAACCTTGATGGCAGGAACATCACCCAGAGCTTAGTAGATATGGTAGTGGAGGTGAAGGCGGGGTGGTTAGTTGCGTGGGGTGGCGGATCTAGAGGTCTTGGATAAGGAGGTAATGGTCAGAGCAGTGGTGGTTATGGAGGTGGGAGGAGTGATAGAGGTTACAGTCGTGGTGGTGGCCGAGGGAGAGATCGAGGATAGGATGGTGGATCCTGCTACTGTAGGGGCCAGGGTGGTTTTGATGAGAACTAGAGAAACTAAAAAATAATCAATCCAATCTGCTACTTTTGGAACTGTGTCTTTACAGTAGAAAAAGTTCTAGTTATCTAGGGTTTTTAATCTGCTCTATGTGTGCTCATTTTTTATCTATGTCATTGTTTATGTCTTAGAAAACTTGGCGATTTACTTGGTTGATGAATTCAAATAGAAGAAATGTTGAATCTGAATTTCTTCTCTATTTTAAAAAAACCAAAAACCCTAAACCCTAAACTGAAACTTAAACCTTAAACCTAAACCCAAACCCTAAACCCAAAACCCAAACCCTAAACCCTAAACTCTAAATCGTAAACCCTAAACCCAAAACTCTAATCCCTACCATAAACCCTAAAACCTAAACCCTAAACTACCCAAACATAAAATAAAAACCCACCCTAAACCCAACCACCAAATCCTAAACCCTAAACACTAAACTAACCCAAACCTTAAACCTAAAAGCTAAAACCTAAACTAAATAAAACCTAAAATAAAATAAATAGAAGAACTTAAAATAGAAAAATATAATAAATAAAAACATAAACTAAAACTTAAACCTAAATGAAAAACCTAAACCTAAAAAGAAAATAAAATTAAAATAAAAACTAAACTAAAATAAAATAAATAAAAACCTAAACTAAACTAAAAAATAAAAAACCTAAAAAAAATAAAAACTAAACCTAAAATAAAAATAAATTAAACCTAAAATAAAATAAAATAAAACTCAATAAAACCTAAACCTAAAAATAATAAATATAATAAACTAAAAAAAAAACCTACACCTAAAGTAAAATAAAAGAAACATATACCTAAACTAAAATTAACTAAACTAAAATAAATAAAACTTAAACCTAAACCTAAAATAAATTAAACTACACCTAAACCTAAACTAAATAAAATAATTTAAACTAAAATAAACTTAAACCTAAACTAAAAAAAAACCTAAAAATAAATTTAAAACCAAAACTAAAAAAAGTAAAATAAAACTTAAACCTAAACTTAAAATAAAAATAAAACCTAAACCAAAATAATAAAATAAAAAAATAAACTAAACTAAAATAAACCTAAACCTAAATGAAAACCTAAAAATAAACTAAATAAAATAAAGATAAATAGCTAAACTAAATAAAAATAAGAATAAACTAAATAAAATAAAATAAAAATAAAAAAATAATTAAAAGTAAACTAAATAAACCTAAACATACCATTTTGCTTAATTTAAAAAATAAAAATAAAAATTAAAGAATAAAACCCTAAACCCTAAACCCTAAACCTATAACCCTAAACCTGACCACTAAACCATGACCCTTAAACCCTAAAACCCTAAACCTAAAACTTAAACCCTAAAACCTAAACCCTAGATCTAAACCCTATTAAACTAAACTTTATTAAAAAAACCTTAAAGCCATAAAACCTAAACCCTAAACTAACCTAAACTTAAACTGGGCCCTAACCCTCCCTAAACCCTAAACCCTAAACCATGAGCTAAAATGAAGCTAAACCCTAACCCTAAAAATATAAATACATATCTAAACCCTAAACCTACACCTAGATAAAATAAAATAAAACCTAAATTAAACCTAAAATAAAAATAAAGAAAATAAACTACTAAGATAAATAAAACTTAAACGAAATAAAAAATAAAACTTAAATAAAACTAAATGAAAATAAAATAAAATAAACCTAAGATAAAATAATATAAAACTAAATAAAACCTAAACCTAAAAATAAACCTAAAATAAATGTAACACCTAAACCCTAAACTAAACCTAAACCAAAAATAAAATAAAATAAACCTAAACCTAAATTAAACTAAAGATAAATAAAATCTAAACCTAAACATAAAATACACAAAACATAAACCTAAACCTAAACAAAATAAAATAAAATAAACTAAAAATAAACTAAGCCTAAACTAAAAATTAACAACCTAAAAAAATCTTAAAACCTAAACCTAAAAAAATAAAATAAAAACCTAAACCTAAACCTAAACCTAAAAAATAAAATAAAAATAAAAATAAACTAAAAAATAAACCTAAACATTTCTTTAACCTAAAAAACTAAAAACTAAATAAATGAAAAAAATAAATAAAATAAAATATTCTTAAATTATAATTAAAATAAAATAAACTAAAATAAATTAAAAAAATAAACTAAATAAACTAAATAAACTGAACTACTTGGTTACTTTTTTTAAAAAAATAAACCATAAATTAAAAATAAAACCCAAAATAAATCTAAGAATAAAAACCTAAATAAAATAAAACTAAACATAAAATAAAAGTAAAATAAACCTAAAATAAACGTAAAATAAAATAAAAATGTAATTAAAATCCTAAGACTTAAAAATAAAACCTAAAAATAAATAAACAATAAAACCTAAACTCTAAACTTAAAAAAAAACCTAAACCTAAAATAAAAATGAAATAAACAAACTAAAATAAAGATAAACCTAAACTAAAATAAACCTAAAATAAAATATATAAAACCTAAACCTAAACCTAAACCTATACTAAATAAAATAAAACTAATAAAATAAAAATCTAAACTAAAAAATAAAAACATAGAAACCTAAAATAAGAACCTAAAACCTAAATCTAAAAAAATAAAATAAAACCTAAACCTAACCCTAAACCTAAAAAATAAAAAATAAAACCTAAACCTAAAATAAAATAAAATAAAACTACACAAAACATACCTAAACCTAAAATAAACTAAACTAAAAAACCTAAACTAAAATAATTAAACTAAAATAAAAATTATAAATAAACATAAATTAAAATAGAAAATAAAAAATAAAATAAATAAAAAATTATACTAAATAAACCAAAACCTATCAGTTTAGTTAATTTAAAAATAAAACTCTAAACCCTAAGCTAACCCTAACCCTAAACCCTAAACCCTAACCCTAAACCCTAAACCCTAAACCCTCAACACAAAACCCTAAAAACCTAAAAACCTAAAAACCTAAACCTAAATGAAATAAAATCTAAAAATAAAATAAATAAAAAAATTTAAACCTAAATAAAATAGAAAATAAAAACTTAAAAAACATAAACCTAAACCTAAAAAATAAAAGAAACTAATAAAAATAAACTAAAATAAAATGAATAAAAACCAAAACTAAGCTTAAAAATAAAATAAACTTATGAATAAAATTCCTAATTAACATAAAAACCAAATACACAAAAAATAAAATAAAATAAAAACTAAATAAAAGCCTAAACCTAACAAATAAACCTAAAAATAAATAAAAAATAAAACCTAAACCCCAAACTAAAAAAAAACCTAGACCTAAAATAAAAATAAAATAAATAAAACAAAAAAAACCTAAACCTAAACCATAATAAACTAAACTAAAATAAACAAAATCTAAGCCATAAATAAACTAAACCTAAACCATAAACAAAATAAAATAAAATAAACTCAAAATAAACCTAAACATAACTAAATAATAAAACCTAAAAATAAACTTAAAATAAAAACCTGAAACCTAAACCTAACAAAACAAAATAAAAATTAGAACCTAAACATAAAATTAAAAAATATACCTAAACCTAAAAGATAAAATAAAAAGAAAACTAAACTAAAAAATAAACATAAACCTAAACCTAAAACAAAAAGATAAACTAAAATGAAAAACCTAAACTAAATTAAATAAATTAAACTAAAAAAATAAAAAAATAAACCTAAATAAAAATATAAAATAAAATAAATAAACCTAAATTTATCGGTTTACTTCATTTAAAGAAAACCCTAAATGTTAAACCCTACCCTAAACACTAAATCCTAAACCCTAAACCCTAAAATAACCCTAAACCATAAACCCAAAACACTAATCCCTAAACCCTAAACCACTAAACTAAATCTTACCTAACACTAACTAAACCATAACATTTGATTAAGGCCCTAAACCCTAAACCCTAACCCCTGATATAAACCCTGACCCACTAAACTTAAATAACCCTGACCCATGTAACTAAACCCTTAACCCTAAACTATAAAACCACTGAGCCACAAAATCCTAAACTAAACTAAACTACCTTAAACCCTAAACTGGCCTTACCCCTGAACCCTACCCACCTCTAAAACAAACTAAACCCTAAACCTAAACCTAAACATAAAATTAAACCTAAACCTAAACCTAAACCTAAACTTAAAAATAAATCTAAACCTAAACCTAAAACTAAACCTAAACCTAAACCTAAACCCTAAACATAAACTAAAACCTAAACCCTAAACCCTAAACCCTAAACACTTGAAACGTAAACCCAATAACCTTTGTTCTTCTCTATGGCGCTATGGTGATTTCATTTTCCCCTTCATTGGTGCATCCCCATCTCTCATTTTTGGTGGATCCTTCATCATTCTCGACAATTTTTTGGAGCCTTTTGAATTTTTGGTCACTTGTGTGATGTGTCTCTTCTGAAAATGGCTATTGTGACCTCAAACCCATGGATTACATCTCCCAATTCGGATGATCCGGCTAGGGCATCCAAATTTTTAGGGATTCCTGAACCAAATTCCATTCCTGCTATTTAATCCTTTAAAGATGCACTTTATGGTAAGAGCTCTACGTCTTATGACTCGATGAATCTATTTTGACTTCTTTTTGAGGTACGTCTCCAATCATGTGTTCGAATCTTGATGTCGAAAAGCTTACCAAACCTTTTGAATTAACTTTAGTTTGAAATTTTGCTTTACACTAGATGAATTTGGACAAGATCCAATTCTTTTTTTTTCAAAACCTTAAACTTTCAGGTGCTTTCTCTATTGGCTTGATCGATCAAAGACATATTCTAATGCAACTTATGAATGATTTGGATTATTCAAGAGTTTTCTCATGTTGATCTTATTTTTTCTTTAGCCGTCAAATACATTTGTTGAAGTGGTCTGCACTTTTGATATAAAGGATGAATCCCCATTGTTTGTGGTTTTCTCTTCCAAATGAGAGTCCATTATGTTACCCACTAGGTTTTATTTATTTGCTATGGCTTTTTTGGTGCTGCTCCAAATCGATCGAGACGTGAGATCCCATCCCTCTATTGGTATATTGGTTGAACTTGAAATATCTTAAAAACATCCTAAGGAGGTTTGGATTGGATCTGCAAAGTTTGGTTACATACAAAAGGTCAAATTTGAAAATTTTTTGGTTTTTTGTTCCCATTGCAAGATACCTGGTCATGATAATTCAGAGTGTTTTGTTCTTCACCTGCATATTAAAAAGAAAATTTTGAATGATCATGACTCTAAATTAGCTTTTGATAAAGTTAATAAAACTATTTTATGCCTAAAATTACTTTAATGTTGATATTAATACATATTCCTTGGAATCTTCAGATGTTCCTAAAGTTGTTGATTCTGCTTCTCATTTTGATAGTAACAAAGGTACTAATAATGTTGAAAAGATGGTTTCCCAACAACCTTTCTTTACATGAGAATATACTATTATGGCTAATTCCAAATTCAAAGAGGCTAAAAAAATGATGATTCATTCTCTAATGAGTCTATTCCTACTTCTTTGTCATCATTAATTGATGAGAATGATGATTTAAATGATAACTTGAATGTGGCTGAAATTCTTGAGCGAAACACTAATTCTAACATTGGTAATTGTGCTTTGAATTGTATAATTTCTTCTCCTTCCCTTAATTCAAATGTTGATTTGGAAGAGGGGGAAGTTATGATTACAGATGTTATTCGATCTTTATCCTATTAATAATCCATTGGATTAATCAATGGCCTCTTACCTCTTTAGACCATTTTAGTAGAACTTTATCTGACCATGCCCCACTTTTGGTTTCTATTAAATAAAAATTTAAAATATTAAACATCTCACCCACTTTTGATTTCAAAATATGTTGATTTAGCATCTCGATTTTCTTAAAGTCATGGCCATTAATTTGATTGCCCCTTTACACCCAGATAATTCAATTAGGGGAATGAATAGATTATGGTTTAAGCTTAAAAGGTTCAAACAAAATCTGGTTTGGTGAAAAAAAAATTATTTTAAAATTCTTTTTGCTAACATACAAAGCATGGAACTTTTGGTTTGTGATCTTAAAAATGCTATTTTAATTGACTCTTCTAAGATTAAGGATTTAAATGAAGCTAAAGATAAACTTATTAATAATTAGAATATGAAGAGACGTATTGGTGACAAAATGCTAGTAAACATATTGTTGATGGGGATAGGAATACCTAGTATTTTTATGCTTTATTTAATAAAAAGAGAGCTTTAAATTATATCCAAAAAATGAAAAATGATAATGGAGATTGGATCACTGACATTAATGCTGTTAAAGATTTTGTTATTAGCCACTTTAGAAATATGCTTAATAAAATCCACTCTCATGAAGCTATTTCTAATTCACATTTGATCCCCTTTATTATTACCAATGATGATAATCATTAGCTTACTAGGTTCTCTACGAAGATGAGATTGGTAAAGTGCTCAATAAAATTTTGGTGTGGAATTTTACTTACTTTCTTTTAGATAGCTTACTTTGCTTAAGAGTACTCTTAATTCAATGGCTTTATATCCAATTCAAACCATTATCCCTACTAATTCTATCTTCAAGTGGGTTGATCATCTCCTTAATAAATTTTTTTAGGGCTCTAATAATTCAGTTAAAAGGATGCATTGGACTTCTTGGCATAAATGTTGTGGTCCTTTGGATGAAGGTGGACTTGGCTTCAAACCTATTCGTGAAGCTATTACTGCCTTCTCCCATAAACTCTGGTGGAATTTTAGAAAAAGATAGCCTCTGGGCTAATTTTATGACAGCTAAATACTGCCAGGGTAAGCACCCTCTAATATGTACTTATAAAGTTGGTGACTCCCCGGTTTGGAAAAGGATTTGCTTAATTAAATGAGAGGCTGAATCCTTGATATCTTGGGGTATAAATTGAGATCTTTCTTTTAGCAAGATAACCTGGATTGGTGGTGGCTCTATTGATTCTTATTTATCTACCCATTCTACTATTACTACTAAAGTTAACTCCTTTTGGCTTAATAATAAGTGGAATGATAGTAAACTTAACTAATTTATTCCTATCTCTCTTTTTTATTAATTTAGTGATATTCCTATCCTTTCCAACAAGCTTGAGCAAATTCTTTTTAAGCTATCTTATAATGGTGATTTTATTCTTAAAGATGATTGGAATTATATTAGATGCTCATATTTCTTCTAATGTATTTATTAAACATTGGAATAATATCATCTCTATCTTTTATTCTATCCTTACTTGGAGAATTCTAAAGAACTTCATTCATGTTGATTCCTTGCTCTAGGATAAAGGATTTCATTTACCTTCCAAATGTTATTGTTGTTTTCATGTCAAAAATGTTAATCAAGTTTTGTCAATGGTGCTATTGCCTCCAAATTATGGGTTTGGTATGATCTTTTTAATACTAACCATTTCCATGGCTTTCTTTCTTTATATCAACTTCTTGAAGCCTATTTCCACAAAATTGTGAATGGTCATATCAAAGATTTAATTGCCATGATGCTTATTTGGTTCATATGGATGGATAGAAATGATGTTAAATATCATGGTATTCTTATGAATCATAAAAGGATTATTGCTAGAACCAAAGAAAAAAATTCATGCATTATTTAATTCTAATTTAATTAGTAACACACATTTTGGGGGTTGCAAATTTGTGGCCAAAAAATTGGGTCTTTACCTTCTTGAGATCACCTTCTGTAAAGAAGATAGGATTATATATTGGATAAAACCTCATAATAATATTATTAAAATTAATATTGATGGCTCCGTCTCTCAAAATACATTTGGTTATGGTGGTTTTTTTAGGGATTTTGAAGGTAATGTCATTTTGTGCTTTGCTTATCCATAAAGCTTGTTCTATTATCTATGCTGAATTAATAGTTGTAAACAAAACTATTGAAATTTGTTTGCAAAAAGGTTTCTTCAATATTTGGATTGAACTTGATGCTCTTTTACTCATTGACATGCTGACTTCCACTAAGATGGGGAATGATGATTTATTCTATCTTCTTAATCATGCTAGAACACTCCTCTCTTAAGTATGATTTAAAATTTCTCACGTTTGGTGTGAAGGAAATGCCTGTGTAGATTTTCTAGCTAATCTTGGTGCTAAATTAAATGATCTCACTCTTTATGATCATCTCAATTTACCTAGACAATTGAGAGGCTTGGTTAATCTGAATAACACTGGAATACCTTATCTCAGAAATTAATTTTGCTTTGTGTTTTTTAGTTTTTCTATGTTTTTCTTGGTGTGCATTTTCATTTTGCTGCATTCCTCTTGTTGGTTCACTCCCTTGCGGTTTGTGTTATAATATTTGGGAGATCTCTTTGAGGTAGTGGTTGTTTCTCTCTTGTTAAAGAGGTGTTCTCATTGGCTGACTATTTTATTTAGGTATCTCAATGTCAATTGTTTCTTCAAGTGCTTCCTTGAACTTGTGGTGGCCTCCTTTTAGGTTATGCCTCTACCTACTTTTGTCTTTTCCCTTATCTTAATTTTTACTAGTTTTGCCTCTCATTTTGGCTAGATATTTTTTACTTAGGAAGGTTTTTTTTGCTACTATTTTAGGCTTGGGGGGGTGATGTTGTTGTTTGCTACTACCCTCTACCTGGCTGTCTAGGTGGCTATCATTTGATGGCTACTATTGATCTGTTCACTCTTGAGTTTATGCTAGGCCTTTTGGTGGTTTTTGTCTCCTCATTCTTTTTAGGCTTGGTGGATTTTGTTTATTAGTTTCTCCCTTTACCTTGTTGCTGGAAGGGTGCTGATTTGTGGTCGTTAGTAATCTATTTTCTCCATGGTGCGGTTTTTTTATCCCTAGAGTCTGGAAGGGGCCTTGGCCTTTCTTTCCACTGTTGGTTGTTAGTGGTTGGTGGTCCTCCCAGGTGGCTTTTTTGGTTGGGTAATTACCATTTGTTTCATGGTTGTTTTGGTGGCTTCCTGTTGGTTTGTCACTATGCCTATCTTTCTCTTTGGGATTGCCTCCCCTTTGAATTTGGATGCTTCTTTATCAAAGTTGGCTCATCTATTGCTTTGTTAATTAGTTGGGTGGGTGGTTTGGTTGGTTGTTGGTTTGGTTGTTTTTTTAGTTTTCTTGAACTATTGTTATTTGGTATGGTTGCCTTTTTGGTGGTTTTTTCTTTGTTTTGGTTTTATTTATGGTGGTTGTTTGTTGGTTGTGATTTTGGTTGTTTGCTTTGATTGGGTGGTGATGTTTTTGAGTGCTATTGGCTTGATGCATTATTTTGGTTGAAGATTTGGACTACTTTTGGTTTCTTTGGTTCCCTTTGTTTCCTGTGTCTTGCCTCTTGGTTGGTAGGGTGGGCTTGGCTATTTTTCTTACTCTAGTGGTGATTTTGGTGTTTTTGGATGGCACTTTAGTCTCCTCATGGGTTCTTCTTCCTCTCTCTCTAGTGTCTATTTTTCATGGCGTCTTTCTATCTCGATGGAGGTGTTGCCGCCTTTTATTTCTTGCCTCTTTAGATTGGTGGCTACTATTAGTGTTGGCCTTGTTCTTTGATCTAGTTTGGAATTGCTGGTTTCTTGGTGCTAGTTGTAGGTTGTTATTTTGGTTTTGGGCTGTTGCTTGTGGTTGTCTGGTGACACTAGTGGGTTTGGTTCCTATCCATGGTGGCTTTTCTTTCAAGGTGAAATATTGGTAGCTGCTCTTTTATTTCTGCTGTGGTGGTTTTATTGATGCTACTTCCTTTCGGGCTTGGTGGCCTTTAGTCGACTTGGTGATTTGTGGGCATTTGTATTGCTTAGTGGGTACTAGAATTGTTGACTTTCACTCTTTTGGATTTCCCATGAGGTAAGTGGGCAATGATGGCTTGGATGATTTCCCTATTATCTTTTGGCTTGTAGCAGCATATGTGATTATAACCCTTCTTTTGAAGTCTAGATGCTCACATTTGTGGTTGCCCCTAAGATGAAGGTGACTAAGCCTGAGCCTTATTTGAAATTTTCTCTTAACCGCTCTTTATTATGTGCTTAAGCTTGACTTTCTCTAGCTCTAATTACATCTTCTAGTTGCTTAAGATTCTTTATGGTTCTTTTGGGTTTGGATCCTAGATTTTGATTGTGCAACTCTCAAAAGACTTTTGATTCTAGTAGTGGGCTTTGGCTGATCCTCTTGTTTACTGTGTTGTTGCTTAGTTATTTTTTGGTCTTTTATTTCTTTTGCTTATGTTTTTATTTTCTTGCTTTGGTTAGATAGGGGATTTTCTCTATGGGTTGAATGTTGCTCTTTCAGATAAAAATTTTCCCCTCTTAAGGAACATGTGCTCCTTTCTTTGTGGCGTAAAATTCTCCCTCTATGGGTTTTCTTAAAAACCCTAAACCTAAACCCTAAGCCCTAAGCGTTAAACCCTAAACCCTAAAATCCCAGAAACCTAAAACTATGCTAAATAAAACCTAAAAATCAAATAAATAAAAAACCTAAACCAAAATAAAATAAACAAGTAAAATAAAATAAAAACCTAAACTAAAACATAAACTAAACCTTAAAAAAATAATAATAATAAAATAAAATAAAATAAAATAAAATAAACTAAAATAAAATACATAAAATCCTAAACTAAACTAAATAAAATAAAATCTAAACCTAAAGCATAAATAAAATAAACTTAAAATAAAATAAAATAAAATTAAATAAAATCTTAAACCTAAAATATAAACCAAAAAAATAAATAAAATAAAACCTAAAATAAAAATAAAATAAATAAATAAATAAAATAAAATAAAATAAATAAAATAAAATAAAAATAAATAATAAACTAAACTAAAATAAATAAAACCTAAACCTAAACTTAAAATAAACTAAACTTAAACCTAAACAAAATCTAAATAAAATAAAAATAAACTAAACCTAAACTGAAAAAAAAATCAAAACCTAAAATAAAATCCTATAACTTAAACAAAAAACAAAAAATTAAATCCTAAACCTAAACCTAAAAAATATAAAATAAAACTCAACTAAAAATAAACCTAAACCTAAACCAAAAATATAAACTAAAATAAAAAACCTAAACTAAATAAAAAAACTAAACTAAATAAAAATAAAAAATAAACCTAAAAAATAAAAAATAATGTAAATATATTAAATACCTAAACCTATCAGTTTACTTAATTATAAAAAACCTTAAACCTGAATCTAAACTAAACCTAATCCCTAACCTAAACTGACTTACAACCCCAAACCCTATAAAACCCTAAACCCTAACCCTAAAACCCTAAACCCAAACCCTAAAACCCTAAACCTTAATCCCACAAACCCTAAACCCTAAACCCCTAAACCCTAAACCCCAAACCCTAAACCTAAAGTAACTAAATAAATTAAAAAAATAAACCTAAACCCTAAAACCTAATAAACCTAAACCTAAACCCTAAGAGCGTGAGAACCACATGCAAGAACATCACCCAAAGCTTAATATATATGTCGGTGGAGGGGAGGTGGTGGTTATCAGTGGTGGGGTATTTAGAGGTGTTGGTGAATATGGAGGTGGTGGTCAGAGCAATGGTGTTTATGGAGGAGGGAGGAGTGATGGAGGTTACAGCCGTGGTGGTGGCGTAGGGAGAGATTAGGGATATGATGGTGGATCCCACAACTTGAGAGGCCAGGTGGTTCTGATGGGAACTGAAGAAACTGAAGAATGGACAATTAGATCTGCTGCTTATGGAACTGTGTCTTTATAATAGAGATGGTTCTAGTTATCTGAAGTCTTTGATTTGATCTATGTATGCTCATTTTTTATCTATGTCACCACTTATGTCTTAAAAAACATAGTGTGTTACTTGGTTGATGAAATTAAGAAGATGAAATATTAAATGAATTTGTTCTCTATTAAAAAATAGAAACCAAAAACGCTAAAACCACAAACTAAAATAAATTTGACAATTTGCTAGAGCCTTTTGTTGTACACCCTAAACTTTTGTTGATCCTTTTGGATTGGACTTTTTGGTTTCTGGTTGTTGGTGGCTCTCTTTAGCCCTCTTTTGTGTGGTTATTTTATCTTGATGATTTGGTTGCGACTTATGTTTCCTTTAGTTGATGGTTTCATTTAGTTATTTACTCATTTATGGTTGCTGGTTTTGTTGGGACTTTAGCTTGAGGTCTCTATCTTTTGTTGTTTCTCTATTAATTAGCATTAGTTTGGTTCTTGCTGATGGCTAGTTCTAGTTTTCCATGGTTTGGGGTTTGGATGGGTTAGTTAATTATTGTTGGTGTTCTAACATATTTCTAGCCTCTTTAGGTTATTGTGATTAGATTATGGTTTTGTTTGGTCGTTTGATTTTTGTTGTTGATTTGTTTGTTTTGTTTGTTGATTTGGTTTTTCATCACTGTGGGTTACTCTGATTTTTTTCTCTCTCTCTTTTTTGCCATCTTGCCTACTTCTTAGCAAGTTCTGGTTTTGGACCTTTATTTTCTTAAAATTCACGATTGGTAATGATGTCTACTTAGAATCATCTTCTTATTTTATATTCTAGTGGCTTACAATGTTGCATTAGTTGCTCTCATGGGAGTGACTTCGATTGCCAATTATTTCACTTCTTTGCTCATTTGGGGGTACGTGAATCATTCATCATTGTTTATATTATAATCACGCATCTAATGGGTTTTGTCTTTGTTACCTTCTTGGATTGGAGTGTCATTTCTATTTGAGAAGTATTATAGTCTGATATTGCCTGTTGATGTCTTAAGATTTTGGATGTTTATGGATTTAGTTTATCTGATTAGTTGTCTCACTCTTGTAACTTCTATAGTATCCCTTTTCTTGCTAGTATTGTGCGGATCCTTTGCTAATCAAGCTGTTCTCTGGATCTTAACCTATGGTTTGTATACTCTCAATGATTGTTATTATGGCTTGTGGGGTATTTCTCCAAGGATTGTGAATTGGGAAAGTGTTGCTTCTATTATGAATGTTCCTTATGTGGTAACTTTTCTGATTTTCACTGATCGGATTTGTCTCTGCTGGGGTGCTGACATTATCCTTTATCTCTTAATCTGTTGCAGTACTTTAATCTGCTATAAGTTCTGTGGTAATTTAAGGGGACTTTCTTTGATTTACCTTTCAGGTGGTTTCTTAATCCACATGCTGACTGTTTGCCATTGAGCACCTATTGGTTGTAGTTTTCTTTATTGCGTTATTTTGCTGATTGGGATATCCCATCTCTACACTAATATCTCTTTGCGGAATGGAATTGTGTTATTTTTTCAATATTAGTCTTGTTGTTTACGGTTTTGCTTCCCATGATCGGCGGGTTTGGAGTTTTTCAAGGGATTATCATTGTGCATCTGGCGGGATTGTGGGCACTTACTCGATGGAAAATCCTTGAACTTATACAATTTTACTATATCCTTCTTAGTAATACTTCCTTTCCTAATGGGAGTGTTAAGATTTTCCATGCACCGGGATGTTGTTGCTTTTCCTTGTCGTTGTTCTCCCATCCTATGCTATGATTGGAATACGTACAACTTGAAGAACATTTCTTTGTTATGCTTGGAATTAATCAATGATTTATCTTATCTACATAATTGGGTTATTAACAAACCCACTGGTTATTATTGTCATTACCCTTGGCAGAATTGGATTATGGTGAATAAGCATCCTAACACTGATCTGATTTCTCTGAATGTCACTTACTGGATAGGCTTATGGTGGGGAGATATTCATTATCTATCCTTTCCTTTACCTATACATGTTTATGGGTGGAATCTTGGCTAGCTTGTTGGTTTTAACCGCCTTGTTGGTTGGTCGCTCCGATCAATACCCACCTTACTCCCCTTTTGGATTATTTAGTTCCAGTCTCTATTGATGTTGCGATTGCTTGGTTGTTTTGCTTTGAATCACCTTCCCGGTCTATTTTATGCTTATCATTGGAATTCATTGTTCTACCTTTTCTGTTATTGTTTGCTTCATCCTTTTTCTGTCAAACTTTTGATTATTCTGGATGAGTGGCAACATGGCGAGCTAATTGGTTTTTGTTGTTTTGGTTGTCTCTTGTCTTGGAGATTTATCTTTTTGTTTTTCCTTGTCTCCTCAGTTGGCTCTTTCTTTGTTGGTTGTAGAATTTCAAGGTCTCATGCCCCAAAGATGTTCCCCATGGTGAGGGTTTTTGGTGATTCTCTTTGCTACCTTCAAGATAACTGTCTATATGCTTTATTCTTTTGTTTATCTACTATTGCCATGTCTACTCTGATTGAGGAGTTTTATGGCCAATTTGCTGTATCTTCCTATCTTGAATGTTGCCGTCTTAACTGTTGCTATTTTCTGGATTTTAATGTTGAGACTCATTTCAATTCACTTGTTGATTTCTTATATGGCAGGTTCCAATGTTGTATTAGCTAGTTGGCTTTGACCCGTGCAATTTATCTCCTATTTTCTCCGATCTACATCACCTGCTACCTCTTTTCTGATTGGTTGGTTCAGTCTTATGAGCAGTTTATTCTAAAAGAATGGTATTATGGCCACTTTAGTCCCTGCCTATCTTGGAGGTTATTGCCTTTGTGCCTTGTTCTTTGGATTGATTGTCGAAAGTACCGGATTATTTGAATGGTGATTCGAATGTCGCTATTGGAGTCGCCGCTCTAACTATTCTTTCTCGCTAATTCTTGGTTGCAGCTCATTCCTGTGTTGAGCTATCGTCTTTACTATTGCTTTCTCCAGACATTAATAAGGGGATTGTTTCGGGTTGTTTTCTGACCAAAGATTCATTTACATATCATGTGATTGGGATGGTGTTAATTATAGGCTCATTGACTTATTTAACGATTTTCAGCTAGTTGTCTCCTGTAATTTTCTTATGGAGGGATTATATGTGAACTAATTCCTTTCCCAACATGGCTATTCGAGAGACTCTAGCTAAGATGGCTCACTCACTTATGTTTATGTACTCTCATGTCAAGATGGCCATATTGATGATAATTTTCTTGAATGAAACTCCTTATCCAGCTCTTAGCAATTACCTATATATTTTAGATATGATTTTGCTTAGGTTTGCGTAATAAAGCTCACAAGAATATCAACAATTGGGTGCTTCCTTCTCACGTTTGTTGGCTATGATGGCTATGATGTTCTCACCCTTTTGGTGGTAGTAGCTCATGTGATGTAACCCTTCTAAGTTTGGATGCTCATATTTGCATCCGCCCAACATGGTGTGATTGAGCTGAGCCTTCTATCCCATTTCCTTAGTATCATACTCATATTATATTATTTTCTTCTATCTTTTGTGTCAGATACCTTAACTGCTCTAATCTCTCTCATTAACTTTGTGTGTTTCTTTTTATCTTGGTTTGCTCCATATTACCAAGCACTCTTACAACCATCGAGCATTGGCCTTATCGCTTTCTTTAGCTTATTATGTTAATCATCTTGTATCTTTTGATTTCTTTAATGTTTTCTTTTGCTCTTGGATGTACTTAGTTGGGATTTACTTCTTAGGCTGATTGTAGCTCTTGAGCAAGTAGTTTGAGTTTATCCCTTTAAGGACCTTGTAACCTTTTTGTGGCAATAAAATACCCAGATCATGGGTTTCCCTAAAAAATAAAATAAAATAAAATAAAATAAAATAAACTAAAAATAGACCTAAACCTAAACTAAAATATAAAGCCTAAAATAAACATAAAATAAAAACCTAAAAAGTTAAAATAAAAGCCTAAACCTAAACCTATAAAGGAAAAATAAAACCTACACCTAAAAAATAAAATAAAAATAAAACTCAATTAAAAAATTAACTTAAACCTACAAAATAAATTAAAATAAAAAAACTTAAACAAAACTAGATAAAAATAAGAAATAAACCTAAGTAAAACTAAAAAATAAAGTAAACTAAAAAATAAAATAGACATATTATACTAGATAAACCTAAACCAACTGGTTTACTTAAATTTTTTTTAAAAAACCTTAAACCCTAAATCCTAAACCCTAAACCCTAAACCCTAAACCTAAACCCTAAACCCTAATCCTAAACCCTAAAACTTAAAGCCTAAACCCTAACCCTAAACCCTAAGCTCGAAACCCTAAACCCTAAACCTAAGCCTAAAGTAACTAAATTAATTATAAAATAATCCAAACCCTAAAACTTAATAAACCTAAACCCTAGCCAAAACCCTAAGAATGATACGTACATCACTATCAATTAGGTTCAGTCTAGATCTTGCGGTGGAGACGAAGGTGGGGGCGGTAGTTATCATATTGGTGGTGGGGGATCTAGGCGTGCTGGTGGATATGTAGGTGATGGTCAGAGCAGTGGTGGTTATGATAGTGAGAGGAGCGACAGAGGTTTAAACCATCACAGGGGAGAGATCGAGGATATGATAGAGGATTCTGCTACTCGAGAGGTTGGGGTGGTTTTGATGGGAACTAGAGAAACTGAAGAACGTCAAATTCAATATGCTGCTTATGGAACTGTCTTTACAGTATAGATGGTTTTAATCATCTAGGGTTTTGGGTTTGCTCTATGGGTGCTCATTTTTGAACTATGTTGTTACTTGTGTCTTAGAAAACTTTGAGTGTTACTTGGTTGATCAATTCAGAAAGAAGAAATGTTGAATCTGAATTTGTTCTCTGTTAAAAAAAAAACCAAAACCTTAAACCCTAAACTAAAACCTTAACCCTAAACCCTAAACCCTAAACCCTAAAACCATAAACCCTAAACCCTAAACCCTAAAAATCTAAACCCTAAACCCTAAAACCTAAACCCTAAACCCTAAACCCCAAACCCCAAACCATAAACCCTAAAGTATAAACTAACCCTAAACCCTAAACCCGAAACCCTAAAAACTTAAATGCCTAAACCCAAACTAAATAAAACCAAAAATTAAAAAAACCTTGACCTAAATAAAATAAAAATATACAATAAAATAAAAACCTAAACTAAAATCTAAACCTAAACCTAAACCTAAGCCTAAACCTAATAATAAAATAATAAATAATAAATAAAACCTAAACTAAAATAAAATAAATAAAAACTTAAACTAAACTAGAAAATAAAATAAACCTAAATAAAATAGAAACTAAACATTAAATAAAAATAAAATAAACTTAAAATAAAATAAAATAAAAACTAAATAAAATTCTAAACCTAAAAAATAAACTTAAAAATAAAACTTAAAAATAAATATAAAATAAAACCTAAACCCTAAACTAAAAAAAAAACCTAAACCTCAAATAAATAAAACCATAAACCCTAAACTCTAAACTAACCCTAAACCCTAAAACCGTAAACCCTAAAGCCTAAACCCTAAGCCTTAATCCCTAAACAATAAACTAACCCTAAACCCTAAGCTAACCCTAAACCCTAAAAATCATAAACCCTAAACCTTAAACTCTAAACCCTAAACTAACCCTAAACCCTAAGCTAACCCTAAACCTTAAACCATAAACCCTAAAAACCCTAAACCTTAAAGCCTAAAGACTAAAACTTAAACCCTAAACCCTAAACCCTAACCTTAAACCTTAAACCCTAAACCCTAAACCCTAAACCTTAAAAACCAAAAACCTAAGCCTAAACTAAATATAACCTAAAAATAAAATAAATAAAATACCTAAACCAAATATAATAATAAAATAAAATAAAATAAAAACCTGAACTAAAACTTAGACCTAAACTTAAAAATAAAAAAACTAAAAAGTAAAAATAAGTAAGATATAATAAATAAAAACCTAAACTAAACCAAAAAATAAAATAAACCTAAGAATAAAAAACCTAAATAAAATAAATAATAATCATAAAATAAAAATATGAAAAACCTAAAATAAAATATAATAAAAACCTAAACCTAAAACATAAACCTAAAAATAAATTAAAAAAAAACTTAAACCTGAAACAAAAAAAACCTAAAACTAAAATAAAAATAAAATAAAATAGACTTAAAGCTAAATTAAAATAAACACAACTAAAATGAACAAAACTTAAACCTAAATATAAAAAAAACTAAACCTAAACCTAAACCTAGACTAAATAAAATGAGATAAACTAAAAATAAAACTAAACCTAAACTAAAAAATATTACCTTAAAATAAACATAAAATAAAAACCTAAAACATAAACCTCAAAAATATAATAAAATTAAAATTCAACTAAAAAATTAGCTTAAACCTAAAAAATAAACTAAAATAAAAAACCTAAACTAAAATAAATAAACTTAAAATAAATAAACTAAACTAAATAAAAATAAAAAATAAACCTAAATAAAACTAAATAAATAAAGTAAATTAAAAATAATTAAAAATAAACTTAATATACTAGATAAGCCTAAACCTACTAGTTTACTTAATTTAAGAAAAACCTTAAACCCTAAATCCTAAACCCTAAACCCTAAACCCTAAACCTACAACCCTAAACCCTGAACCCTAAACCTAAACACTGAAAAGCCATAAACCCTAAGCCCTAAATGCATAAATGCTAAAACCCTAAACTCTAAACCCTAAAGCCTAAACCTTAAACCTAAACCAAAACCCTAAACCATAAACCCCAAACCCTAAACCTAAACCTAAAGAAAGTAAATAAATGATTAAATTAACCAAAACCCTAAAACCTAATAAACCTAAACCTAAACCAAAACCCTAAAAATGGGCAGAACCTTGACGACAGGAACATCACCATCAACCAGGATCAGTCTAGATCTGGTGGTGGAGGCAAAGGTAGAGGCAACAGTTATCACAGTGGCGGTGGGGATCGGGCGTCTGGTGGATATGGAGGTGGTGGTGGGGCATGGTAGTTTTGGTGGCGTGAGGAACGACAGAGGTTACAACCATCGTGGTGGTGGGGGAGAGATCGGGATATGATGGAGGATCGCTAGAGAGGCGGGGTGATTCAAGGAACTGGGCGAGAACATCAAATCAGATCTGCTGCTTATGGTATTGTGACTTTACAGTAGAGATGGTTCTAGTTACCTTGGGTTTTGGATTTGCTCTATGCGTGCTCATTTTTGAATTATGTTGTTAGTTATGTCTTAGAAAACTTAGTGTGTTACTTGGTTGATGAATTCAAAAAGAAGAAAAATTGAATTTGAATTTGTTCTCTGTTAAAAGAAAAACCAAAAACCTAATGCTCTAAACTAAAACTTGAACCCTAAACCTAAAACCTAAAACCTAAAACCTAAACCCTAAACCCTAAACACTATACCCTAAAAACCCTAAACCATAAACCTTAAACACTAAATCTTAAAACCCTAAACCCTAAATCCTAAATCTTAACCACTAAACCCCAAACCCCAAACCATAAACCCTAAAACCTAAACCCTAATCCCTAAAAACCTAAAAGCCTAAACCCAAACTAAATAAAACCTAAAAATAAAAAAAATAAAAAATTCCTAAACCTAAAGAAAATAAAAAAAAATACAATAAGACAAAAAGCTAAACTAAAATCAAAACCGAATCCTAAACCTGAACCTAAACCTAAAAATAAAATAAAATAAAAAATAAAAACTAAACTAACTAAAATAAATGAAAACCAAAACTAAACTAAAAAATAAAATAAACCTAAATAAAATTAAAACTAAAGATAAAATAAAAATAAAATAAACCTAAAATAAAATAAAATAAAAACTGAATAAAAACCTAAACCTAAAAAATAAACTTAAAAATAAAACCTAAAAATTAAAATAAAAAAATAAAACCTAAACCATAAATAAAAAAAAAGCTAAACCAATAAACCTAAACCTAAACTAAAATAAATAAAACATAAACCTAAACCTAAACACTAAACTAAAAATAAAAAAACTAAATAAACCTAAACCTAAACTAAAAAATAAAACCTAAAAATAAATCTAGAATAAAAACATAAAACCTATACCTTTACCTAAAATTAAAAAATAAAACCTAAACCCAAAAAATAAAATAAAATAAAAACTAAACTAAAAAATAAACATAAACTGAACCTAAAAATAAACTAAAATAAAAACAAAAAATAAATAAACCTCAAATAAATAAACTAAACTAAATAAAATAAAAAATAAACCTAAATAAATAAAAAATTAAATAAACTAAATAAACCTAAACCTACTGGTTTGCTTAATTTTAACCATAAACCCTACCCTAAACACTACACTGACCAAAGCCCCAAAACACCTAAACCCTACCCTAAACCTACCCTAAACTACCTCCTAAACCCTAAACCCTAAACCCCAAACCATGACTAGACCTTAAACCTTAAAACCCAAACCACTAAACCCTAAAGACCCTAAACCAAACCCTACAATGGAGACCCTAAACCAATTAACCTACCCTAAACTCTCAACCCCAAACCCTAAACCACTTTAAACACTAAACCTTAAAATCCTAAACCCTAAAGCTTAAAACCTAAAACCCAAACCTCCTAAACCCTAAACCCCAACCTTAAAACCATAAACCACTAAACACAATCACAACTTATGAACCTAAACTTAAACTAAATAAAAACCTAAACTAAATAAAATCAAAATTAAAATAAAATAAAAAATATAAAGTAAAACCTAAACATAAACTAAAAAATAAAATATAAATAAAAATATAAATAAAAATAAAATTAAAAATAAAAATAAACTAAAATAAAATAAATAAAAACATAAACTAAATAAAAAAATAAAATAAACCCAAGAATTAAAAAATCTAAATCAAATAAAAACTAAGTGTAAAATAAAATAAAATAAAATAAAAACTAAAGAAAAACCTAAACCAAAAAATAAACTTAAAAATAAATAAATAAAATAATACATAAAAACCTAAAAAAAATTTAAACCTAAAATAAAAATAAAATAAAATAAAATAAACCTAAAATAAACTAAAATAAATAACACCTAAACCAAAAACTAAGATAAACTAAACCTAAACATAAACCTAAACTAAATAAAATAAAATAAATTAAAAATAAATCTAAACCTAAATAAAGAAATAAAACCTAAGAATAAACCTAAAATAAAAACCTAAAACCTAAACCTAAAAAATTAAATTAAAACTTTTAACCTAAACCTAAAAATAAATAATAAAACCTAAACCAAAAAAATAAAATTAAAATAAAACTCAACTAAAAATAAACCTAAACCAAACTAAAAAAAAATATATAAGTAAACTAAAATAAACTTAATCCTAAAAAAAATAAAAAACGGATAAACTAAACCCTTAACCTAAACTAAACCCTAAATAAACCTAAATCTGCTGTTTGCTTAATTTTTACCCTAAACTGACTAAACCCTACACCAAACCCTAAACCAAACACTACCAAAACCTACCAAAACTGACCTACCCTAAACCTCTAAACTCTGACCACTAAACCTAAACCTAAACCTACCCCAACTCCCAACTTAAACCCAAAATCTAAACCTAACAGACCTCTAAAACCTCCAACCCAAACCCCAAACTTTAAACTGGGCCCTAGGCCCTCACCCTAAACCCTAAATATTAACCTTAAATCCTAAACCATAAACTAAACCTAAACCCTAAACCTCTCCTAAACTCCAGACATAAACCCTAACTAAATGTAAACCTAAACTTAAACTAAATAAAAAACCTAAATAAAATAAAACCTAAACAAATAAAATAAAATAAAATAAATTAATATAAATAAATAAAACATAAATAAACAAAACTAAAATAAACCCAAGAATTAAAATCTAAATAAAATAAATTAACTAAAATAAAATAAATTAAAACAAAACAAAGAAAACCTAAATTGAAAGAAAACCTAAAAATAAATGAAAATAAAACATAAACCCTAAACTAAAAAAAAATTAAACCTAAAATAAAATAAAATAAACAAAATAAAATAAACCTAAAATAAACTAAAATAAATATCACCTAAAATAAACCTAAGATATAAACACTAAACTTAAACCTAAACTAAATAAAATACATTAAAATAAATCTAAACCTAAATAAAAATAAAACCTAAAAATAAACCTAAAACCTAAACCTAAAAATTAAATTAAAACTTTAACCTAAACCTAAAATAAATAATAAAACCTAAAACAAAAAATAAAATAAAAATAAAACTCAACTAAAATAAACCTAAACCTAAACTAAAAAAAATAAAAGTAAACTAAAATAAAACATAGACATAATCTAAAAAAATAAAATAAAAACTTGAACCTAAACCTAAAAATAAAAATAAAACCTAAACCTAAAAAATACTAAAAAATAAACCTAAACATAAATCTAAACCTAGATAATAAACTAGAATAGAAAAACCTAAACTAAAATAAATAAATCTAAACTAAATAAACTAAACTATAAAAAATAAAAAAGCTAAACCTAAAAAAAAGTAAAAAATAAAATAAATAGACTAAATAATCCTAAACTTACCGGTTTACTTAATTTAAAAAAAAACCCTAAACAAAAAAAAACTAACCCTTACACCTAACCCTAAACCTAAATCCTAAACCCTAAACCTAAACCTAAACCCACCTAAACCATAAAAACCCTAACCAAAACCCTAAACCCTAAAGCATAAACCTTAAGCTAAACCCTAAACCTTAAAAGCTAAACCCTAAACCATAAACCCTAATCTTAAACCCTAATCCCTAAACCCTAATCCTAAACCCCAAACCCTAAACCTAAACTTAATGTAATTAAATAAATTAAAAAAATAAACCTAAACCCTAAAACCTAATAAACTTAAACCTAAACCTAAACCCAAAGAAATGGGCAGAATCTAAGAGTGAGGGCAAAAAAAAATCCAAACCCTAAGAATGGGAAGAACCTTGACAGTAGGAACACCACCGTCAACCATGCTCAGTCTAGATCTAGGTGGGCAAAGGTTATCATAGTTGTAGTGGGGGATCTGGAGTTGCTAGTGGATATGGAGGTGGTGGTCGGAGTAGTGGTGGTTATGGAGGTAGGAAGAGGATGGAGGTTAGAGTTATGGTGGTGGTGGAGGGAGAGATCGAGGGTATAATGGTGGATCCCACTACTCGAGAGGCCCGGGTGGTTCTGATTGGAACTAGAGAAACTGAAGAACGGTCGATATGATCTTCTGCTTACGGAACCATGTCTTTATAGTAGAGATGATTCTATTTAACTAGGGTTTTTTATTTGCTCTATGTGTGCTCATTTTTTATCTATATCGTCGCTTGTGTCATAGAAAACTTGGTGTGTTACTTGGTTGATGAAATAAAAAGAAGAAATGTTGAATCTTAGTTCTCTAAAAAAAACTAAAACCCTAAACCCTAAACTAAAACATGAACCCTAAACCTAAAACCTAAACCCAAAACCTTAAACCCTAAAAAACAAAAGATAAAAACCATAACCCTAAATGCTAAACCCTAAAACTAACCCTAAACCCTAAACCTACAACCCTAAACCCTAAACCCCAAACCCCAAACCCCTAAACTCAAAACCCTAAACCCTAATAAGAAACTAATAAAACACGAAACTAAACTAACTAAAGAGAAAACTAATAAATAATAAACTAAAACCAATAAATAATAAACTAAAACTAATAAGCTAATAATAAACTAAAATAAAAGTAATAAACTAACTTAACTAACTAAACTAAATAATAATTACAAAATTAATAAACTAATAATAATTAAAACTAAGCTAATAAACAAACTAATAACTAAATTAAACATAAACAAAAGAAACCCATAATAAATTAACTAAAATAAGCTAAACTAATAAAACTAAAAAAACTAAACTAAACCTAAATAACTAAACTAATAAATTAACTAAACTAAACTTAATAAATAACTAATAATAATAACTAACTAACCTAAACCCTAACTAACCTAATGGATTAACTAATAATAAAACTAAACCCAATAACTAAACTAATAATTAAATAAGTAAACTAAAAACCAATATAACTAAATTAATAAATAACAAATAATAACTAACTAACTAACACTAATATAGCTAAACTAAACTAATAAACTAATAAACTAACTAAACCTAATAATAAACTAACTTAATAATAATAACTATAACTAATAATAAAACTAAAAAAACCTATAAACTAAAACTAAATAACTAATAACAATTAACACTAAACTAATAAACTAATAATAAATTAAACTAAATAAAACTAATAACAAAACTTATAGTAATAATAAACTAAACTAATAATAAACTAAATAATAAATAAAACCTAAATAAAAAAAACAATAATAATAAACAAAATAATAAACTAACTACTAAAAATAACAAAACTAATAAACTAATAATTATAATAATAAAAAATGAACTAAACTAAAAACTAATAATAACTAAAAAACACTAAATAATAATAAAACCTAATAACATAAAAACTAACTAAACTAAACTAAAAATAATAATAAACTAATTAATAAATAACTAAAACTAAACTAAAATGAACAGCAAACTAACTAAACTAATAAATAATAATACTAATTAAAAACTAACTAATAATAACTAACTAACTAATAATAAACTATTAATAACTAAACTAACTAAATAAAAAACTAATAACTAAACTAACTAAAACTAATAATCAAAAAACTAAATAACCCACTAAACCCCAAAACCTAAATTAATAAAACTAATAATAATAAAACTAATAATAATAAACTAAAGTAAAATAACTAATAACTAAACAAATAAAACTAATAATAATAACTAAACAATAACTAAAAAAACTAATAAACTTATAATAAAACTAAACTAAAACAAACTAATAACTAACTAATAAAACCTAATAAACTAAATCCATATTAATAACTAATAAAAAACTAAAACTAATAATAAACTAAATAAAACTAATAATAAATAACTAATAAACTAATAAACTAATAAACTAAACTAATAATAATGAAACTAAAAAACTAACTAAACTAAACTAAATAATAATAATAAACAATAATAAGAAAATTACTAACTAAAATAATAAACTAATAATAATAAAATTAATAATCTAACTAATAAATAACTAAATAACTAAAGAACTTAACCCTAAACCCTAACTAAATAAATAAACTAAATAATAATAATTAAATTATTAATAATAAACATAAACTAAAGAAGAAAAACTAAACTAACAACTAATAATAATAAAAATAATAAATAACTAATAATAAAATAAAAACTAAAACATAAAATAAACTAAAAATAATAAATAATAAACCTAAAACCATAACTAAACCAATAAAACTAATAAACTAAACCAACAAAATAATAAATAATCTAACAAAACTAAACTAATAAAACTAAACCACAAACTAAAACTAACCAAAACCTAAATAATAATAAAACCATAAACTAATAATAATAACTAACTAACTAATAACTAATAAAGAAACTAAAATAAATAAACCCTAATAAACAAACTAACTAAATAAACTAATAAACTAAACCTAAACTACCCCCCCCCCCCAGCAGGTACTAAATAATAAAACTAAAATTAAAACTAATAAAACTAAACTAATTGCCTAACTAAAATTAAACTAAACATAAAATTAAAAATAAGCTAATAATAACCTAATAATAACTAATAAACACTAAACTTAAAACCTAAACCCTAAAACTAAACTAAACCCTATTATTTGGCAATTTTGGGATCCCTCGTGTTCTTGGTGAGTTTTCGTTCACTTTCTCTCTTAGATTCCCCATAGATTGTCGGCTTTGGGCCGATCTCAATAGGTTCTTGTCACAGCGTCGTGACTCATGGCATCAGCTTCCTCAAATCCATGGGGTAAATCCCATGTCATGTGTATCCGCTAGGGCATCGATTTTGGGTAATCCAACCACTAAATTACCTGGTATTACAAAATCTTTCAAAGAGGCTTTAGCTGGTAAGAATTCCTCCACTGAACCTCCTTTAAATTTTCTTCATATGACTTTTGAAGGTACTCCGACAATTATGATTTCAGATGACGATATTGAACGACTAACTAAGCCTTTTGCTTTTTCTTTGATTATAAAGTTTTCATTTAAATGGCCAAAGATGGAAGATATTTATTCTTTTTTTCATAGCTTAAATTTACCTTGTTCTTTTTCTATTAGGCTGATTGATGCAAGGCATGTTCTAATTAAACTCTTTAATGACCTTAATTACTAAAGAATTTTTCTTGGCATTCTTACTATATTTTTAATTATCAAATGTGTATTCTGTAGTGGATGCCTATGTTTGATGTTAATGAACAGTCTCTTATTATTTCCATTTGGATTAATTTACCTAACTTACAGATTCATCTATTTAATCATCAGATTCTTTATGCTATTGGGTTGATTTTTGGTGGCCTTTGTAAGTTGATCAAGCAACAACTACTTCTAAATCGTATGTTGCTAGAATTCCTATAAGGATTGATATTAATAAAAAATATCTGAAAGAAATTTTGGTTGGGTTTGAAGAAATGCGATTATTTTTAGAAAGTTGTTTTTGAGAACTTTCCCATTTTTTATAATCATTGTAAGATTCATGGGCATGAAATTTCTGAATGTTTTATTGCACATCCATCTCTTAGGAAGAAAATCACTAGTATGAATTCAATTATTGAAAAACTGATGATTCTCTCAAGTTGGATAAAAGAAAACCTAGTTTTCAAAATTTAGATGTTTTGCAAAATCGATTTAATCATCTAAAAAAGTTTTATCTATTAATGATTTGTCTAATGTGAAAGGTAATTTTGATGTTTTTGAAAATTTTTTTACTAATAATCATGCTCTAAGTGTTTCTTTTGATGATTCTCTTAAAGGGAACACTTTAGAGGCTTTGGTTAATGATTCTAATGGTTTGGATGTTATGCATATGTCCTTTCATGATGACTGTTCAAATATTGTTGATGCTAACGCCATTTCTTCCAATCAGTTGGATGTTGTTTCTCTTTCTCCTATGTCTGCTTTAGATCATGGGAAAGAGACTATTTCTTTACTTTCTATGATTGAGAATGGTGGTGAAAAGAATATTCTTATTTCTAATATTTTAACTTCTGGTTCTAACAATCTTGTTAATATTGGTGATCCTTCTTTCCAAAAATAAGATTTATATACCTCTGACAATTCTCTCATTGTGAATAGTTATGTTTCGGTTCAAAATGATGGTTTTTCTATGGCTGGTGATTATGTTTAGAATTTTGGTAATATGTTATGTGTTTCATAGGGATTTGAATCTTATTTTAATCCCTTGCATGAAGATTATACTGAAAATCTAGATTCTACTTCTCTTGCTTCTATTATGAATGAAGATAGGGAGGAGACTCTTCAGATTTTGTTGGAAGGGGGAAATATTGATAATTGTGCTCTTAATCAAGCCATTTCTGCTCCTTCTTTCACTTATGATTTTGAAATGCATACTACTTCTAATTTTTCTTTGTCTAATGTTGTGGATGATTCTGAATGCTCTTCTTTGAAATTGATAGCTTTTGATGATCCCCATGCCTTTTATAACAATATTGCTTCATTTTTGAATGGAGATTTTTTGAAGAAAGGGCATATGAATTTGTTCTCTTTTAAAAAAACAAAACCCTAAACCCTAAATGCTAAACCCTAAACCCTAAACCCTAAAACCCTAAACCCTATACCCTAAACCCTAAAAACATAAAAACCTAAACCTAAACTAAATATAATCTAAAAAAATATAAATAAAAAAATGTAAACCTAGATAAAATAAAATAATAAAATAAAATAAAAACCTAAACCCTAAAACCCTAAACCCTAAAAACCTAAAAATCTAAACCTAAAATAAATATAACGTAAAAAATATAAATAAAAAAATGCAAACCTCGATAAAATAAAATAATAAAATAAAATAATAAAATAAAATAAAAACCTAAACTAAAACCTAAACCTAAAATAAAATAAAATAAAAAATAAAAATAAAGGAAATAAAATAAAGAAAAACCTAAACTAAACTAAAAAATAAAATAAAATTAAGTATTAAAAAACCTTAATAAAATCAAAACTAAATGTAAAATAAAAATAAAATAAACCTTAACTAAAGTAAAATATATACTAAATCAAAACCTAAACTGATAAAATAAACTTAAATGTAAAGCCTAAAAACAAATAGAAAATAAAATCTAAGCCCTAAAATAAAAAAAATGTAAACCTAAAATAAAAATAAAATAAACAAAATAAAATAAACTTAAACCCAAACTAAAATAAATAAAACATAAACCTGAACCTAAAATAAACTAAACCTAAACCTAAACTTAGACTATATAAAATAAAATAAACTACAAATAAAGCTAAACCTAAACTAAAAAAATACAAACTAAAATAAAAATCTAAAACCTAAACCTAAAAAAATAAAATAAAAACCTAAACCTAAACCTAAAAATAAAAAATAAAACTTAAACCTAAAAAATAAAATAAAAATAAAGCTCAACTAAAAAATAAACATAAACTTAAGCCTAAACTTAAAAAATAAATTAAAATAAAAATCCTAAACCAAAATAAAAACCTAAAATAAATAAACTAAAATAAATAAAAATAAAAAATAAACCTAAATAAAAATTAAAAATAAAATAAACTAAAATAAATAAATAAAAACTAAATAAACTAAATAAACCAAAACCTACTGGTTTACTTAATTTTAAAAAGAACCCTAAACACTAAATCCTAAACCGTAAACCTTAAACCTTAAATGCTAAACCCTAAACCCTAAACTTACAAATCGAAACCCTAAACCCTAAATCTTAAACCCTAAACCTTAAACCCTAATCCCTAAACCCTAAACCCTAAAAGCATAAACCTTAAAACCCTAAACCCTAAACCCTAAACCCTAAACCCTAAACCCTACACCCTAAACCCTAAACCCTAAACCCTAAACCCAAACCCTAATCCCTAGACCCTAAATGCCAAACCCTAAACACAAACCTAAACTAAATATAACCTAAAAATAAATTAAATAAAATAAGCTAAACCAAAATAAAATAAAATAAAAACCTAAACTAAAAGCTAAACTTAAACCTAAAAAGAAAATAAAATAAAAAATAAAAAACTAAAATAAAATAATATAAATAAAAACTTAAATTAAACTAAAAAAATAAAAGACCTAACTAAAATAAAAACTAAACCTAAATAAAAATAAAAAACCTAAAATAAAATAAAATAAAAACTAAATAAAAACCTAAACCTAAAAAATAAACCTAAAAATAAAGAAAAAATAAAATCGAAACCCTAAACTTAAAATAAAAATTAAATAAACCTAAACCTAAACTAAAATATGTTAAACTAAAATAAATAAAACCTAAACCTAAACCTAAAATAAACTAAGCCTTAACCTAAATTTAAACCTAAAATAAACTAAACCCTAAAAAAATTTAAATAAACTTTAAATAAATGTAAACCTAAATTAAAAATTATAACCTAAAAATAAACTTAAAACCTAAACCTAAAAAAATGAAATAAATACCTAAACCTAAAAATAATAAACAAAATCTAGACCTGAAAAATAAAACAAAAATAAAACTAATCTAAAAAATATACCTAAACCTAAGAAAATAAACTA